>JANKOE010000006.1:175327-198473 GCA_026284465.1 Erythroxylum citrifolium | reverse complement strand
TTAACCAACCATCATATTTATAATGATTATATCCATTCCCATTCCTCCCTATATTCATTCCCATTCCCATTCACATTTCTTCTTATGAACCAAGCGCCTCCTAAATTTGCAAATTCTTTTGGGGACTTAAAAGATGAATTTATTATTTAATTTTAAATTATGGAATCCATAAATGATTTATTTAAATTAGTTTTTTGTAATTTAAGTAAATTAATCTTAATATTTTATTTTTATTAAAAATTTTATTTTCTTAAATTTTTGTTAAAAAGTGATTGTAAAATATAAGCAATATGAACATTACACATGAGCTAATCAAATACCGTTAACATGATAATCTAATTTAATTAGGAATGACAATGAAGCGGCGCATGGGCTGGTCCTGCTTATTTTTTTAAAATAAAGTTCTTAAAAATTAAAAATATAAAATGTATTTTTTAATTGAGTCTAGACTTTGGTTGCCTAAGCTTAAGCTAGCTTGAGGTCTAACTTTTCTAAGCAAATGTTTTGCTTAGAAAAGTTAGTCCTCAGATCGGTCTGGACCTAATTTGGCCCATGAGTTGGTTTATTAAAAACACCTGAATTTAGACCAATGGGTCATTCATTGCTATCTCTAAATTTAATTATTAAATTTGATTCAATTAAATTTAAACTAAATTAATAATCTAGAATAATTATAATAAATTGTGAATTTAGATAAGATTTAATAGTTTATTTTGATTTTAAAAAATCTAATTGATAACATTATGTCATTGATATTTAATTAATTTATTAGTGAAATTCATATTATTTGTATTTTATTATTATTATTATTTAACAAAAATTTTAAAAAAATTTCCTAAAAAATAAAAAATTACGATATATTTTTGTGAAAAATTTAAATAATTAAAATTTTAATTAAATAATTCGAAATATAAAAAAGTTGTATGCCTTTTATTAAAAAGAGGAAAAGTTAATGGGCTCTACCCAAGATGAGGCCCAAAGATTGAATTGGATTGTTTCCTTATGGACCTCCATGAAAAGTAATGGGTTTTATTCAAGACCAGCCCATGATTTAGTCTCTCGTCTCTTCTTTCAGATTTGATCTTTTTACTTTACCGGGTACCTTGGCAGTTGGTGTTTTAGCGGGATTTGCAGTCTGTGTCTCTAGATTTTGGTTGGAGTTTTCGGGGAGGAGCATAAACCCTAATCTGGGATTTGGTTACTTCAAACAATGTCTAGCAGTTGGAGAAGAAGCTTTGGAAACGTCAGGTCGTTTATTGGGAATTCCATGGGAGGTCTGAGAGGAGGGAGCAATCTCGCCTCTTGGGTAGTCGCGGGAACCCTAGCTTACTTTCTCTGGATCAAACCATCGCAGGACCTTAGGCGAGAGCAAGAGGTAGTTGAATTTATTTTGTTTAACATCTCTATTGTGGAGAGAGCTAACGGTATGTATGTTTAAATTGATTGCTGCAGGAAAGGGCAGCTCTCGCAGCTTCTGATCCTTATCGCTATATTGAGAAACGGAAACCAATTCCTGATCCTCAGGTGAGCATGTATACATACACACACACACACGTGTTCTGTTTTAAATCTTAAAGGCGGTTCTGTTGATTTCGTTATCGAGTTATATGATTTGAATTGTTTTCAGGAAACTGGATTGATTTACGGTACCAAGAACAAAACTAAGGAACCTGAGAAATAAGTTTGTGTACCATTCCTATACTTGTAAGTTTGATAGATAGGTTGCCTTCTTAGCGTTATCTCTTAGTATTATAACATCAGGTGTGCTTTAATGAGTTACAAATAAGACAATACAGCATTCTACTTCAAATAAGTGCATCCCCTTTTTCCTTCTTTATTCGGATTGGTGGAGTTAGTCTAGTCTTACAGGAATTTACTCTTGTAATCTAAAGCTAATAAGGAACAAAACACAATTTTAGAGTGCTTTGGAGCTTGAGGAGATATTGTTTTCCTTACTGGTTGGAGAAGGCAGTTTGCAGAAGCCACATGTTTACATTCTTGGGCACAGATACTGGCTTGGCTTTCTGGCTTATTATATTGTAATGATAAGGGTCTTTATGATTCTAGGAATCAATATCCAGGCGGTTGAACTTCAGTGTTTGCAGCATTTCTTCTGATTATTCTTTTTATACTCTGTAATAAAGCTATATTAGTTAAAAGTTATATTGATGTTTCATTGTTACAAGGATGCAGTGGTAAGCCTCAAATTTTCATATGGTTTTTTTGGGGTACTAAGCTGAATTAGTATGTCTGGGAAGATGCAGAGACATACAATTTCATAACGGAGTAATTGGTTCTACAGTTCTCACTGTATGGATGCAGCGTTCTTGAGCAACTATGTTTGAATAAGACACCATATTGTGATACTTCTGAATTCAGACTTCATATGATTGTTTGAAGATAAAAAATGGTATATGATGAAAAGTAAACTAAATGCCACTATATAGTTCCAAGTTCTCAGGTGTTTTGTACTTGATATATATATATATATTCGTTTTGAGGATTATGTAAGCTTTAAGGCTTCAGAATGAGGAGTGAGATGATTGATTGTATTTCGTATATGAAGTTGTAGAATGGCATCCAGAGTAAATCTTCTTCTGAGTATGTCTCTCTTTTGAATGTCGTCCTGGAATGTGGTGTTTCCGGAGACCCATCCTGACTGAGAAGAAGTTAATTTCTGTATCTATTGCATCAACTGTCCATGAATTATTTTGGAATCTGTGTCGTATGTTGGGAAACCGGGTCGGGATCCGATCTCGACTGTAGCGGAATAATCACGAAATTTTTTCGTGACTTTTAATTTTTCAAAAATCAAGATCTATTTAATTCTATAAAATTATTAACACAAATCATAATAAAGTAGAAATTTAATTCGTATGTTATTCTGAAACTTGACATTTGTCTTGTCGTATCCTTCAAATTGTTCTTGAAACTGATCCGTTTCAACTATCATAGTTGCACAAGTGTTCGACCTTTAACAGTATTCGCAGAACATGTTGAGAGAATCTGTAACTGTTACAAAGAGAGTTAAGTAAGAAATGCTAGCTTTATAGAGCTTAAACCTATTTATAATAAGTTTTGGACGTTTTAGTAATTTAATTGAAATTAAATTCTAATTTTAATTAAACTTTAATTAGAATTATAAATAATTTTAATTAAATACCAATTATGCCTATATAAGATTTAATATCTCATATTGAACCTTATTTATTATCTCATATTTAATCATAAAGTTTCTCAAACTTTACAATAACTTGACCTTCTTCAATCTATTCTATATGTGAAATCCATTAGGTTCCCAAATATATTGACAATGATTATAAATTTTAATTTGAATTTGTAATTAAAATTAGATAAATTAAAAATATTTTTTAATTTATCTTTAATTCTTCAATTAAATAATTTATAATCATAGATCAAGATTGGCGTCTATTAACGCATTATGACCACTCATATTTATGAATGTCAAAGTAGTTTTGACTAACCTTTCTGTGCATAATTTTTTCGTATAATTTAATCATTTCGTTATACAATGTTCCGATTAGACATATCTCATGAAATTAATGTCTATTTTATTTTGAGTCTAATCATATTAGTTCTCCGCCATTAACTATTAATTCAATTAATGATATTTGTAAACTATTTAAAAAGCATTATTTCATCTTGACCAATGATTTCTTGAATTAATACTAATCGAGAATAACGAAACATTCTCTCTAATTACTTTAGGGTGATAAGTCATATCTTGGTCATTCAACTATCTCCATATAGTTCATATTACATCCAATGATTACCGATTAAACGACCTATGATTAAATAGATCATAAGTAGTATCAAAACATAGCAATCTCTATACAAGATAACTTTGATAACCTCAAGTCAAATGATCACTTATACAATCATCACAATGAGAATTCTATAGACACAAAAGTAATGTTCAAAATAGATTTCTCATATCGGATCTCCTCAGTTAACTTATTATCTAGCAAGCATCACACGTTTGTTTAAGTATCTCTATACTTTGGTCTATGAGGTCGATTACTTCCTTCATAAGGAAAAAAAACACGTGTTAATCTTTTTACGTTCTATTAATATCCAATCTTAATATCCAATCTTAATAGATCAATGATTAGGAATATCTAGGAATAATACATAAATGTAATATAAATCTCATAATTATAATCTCGTTATAATTTCATTTGCAATGTACAATTATCCGATGGACTTTATCATATACATCTAAACATGTACAAGATAAAAGAATGTCTTTAAATAATTTTTCACTAAACTACAACCAAAACGATTGACATAAATCAATATCACATACGACCTGTAAATGGATAAATTTGACATAAATCAATATCACATCCGACCTGTAAATGGATAAAGTGCTATGCAAATATATCGATCACAATTTCTCATGGGATCCATCTACCATTCCGCGAACCCTGCTCTCGTTGCCCCTGTTATTCTATGTAATAGGGTTAGGTCTATTTCTAGTTTGGGAATGGGGAAGATTATTTTTCAGCGCATATTTGCAGTTTTGTTGCCTGGATTGTTTGGAGAGTATGGTTTATATGATCATTTGGTTGGATGGAATGTGAAATTGAGACGATCCCATATTAGGGGTGATATTGGCTCATCTTTGCTGCTGATACTCTACAGATTGTTCGTCGTTTCGAAGGGGTAAATGTCCATTAGCTAATCAAGGTTGCTTGAATCCCGAGTGCAACCAGGCAGTTCTTGCTGTGCTTCTTATATGGAATTTTCCCTTCACATTCAGGATGGGCCAGCAGAGACATTAAAGTTAAAGCGAGTTGTTGAACGCTCAAGACATTGCTAAGAATAAAGTTGGTGTTCAATTATTTTAGGTGGGGTGGGGCGCATGTGATCGTGAGGGGAGCATTAGAGGACATGATCACATGTTAATCCAAGTCTTATTGGTCTAATCTCTCCAACCCTTCCAGGTCAGAAAACATTAACATTTCATTTGTCATGTAAATTCATGTTCAGGATTGGAGAGGATGTTCTTTTTCTTATTAAATTCAAGGTAGATGGAGGGCTTGTGGGGTTGAAGAAAAGGTAATGATTCACATGATATCTATTTGATTAGTTTCTTTTTTTTTTTTTAGAATTCACTATGCTAAGCAAAAGTAAAGCTGATGACTATGCACATCTTTAAATATTAGTAAGAATGAGGATGGTATTAGTATGCAAAAATGAAAGATGAAATGAAGGGATTGGTCTTAACGGAACCAGATCACCTGTCCCTATTACTCTGTGCCTATTCTGTTTCATAAAAATTCATTCATTCAATAAATGAGACTCACAAAAATTGGGCGGCTGGGATGGCTTGAGAATAGAGAGAATATAGTAGGTCCAATAGGGAGAACAGATGATCTTTTCTCGATCTTAGTGAGACTAGATCATCTGTCTCCGTTATTCTGTGCCTACTATGTTTCATGAAAATTCATTCATTCAAGAAACTCACTGAAATGTGATGGTTGGGATGACTTGGGAACAGGGAGAACAGAGTAAGCCCAAGGGGAGAACAGATATCTTTTCTCGGTCTTAGTATCAAGTAAAATCAAACAAAGAGGGCTCCACTCGAGGTAGGTTCAACTCTCTTGTTTCATTTTTTATACTATACAATTAGCCACTACTTGGTCCCCATTTGTTTGGTAAATTTTAGTCAGGGTTAATCATATTGAACTTTACCCTGTTTAATATTTTGAAAATTATTATTTAATTTTTATAATATTGTTTAGTTATTATACAAGCCTTTTTATCATTTTGTCCTAAATTATAATTTTACTTCTTTTCAAATAAAAGTAAATATAAAACTAATGAAGTATGATAGAGGGATTACGTGATAGTTATGAAATAAGTGATACAATAACAACAACACTCGGTAAAAATCTCGCTAAGATGCGGGGTTTGCGAAGGTCTAATAGTACGCAGCCTTACCTCTAATTAGTAAAGAGGTTGCTTCTAAATAACCCACATAAAGGAAATGAGAAAATTAATTAAATAATAAATAAGAAAACAATAAAATAAAATAAATAATATTAATGGAAAATGATAATTAAAAATCATAATAAAATTAAAAAATAAAAAAATTATGTAATAAGTGATAAATTTTAAAATATGAAAATTGAAAAAAAGAAAGTTAAATTATAGATAATCCTTTTAATTATCATTAGCATTTTGGTTGTTTCTTAGCTACTTTGAGTGGCTCCAACATGAAATGAGAGGATAATAATACCATTTTGGTCCTTGCTTGTTTCTGATTTGATTTAATTTTTGATTTGTTTAAAGAAGATTTAGGTTAGCATTAGCATTATCATTATCATTAGCATTTGGTTCTTACTTATTGATTAGATCCAACATTAAATGAAAGTATAATAATAGCAGTTTTGGTTCTTGTTTCCATTTGATCTGATAAAGTTGATTTAGATTAAGTTGGTGATGTCAACTATAGTAAGTTAGCAACACATCACACATCACATCAATGTGCCTTTCTTGCCATTTATATATTTCACTTCTAATCAATTGTAGGGACAATAATGGGCTGAGTTTACCGGCCGATCTTACTAATTTTTTAAAAATTAAATATATAAAATAATATTTTTTAATTAACTCTAGGTATGAATTACCTGGGCTTAGGCTTACTCGAGACTTAATTTTTCTAAGCAAAATATTGTTATTTTACTTAAAAAATTAGGTTCCAGGCTAATATAAGGTTAATTTGGCCTAGAGATCAGCATATTAAAAACACCTAAATTTAGGCCCATGAATCAATTTATTGTCATCCCTGATCAATTATTGCCATCAATAATATTGAGGTCCAGAAAGGACATATGCTAATGAAATACAATTAAAGCACTAAATAACTATTCTGCTAACTAATTTAACATGCCACGTACCACTAGTGTTCTCATTATAACATATGCTCTCTGCTTAGTCAAACAGCAGGAATGGTTGGTTTCTAAAGCCATATAGAAAGTTCAGTGCTTTTCTTAAGGTGAACTGAAAATTTCAAGTCCCATATAGTTCTTTTGCATATGATTGATCACAAAGTTGGTGACGGGTTAGGTCTCCTGCCAACTTACTATTTTTCACATTAAAAATAATTAAATACTGTTTTTGTCAACCTTACAGCTAACGGCTGAAAATGAGTTTACTATGAGTCCGAATCTTCTGTCTAATATTATAGTGTCTTATTCTGTCCCATAAATCTTAGTCATTTATTTATGTAAGTCCCGCGTGGGTTCCGCATAAATAAACACAAGACCGGTATAAATGAATGACTGAGATTTATAGGACAGAATAAGACACCATAATATTGGACAGAGAATCTCGTCTCATTTAGTATTTGATTAAAATCATCTACATCATATATAAGAAGGCATCAACCTCGTTATAAAATATTTCCATATTTATAATAATATTTATGTTCATTTCAATTATTTAGAAACAACCTATTTATTAGTCAGAGTTAAGACTAAACCTTCCTAGATTTCGCGTCTCAGTGAAATTTCTACTTAATGTTGTTGTTATTTTAGTTATATTGATTTAAATATAAATATTCAGTAGAAATCTCACGTTATATCTATATTGTTGTTGTTATATTTATATTGTTTTATGTATTAAATAGAAATTTCGCGTCTCAAGGAGATTTTTACTAAATGTTGTTGTTGTTATTGATGATGTTACATTATATAGTTATATTGATTTCGATCATTTCGAAACACTCTCTACTAATTATGAGTAAAGGTACGTATTATTAAATCTCCTTAGATCCTGCATTTTAGTGGAATAAGTAAGATCATTGAAATAACAATATCGAATAGAATAAGAAAAACTCTATTTGAATAAAAGAAAAGTTCATTCCTCTTTTTGTTATATTATGATATACTTTGATGTTGTAAATTTTGAAGAAAGAAATGGGTTATCAGGTCTCTTTTTGTTATCATACATATAAATAGGGTTAATTACATAAAAAGCTTAATTTTTTGTTAAAATTTTAATTATAGCCCAAAATTTAAAAAGTAGCAATAAAATGTTCAAAATTTTATTTTTTCAATTCTAGAGCGAGCTTAACAAAGTAGTAATAAAATGCTCAAACTTTCAATTTTTTCCAATTCTAGCTTGTCGTAAGTAGTTCTGTTAAATTTAAAAATAACCTAAATCAGATTAAGCAATCCCAATGACCTTACTGATTCAGTACGCTGTAATGCAAGAATAGTTTTTTGTGTTAAAAGAACAAACATAAAACAAATGGCTAAAAGCAACGGGAGAAGAACAAATAACGTCGGGCTAGAATTGAAGAAAAATGAAAGTTTGAGTATTTTATTGCCATTTTTGAAGTTTATGCTATAATTGAAAAAAATTGAAAATTTAGGTATTTTATTGTTATTTTTTAAATTTTGGATTATAATTAAAAAATTGACAAAAATTTAAATTTGTTTTAGCAATTAACCGTATATAAATATATATGTGTGTATGTCTTGGTCACATAGCTAAGTGTAAGATTTCTGATATTGCTATTTCTCGATAGGAGAGGGACGGGATCTTTTGTCTAATATTATGGTGTTTTATTTTGTCCCATCAATCTCAACCATTTATTTATGCAGGTCTCACGTTTATTTATGCGAGACTCATGCGAAAACTATATAAATGGATGACTGAAATTTATAAGATAGAATAAGACACCATAATATTAAAGAGAGAATCTGAACTCACAGAGTTCCTACCATTCATTACCAAAAGAGGAGAGTTCCTACTACTACTCTTTTGGTAATGAATAAAAAAATGGGAGAGTTTCTATTTTCTAGAGGTTGGTGTAGATGGTAGGGTCCTTCAATGGGGCATAACATACATGTCAACCAAAGATCGAAACATTTCTTCTTCCTACTTACCCCCCTAAAACCCTAGACGAAATGGGTTCACATCTGTATTATTTTGTCCCTATCCATCCTTTCCTATTCTTTTTTTTTTGGGATACATTTCCTATTCTTTTTTCTTCTCTCTGGTGTTGAATATATGTACCTGAACCTACTCAGGTTCTGCTGAAGATGATGATCTTTCTTCACTGGATTTGGTACCATCACTTGGTGTTTGCCCACTTGAGGAAAGAAAATCTAAATCATGGTTCGTGCATGCATGTCAGGTACTTGGTTTTCTGATACGATTCACCCTCGCGAGTTCATGTTTTATATATATGAATACGAGAAGAAACTCTCAAAACTCATAATAGATTGTTGGCTTTGAATGGTCAGATTGTGTGGCTGGGGATTAACTTGGGACAGACAAGAGGCCTTATTTCTTTCGCTTTTGTCACTGTCCTTTCACTACCAGATTGAATTGACCCGTTGGTGGTTGGTTTTTCAACCCTCCGCCGCCACCGCCGCCGCCGAATGATGTGAACTTTCGGACACGTTCACACGACAGATAACCCAAGCTGAGATCAAGGGTTAATTTATGACTTATTGTGAAACGCAATTTCTAAGGTTTGTTGCAGAGATAAAGATGGAGAGTAGACAGATAAGGTTGACCAAGTACCGATGTCCCGACCCGACAGCCTCCACGTGGCCTGACACACCACCGTCGTCTCTCTGACTAATTGACCGCACGTGACCTGCCTTGCTCATTCTTCATCATCAACGTATAGCTAGCTCCAGACGCACTGTTATATGTGTGCATTAGATTGTCTGACGTAACGTATACGTATATTTTTATAATTAGAGCTATTTGTGAGCTATACGCGCCATGCATGAGAGTAGGTATTGTATCAACAAATCCTTTTGTCTTGGTAATTGCTTGGATTCTTCTTTTTACGCACGCCTTTACACTATTTTATCCTTAAAAGGAAAAACCACTAATTTATAAATATAATATTTGTTCTTTTAAATTTAATATTTTAAAATAATTTTAAACAAAAAATATTTTTGTAAATACTCAATTTTTGCTTATCTTTTATGAATCACTTAAATAATAAATAGGCTGAAAACTTACGATTCAATTTTTTTAAGAATTATCAGTGAAATACTTCACGAGCTTAACAGTCACAGCGAGAAAACTTTTTCTCAATTACGGGTGCGAAGTAGGTCATGTTGTTAGGTAATAAAATAATAATTTATTTTAAATTATACAAAATTTAAAATGTTAATAATTAAAATTAAAAATTAGCATTAAATAAAAAATCAAAAGATTAAAAATTTTAATATAAAATATTAGTATTTTTAAATTTTTGATTTTTTAAAATTGAAGGTTATAGACCTTTTAAAAAAATATTATTTCTTTCCCTAAAAAAAAAAATTATTTCTTAATTAATAATTATACCTTCAAAGCTTCTATTCCTTTCTTTCTTTCTTATTAGTTCTTGGTCTTCACTCTTCAGCTTCATGTAAATTGCTTATATACTGTTTTTAGATCTTTATTGTCTCGAAGATCTGTGGTTTTGAAGAGATCTATGTCCGGACTTGATTCCTTCAGAATAACTAGTGCTTAACACTTGGGATAAAGCAAGCACCGATCGTTTTTCGAGTCTGTGGATTGCTTGTCGTCGTGTTTGCTGGAGTAGTTCTGCGAGTTGCTGTCAAGAAACTTTCATGGGGGACGGAAGGAAGTTAGGGTTTAAAGGAAGCAACTTGTTGAATTCTGTTACAGCTTTGATCTCATGGCTCTTCTGGGGTTTGGCTTGTATGTGTAGAAGGTTAGCTAGGTTAAACATTCAAGCTTGAATCTGTGTTTTGGTCCTTCTTGAAAAGGTTTTCGCTTGAAGGAGGAGGAGGAGAAGAAGAAGCGTTCGTTTCTTTAGATCTTGAGGTTTACTGTAACTATAAAAAGTTAAGAAGAGAGAAGAGCTGGCAAATAAGTGGTGGGAGAAAGTTGTAGATGTGGCTATGTCAGGAGGAGGAGGAGGAGGTGGTGGTGGCGGCGGAGGAGGAGGAGGATATGATCATCACGACAGAGCAACAGCAAGTAGTGGTAGTGCAGGTGCAGCTTCTCGCTACGTTCATCACCTTCTTGGACCAGACCTGGAGCTCCAACAACAAGGACCTTCATCGATTCAGATTCAAAACGAACCTTCCTCTGAAACTAACGCAGACAACACCAACCGCCGTCCAAGAGGTCGTCCTCCAGGCTCCAAGAACAAACCTAAACCACCGATCATAGTCACTCGTGACACTCCTAATGCCCTCCGATCTCACGTCCTCGAGGTAGCCTCCGGTGCCGACATAGTCGATTGTGTGTCAAGTTACGCCAGGAAGAGAGGAAGAGGTGTGTCGGTGCTTAACGGTAGTGGGACTGTTGGTAACGTTACGCTCAGACAACCTACAGGCAGTGTGGTCACTTTGCACGGAAGGTTTGAGATTCTTTCACTTTCCGGCACAGTTCTTCCTCCACCAGCACCGCCTACTGCGGGAGGTCTTTCGATATTCTTGTCAGGTGGACAGGGACAGGTTGTTGGAGGGAACGTAGTGGGGCCTCTGATAGCTTCAGGACCCGTGATACTCATGGCTGCTTCGTTTTCGAATGCAATATTTGAGCGTTTGCCTTTGGATGAGGAGGAAGGTGGCGGCGGCGGAGATGCTCAAGCAGTTCAGCCCACGGCTTCACAGTCTTCAGGTGTAACTGGCTGTGGCAGCGGTGCTGCTGGTGCTGGTGCTGGTGCTGGTGCCGGAGTTGGTTTCTTTAATCCATTTTCAGGTGATTTGTTTGGCGGATGGGGTGGTGGAAATTCTCAAAGAACTCCATTTTAGGATTCATCTCCAAGTACAGTGAGATGAATCCGATCTATATATATATATAGACGATCAGATCATATGTATATGTGTTTCATCTGAACGCAAACTAAACTATCGCTCAGATTATAAGAATCCATTTCATTTCTCTCCTCTGAAAGTTTCAGGCTTTTTTAAAAGATAGAAACTTGAAGAAGAAGAAAAAGATAGATGTCATCATTATCATCTTCTTCTTCATTTTCTTTTCCAGGTTCACGAGAGTTTCTGTAACAAAAAGACTCCAACTTTCAGGAACTTTTGTTTCTATCTGAGTTTTCTGATCCAAAACACCGTTATAACAAGAGAGAGAGTAGAAAAAACTAAACTTAGTAACTAGTGAAAGAAAGTTGTCATCTTTCAGTTACAGAACACGAGTTGTTTGTTCCAATCCTATGAAATGAAGAAGAAACAAAGTAAGCAGATTTTGAGGTGTAACCTAAATTACTTGACGTTTCAGACAAGATAACGAGTCAAAAGGAAGAAAAATTCTCAGTTCCCAAAGAAAGTAATATGGGAGTACCCAAAAACCTGTAAGAAACTGGACAATTAGACATGTTGGAACTATCAATCTTTGGAACTTGAGAGATCATGGAAAGAAAAGGACTTCCTTTTTTTTTTTTTTAATAATCAGAAACCAAACCTCTTCGATCATCAGAATTAAGTTTCCTCTTCCTATCGTGCATGGAATCGGAAGGACTATCTTCTTGTGTAGACCAAGAACAAGTTGATTAAAAAGAGTATTAATTAACAATTTCTTCTCTGAGATCTTTCATTGGATTAATTAATCCGGTTTTATTAAACCTTTATCTGGTCCAGTCCAATTCTTACAACATTTGTTTCAGGTTCTGTCATTAAGAAAGGAAAACTTCATCCTGAAAAACCAAGCTGCTAAAATGGCAGATTTTTAATGTGGAAGAAGAAACATCTGTTCATTGTTTTGACGTTTCAGAGACAACCCATTTGCATCCCAATCGAGTGTATTGGTTAGAGGAAGAAGAAAACACCAAGAGGTCAACGAGATTGTCACAAAGTCAGATGAGATTTACATTAAAAAAAAAAAGCTTGATGAACAGAAGCTGTACAGTAACTATCACTAAAATACTGCACAGGATCAGTTTGGTATCTACAAGCCCTAGTTATTTTCACATAATGTTAGGAGGACCCAAAACTGTCTGTTGGCATTTTGCTGACATTCCAATTTCCACCTTTTTCAAGCATTTGGCTTCAGGTTTTCTTCCCTGTGAAACTGAAGGATCTGGCTGATAAAAAGAATATCATCCCGATAACTGCTCAAAGGGTACACGTACATGGAGCCGACCATGCAGACTTACAATAGCTGACGTATGAAGCGGATCAATCCTGGAAGGTAAGACTACCACCTGCTTGCATGCGAAACAAAAAGATCAAGATTATTTTATTAAGGTCCAGAAACAATTTTGAAACAAAGGAAGGGACAACTGATAACATGTAACTAGAAGATAGTATAGTCAACATCTCTAATATAAAAGAATACAATGATACGACTCTGATATCGAAGAACTTATCAACGAACTTCCATAGCCTAGCCCAGAGGGGGCACTATGTTGCAGGTTGTGCATATATAGCCCTTTGGAGATATCGAGATTTCTAAAGTCAGAACTGGATGTACCTTTCTAAAGGGTGTTATACCCCAAGGATTATCAAGCTGTTCCGGTTGACCTGTTATAACGAGACGTCCAGCAGGATCTGATTGAACTCGCACCTGAATCCACCAAAAGGTAGCATAAAAAGTAAAGATCTGTAGCTCAAAACATAAGCAGTCAAGACATGGCATCAGGAAAGAAGCACGGAAATGGTCAGCCTTAAGCAGATGCCATGCTGCACCAGAAAGCGACCAGTTGAAATTGGATTGAAGACCATGCAAATGGTTCAAAATACGAACAGATTCAAGGACAGTGCAGCACTAATATGCCTAAAAGAAATCACTCGAAAATTACCCGTGAGAAGGTGTTCTTTCATAGGGTGTTTAAGAATTCAACCAACAACCATTTTCACGTCAAATTACAGTAAGTCCATATTTTCTCATAATCAAACTCAAAGGTAAAAGTTCGTTTTTAGTGTCTTTTTTCAATCATTAAAATTGCTCTCCCTCCATTTGAGTGTTCATATTCATTCTGAATCGTATCCGTATAGAATACCCCATGAAGATATAGATCACCAGTAATAGGAACACTAAAACTATTTACAGTTTCCTTTTCAAATTCATAAATGGACACAACAAAACACAAGTCAATCACTTCATTATAATTAAACACTAACGTAGCAAATTATGCCTTATCCTGCACGAGGTGAAAGAAAAAAACTAGATGATTTCAAGGGGATTTCTCACCTCCTCTCTCAAAAGCCCAGGGACCAAAGCATACACTTCATAGCAATCTTTCTGAGCATAAAGACAGCAAATTGTCACAACATAGATCATTGACAAATAAATAAACACAGAATCAGAATATGTTGGGGAAAGAGGAATTATAAGAAAACAGACATCAGGCACTCACAGTTTCATGCACGTTTATCTTTACCCAGTTAGCAGGAGGTCCAATATCAACAATCTCCGCAACCAGTCTAGTCACAGAAGTTGTAAAATGACATTTAGGCTTGCAATGGTGCAGTTTATCAAGAATTATATTTGTTCAAGTATGATAACAAGAATTAAACCACAGATAATAGAATCTATGTATCAGTTCTTATCGGTCTAAACAATATAAGATTTTCAGTTAATGGAAGCAATAATTTGTGGAGGGAGTTATAAGTGATCTTAACTCCTTATCTGCTTCATTAGATTCATGCTTGTCAGCAGGATCCACGTTACTTGCTCTCTGTTTGTGTATACCTGACTCACTCAACCAAAGGGAAAGAATAAGACTTGGAATCAATAAGGTTTCATCCAGAGAAATCTTCAAATGTATTCATAACGTTGCATACCAATGCTTTTCAGAGGTTTCTCACGTTTTGTTGCAGAATTTAAATTCTTGTCCTGAACAAAATGAAAATAGAAGGCACTGTTCTAAGCCACAACATTTGAAATGGCTCTTTAAATTAGTGTTGAGAGTTTCAACCAACCTTAATAATAGGCTCACTTATTTCACCATACCCAACAAGACGCTGAGCATGCCAACCCTGCATAGCACGAGTTGCAGCAACTCTTCTTTCCCTGCCCGATCCGGGTGGTTGGTAGGCACTTGTCTGCACAAAGAACTAAGGTTGGAAGAGAGTAAAAAAGAAAGACACTAAATAGGGATTGTAGTCGTTCTAACATCAGACACACAAACAGATGAAGCAGTTGAACACAAACATAATGTAATATAGTTAAAACCTCAAATTTTTACCATGTCACAGAATTTTATTTTTCCAAAAAGAAAACAGACCAAGCTGAGAACTTAAAGAGACATACCTCTTTTTCAGCATTGGCCGAAGTTGACTGATGCATGGGTGAACCTGGGAGCTGAAGCTCACCAATTTGTCTTTTATGCTTCTCGTATTCCAAAAGAGCCTGAAGCAAGTAAAAGAAAATCAAGAAGAGAATAAAAGATAACTGAAACATAAGTAGCAGCATTGGAAAACCAGAGAGTAATCAGCCTTTGCTAATAGATAGATAATACTGACAAATACATCTAGTGTACAAAGTTGCATAACTTTTTTATGGTATTCAACCATCAAAGATGGAATTAGCTAAACAGACGGCAAAAAAAGCCCAAAAACTATTATTTTGCTCTTTAAGTTTCTGAAAGGTTTGAAATTTTTGTTTTTTGGCTTGAACCACCACAGAAGCCATAAAGAAGGTTTGCTAAAGGCTCTGATAGGTAACAAAGGACCACCGATATTGACCTTGGGTATAAAATGCAAATGGTTTTCACTTCCCACTTAGGGGAGAGAGTTGTGTAGCGCTTTTGGTAGTGCAAAACTTGGTGGAAATGTCATGTGCACAAAACTCCTCTCATCACGATTTAACATACGACTAATTACTGATAATCCAACTTTAATTCAGCATCATTGTAACTAAAGAAGCAATACCTTCTCATAGAAATTACGGAATGTCCAAGAAACAGTTGTACAGGTCCTGTGAGACAGATGGATAGACAAGTTTTAAAAAATATATATAAGAAGTTGTAAGCACACAAAAGAAACCCTTACTTGGGAGGGTGGAAAGACTCCCCTACTTGCCTCCACAACTTGGACGTGGTGACCTATAAAAATGGGAATTAAAAAGCATATGTGTCATATTTTAAAGTTAACAAGCACCTCATATTTCACGAATGTTACACCATCAAGCACAAGACAACATCAAAGACGAATTGGAGAAAGCAAGTGATAAATAGCAGAGATAATACTAGACCAACAAGATGCATAATAGTATGGATAAAGACAGAAATGCACACATACCACTTCATATCCACCCAATTTGATAACAGCTCTCCATAACCTAACTCCCATTTAGCAAAAATAAGAAGAAATTAGCGCCACAAATACAATCAAGCAGAGATTGAATACTCACCAAAATGAACTATCAAATCAAACGTACTTCAAGCAATTCAATGGCTCTCCATAAAACTTAGGGGGCTTGAATTCCAAAGCATTTTCCCTGCAGAAGGTTTCAAGCTCCTTCATGAATGCTGCTCGCTCCTCTGGAGTTCCAGACTCATTAACCTCCCCCATCTGCTGAGACAATTGGTCCACTTACAAGACTCATCATAGAAGAATACATCCAAAATTCCTTAACATGTACCTCAACATCAGTCCATATGCTCTTGGATTTGGACAAACTATCCTGCTTTGGTTTGTGACTAGAATACTTCTTGTGTGGAAGAGGAGTAACAATTCCAGGTTGAGGTTCAACAAGCATCCTATCTCTATCCTCAAATTTTGGTTGTGGCAGTTTACCATTAGTATTGGAATCCATGGAAGGTTTATCATAAGGCATATTACCTTCTGTGCCATCATTACCATTGGAATGAGCAGAAGGGATGGGTTTATGATCTTCAGAGGGGGGTTGAACATCAGACATAGGAACATCAGTTGGCAACGTGAGGTCATTGAAATGTTGATTGTAAGGTGTAGCAACGGAGTCTTGTGGTTGAACATTAACTTGCACAGGTCTGATACTGGGGTCAATGTCACCATCCAAATCTAGGGACGATGGTGGCATATCAGTATCTGCCATCTTCATAAAAAAGAAAAGAAAACATTACAATACCATCCCATTTGGAAAAAGGATATGAATAAGCACAAGAACTGTTATTTCTTAAATGTTTGTTCTTCTTTCATCTCTTCCAAAACAAATCGACGATGAATTTTTATTTGAAGAGAGAAAAAGGCTATAAATCCCATTCAAAATATTAAAATGTGGATTGAAAAATTGAAGAAAATGAAAGACTAACGTTGAAGAAATCATAAAGGAAGAAACTTGCCTGTTGGTTGTGGCGGTGGCGGTGGCGGTTGCGATTGTTAGGGAAGACAGTGGAGGGAAAGGAAGAAAAATGGTGGTTAGGGTTAGAGTTAAGAGAGAAAGAGAGTCTTTGAAAAAACTCCACCTCAAACCTCCTCTTCTTATCCAAACCCCACATTCATTACCATTACTTACATACATAGAAAGTAACGTTACACGCCATAGCAACCCCGAAATGCAAATGGAAATCCAACGCCTGGCTAGCTATGGCTTCAGTCAGTTATTAGCTATAATAACAACTCGCGACTCGCGAGCGCGGCGGCGGCGGACCCACTGGGCCTTAAAACTCACTTTGCGTTTCTTAATTTCATAGAATTACCAAGCTGCCCTCTTTTTGGGCGGGCCCACATGTTCAGCTTCCATGGGCGTGGGATTTGCTTGCATGTTCTGTGATCTTGAGCTCTAATTGTAATGGCGATCCCAAGTCGTTTAGAGGAAGAAGAAGAAAAAAGTTCACTCCACTTTCATTTTCACGTAGGCTAATGCTAAATTTACTAGCTTTACAAGATTGTGGTCCCAATTCTGCTCCAATGCAGACATACGAGTTATGGATATGCACAAAAGTGTACAAGATCTTTTTCCATTTTGTGGGTAAGAAGAAGTCAACACTCAACACGGAAAATAATATTCCTGTGGATTGGTGATATCTTTTCAAAATACGGCTGATTTGTCTGTTTCGAGTTTTATGTGAACCAATACAAAACAAAACAAAAAGAAAATCTTTCAGAATCTTCGACTGTATATGTTCTATTTGCATTAATCATTAATGTATCATTGACTCGTTTGCGTTTGTGTTTATGTTTTTTTTTTTTTCATCATCAATCGGTGGAGAGGACATCCTGGAAAACTGAGTTGGGTTACAATCTTCTCATGAGTGTGTGACCACATGAATCTGAAAACCTCCTCAGGAGTTATGGTTGCTTCAAGATTGTGCTTTTCGTTATAACTTCTCTTATTTTCCTTTTCAGTATAGCTGTTTATGCTAAGTTGTACAATTCGTTTCTGAGTAACTGGTAGTTGACTTTTTGTTCTCCTTACGCTACGTATTGCATGTTTCTTATGATTTTACGTGCCTGAACAGTCGAGGAAAATCTGAAGTGGGATTGGTTGATCATCAAGAATATAGATATAGAGAGGAAGGGATTAAGTCATTTTGGATATCATATCTGCTAAAGGATATTCAAAGATGGGGCTTTTGGATCTCTTCATTGCTTCATCAATACCTGTCCTTAAAGTGTTGATAATAACGGCACTTGGGTCTTATCTTGCTCTCGATAAGGTCAATATATTAGGGGAGGATGCAAGGAAGCATATAAATAATGTAAACTTTCATTTTTCTTTAAACTCTCTCCAAGATGTGTGGTTGGCTGCAATTGGTGGCTGTAGGGAATTGTTAGATTGATTACAGAGTGTGTGTTCGATTCTGTCTATGACCAGGTAGTGTTTTACGTGTTCAATCCGGCCCTAGTGGCCTCCAAACTTGCAACAACAATCACATTAGACAGCTTGATGCATTTGTGAGTCAAATTCTGATGAATTTTGGTGTTTTCCAATTTTCGTTCAATGATCATCTATTACTTATCAATGAAGGCGATTGTGTTAATTGTGTTTACTCGTCTGGCATAGGTGGTTCATGCCATTCAATATCCTTATCACATTCATGATTGGTTCTTTACTAGGATGGTTTCTCATCCTGTGCACTAGGCCTCCTTCCCATCTGCGGGGTGTCGTAATTGCTTGTTGTGCTGCAGGTAAATGCATAATAATGGACCTTATGTCACTCTTCTTCTTCTTCTTCTACTACTACTGCTGCTGCTGCTAAATATTGCTTCATTATCTTCTATTGAATCACAGCTTAACCATAGGCTTGATGTGATTGTGTCACTTTATATTATCTTCTTCTTATGTACGTGTATTGTCAGGTAACTCATGATGATATATTTTTGCAGGAAATCTGGGGAACATGTTTCTTATTATGATCCCAGCGGTATGTGAAGAGAAAGGAAGCCCATTTGGATCTCCTGATATCTGTAAATCATACGGATTGGGTTACATTTCACTTTCAATGGCAGTATGTTTGTATTTCACTAGATTACAATTCAAAAGCATGAAACTTTCATCATTAACTACACCTCACTTCCATTCCTAAGATTCTCATTAATATGGTCGTTTCTCGAACCATAGAATGAACCTGGCAGATTATGCTTTATTCTTGAATTCTAGGCAAATTTGATACTGAATGATGCAACTCTGCAGATTGGAGCAATCTATTTATGGTCTTATGTGTACAATATTGTGAGGGCTTCATCTACTAAGATTGCTGACGAATCCGGAAAGCTTCATGTAGATATATCTTCAAGAGAAAGCTCATTATCTGAATTAGAGAATTGCAGAGAGCCACTGCTTTCTTCAAATGAATTTTCACCTTCTCTGGAGCATGCACATCAAAAAGCATTGCCCATTACGAGAACTGAAACTGAAAGCAGATCTGAGGTATTGTGTCTTTGTTGGAATTTGGCCGTGGTCGGCATCCTATACCAAGTTTTTGAAATTATCAACTTTGCTAGTATTGTGCGAAACTATTTACATCACTCTTTGAAATGCAAAAACCGTCTCCGGAGGCTCTAAGATTGACCTTTCGGAATCCTGGAACAGATGACAATTTTGGACCCACTGAAGCAACGCATCATGACTCTGTTGGCAAGTACTAATTGGAAGTCTTTGTTTGCACCTTCCACCATTGCAGTGGTATGACTGTGTGCTATTTGTCTTCTTACTTTGGTTATTCATTTAGCAAACATTTCTTCTTTAATCTTCATAAAGACGACAACTTATTCGTCACTGCTTCTGATTGAACTTTGCATTTACCGTTAATTGAAACCTTTCCAGAAGTGAATCATCCTTCCTGCAGCCTAAAACTCTCAGTTGTATTGCTCTCTGCAAGTCTGCTTGTTTTCCCCTTCTTCCTTTTCAGTTCTGCAGAGCATGAATTACAATTTGCTGAAGTGAAATTTACGTTTGGCACAGGTTGTTGGATTTGTAATCGGACTGGTACCGCAGATGCGAGAGTTGATGATTGGAAATAATGCTCCTCTTCATGTCATTCATGACTCTGCTTCCTTGATTGGGTATTAAATCTATGTATAGCCTCATATCTGACAATTTATGCTTGCCATGAATCATACAACTTGTCTACAAACTGCTTCTTTATCATTGAAGTTTCATTTAACAAAAGATTTTAGGTTCAGTTTTGTCATTTTGGCTTTGGGTACAGAGATGTAGCCATCCCAACTCTGACCTTGATTCTAGGGAGCAACTTATTGAAAGGTACCAATTCATTTAAGACTCATTCTTCTAACCAGAGGAGTTCCGTTGTTGAATTGACAGTAAGAAATCGGATTGCATCTCAGGTTTGCGAGGATCAGGCGTCAAAATTTCTTTAATTTTTGGGATTGTAGTTGTTCGATATATAGCCTTACCTTTTACTGGCATATTCATTGTCAAAGGAGCACTGAATTTAGGGTTTATACCCCATGATCCTTTGTATCAATTCATTCTTCTGCTCCAGTTTGCAGTTCCACCTGCAATGAACATAGGTATCTCATTTCCTTCAAAAACCTGAGAGTATAGTTCATTGTTTTTCCTTAAATTTTACGCATCACTTGTAACTCTTCCTACTCTGGATTTATGCGAACTTTGTTTTACATAAACTCCATGTATTCATCAATTTTGCAGGTACCATAACTCAACTGTTTGGAGCAGGAGAGACGGAATGTTCAGTCATAATGCTATGGACTTATGCATTAGCTTCAATTTCACTTACTGTTTGGTCAACCTTCTTCTTGTGGTTAGTGACTTGAATATATCCAAATATGGTATGACTTGCTAGTGCATGAGATTCAACAATAATGACGTTTCAGCAATTAGAGAGCATTGAAAATTTAGTACACTCAGGTACTTGGTGTCCAGCATCCACCATGCTAAGACTAGCATCCAACTAGAGAAGACGAGTGAATGCCTATTCAGAGGTCATTTTCATACCTTCATATAGCAAGTTTTTAGTGGAAGAACAAGACGTGTATGTAGATGAGTGAAGGAATCTTCATTCATCAGCTGGGTTTTCAAAGTCAAGGCTTTGTGGCTTCATCTTCTCTACATTAGAATCAGTATGAAACTCCATTATAGTTAAGGTCTATACAAAATTTTCTTCTTTTTTGAGAAGGTCTATACCCTACATGAAAATTTTCTTCTTTTTTGAGTAAAAAAGATTGAGAATAAGGATCTATGTCCAAAGTAATAGTAACTTCAATCCAAATTTGCGAAAAATCAATAGTGGCGGGGGTTTTGAGGTTGTTCTGTACACTGATCATGTCTCTCTATAATGTTGGATGTAATGCAGAAGAGAGTGGTTCTTGTTCCTAAAGTATATGAAACTCTGAAATGCCTACAACTTAATACACAATCTTCCTGTTATTTATCTTCACTTAGGAAGAAGACGACTCATAAAAGAAAAAGGGGTGCCAAGAACTCAGGCTGTTACCATCAAGCAGCTGAGTTGCACCTATAGTTCAGGTTATAAATGAAGGAAAATGAGACTACATGTCAAATAGTATGTATTTCTCAAGCCATACACCGTACGGAGGTAATTCAGAAAAGGAAAAGCCTAGGTTGTCATTTTAAATGCATGTCTGATGGTTGGATTGGGTTGAAGACATGGCAGACAGAACTTCAGTAACAGATGCCATGACACTCAAAGCAGCTTTCAGAACTTCCTGAGAACACCCTGGTTTAACTATAGCTCGTACCTGGAAATCATAGTAAGAAAACACTTAATCAATGGAAAAACTTATTGAGGAACTCATATAAGTTAAAACCTTGGCAGCAGCAGTCTGTCTGGTTGATTCATTATCTGTTGTTAAATTAGAATTTGGCTTCCAAGAGAAAAATGAAAAGTTCAGAAGAACTTTTGAACCAAAAGTGTAGGCTCTCAGATTTATTTAGCCTCAACTCCCAGTTCAGATCAGTTTGAAGGGAAAAATAATTATTGAAAGTCATAGGATTATCGTAGTACTACCTTTCCCTCTTTAAAGTTAGCAAACGTGAAATCTTTTTGGTATAATAATCAACCTAAGAGCAATGTGACATACGAACCACCATGTTTGAGATTCAGGAAGCATTATGAAGTAATTCTGCTCTAGCATGTAAAACAAATAACAGTGAACAAAAAAATGGAATGCCAAGCAAAAAAAAAAACAGAGAAGAAAACACAAGGGCTGGCACCTTTTCAAGGTATTCCTGCAGTTCCTTGATCCGTCCCATGTAATCCTGATCTTCAACACAAAGAGTTACAGGCTTAGCATCAGCACCAGGACCATCAAACTGAAGGGGCCCAGGATTTCTGTACAGATCATCCATCAAAAATTTTGCGGCATTTTGCGATAGCAGCCTGCAAATAAAACCATTCAGGAAATTACTGCGAAGCTCTCTCTTTTTGGGGAAATGGGAAAAAATAGTTGTTTGATATCAGTATAGTTTAGCCAAAAAACTACTGTTGTAACATCTTTGGTGATACTATAGTTCAGCCACCTTATGTACATCATGTGGATCAGATATAATGTTGGGTACAGATATAATTCTACTTTCAGTTGAGTTTAAGAGGAGGAGGGGGTCATACTCATATGTTTTGCCTCTCAAATCCACAGTAGCTGGATGAATTGCAGGTTTTCCAATAGAAGAAGCACCTGGACTTTGAGCCCATCTTTTCACAGTCATCATTGCCTAGTATTTATACAAAGTCAACAATCTATCACAGTATAAATATGATGTAGCAAAAGGACAATCTATCACAGTATAAATATGATGTAGCAAAAGGACA
>JANKOE010000006.1:149797-168371 GCA_026284465.1 Erythroxylum citrifolium | reverse complement strand
ATATCTCTTATCTCTTATTCTTGATATTTGATTCCAGCTTGCACTCATACTTCCTCGAATAAAAGTCTAAGATTGTTTAGAATTCGTTCCATTTTCATCATTTCCTATTTTATCTATTCCGGATAACCAAACAAGTAAAGCTGAGGAATAAATGTTGCATTCTTATTCTGATTAACAAACAAGACCTAAGTATTTCGGAAAAAACCCACAAAGAAGAATGTACAATCCTGGCATTCATTCATATAATCACATACTATTCCCAATCGAGGGTAGAAAATCTTAATCTTTATGGTTAAAGAGCTTCAAGTAATTTGGTAGTTTAGAATCAGCATATCAAAATCTAAGTCTCTTCAACAAAATCTACATGGTTTCTATAGGATATCATGCCAGGAAAAAGCCATTCCATGAGATTAAGTATTTCAGTAAAGACCCACAAGGAAGAATGTTCAATCCTGGAATTCATCCATATAATCACATACTATTCCTAATCAAAGACTTGAAATTTTAATTCGTTATTGTAGGGTTAACAAGCTTCAAGTCATTTGGTAGTTTAGAAACAGCATATCAAAATCCAAGGCTCTTCATCAAAATCTCAAACATGGGATATCATGCCAGGAAAAAGGCCAAGTGGAATATCATTGATATGGTGAGTTAAACTCAAAATTTTAGATTTCTTTATGGTAATTTGGATCTGAACTGACTCAGAGCAATAAAATTTCAAGTTCAACATTAACAACGAACGTGGAAAATAAAGCATTGCCAAGGTAGTAAGAAGCAAGTTAAATGGTACTTACCCAACAAGAGCACAGCAGACTCCTGCTTGGCCGAGGTGACACCATATCTTCCACCCTTTTGCAAACTAAGTCGTAAAGCCTGGTTTTCTGCAACAGTACACTGAAGCATACGCCCAAGCCTCCTGCATTCTGCTTCCAAATACTTACTCTTTAACTCTAAATCCCTCACATACATCTTTTTCCTCTCCCTTGATCTTACCGCAGCATCCCTATTTCTCAACTTCCTACAATCAATCAGAACACACCCCAGTTACATACAAAATATCCTCTAATTCGGTAAATTTCAAATTTGACCACGCATAATTTGCAGCCATATAACTGTTCTAACCAACAAGCAATTAACAATTTACGGTGATGATGATGCTGAGGTTAGTTCATCTAGTCAAG
This sequence comes from Erythroxylum citrifolium, assembly GCA_026284465.1. Taxonomy (NCBI): domain Eukaryota; kingdom Viridiplantae; phylum Streptophyta; class Magnoliopsida; order Malpighiales; family Erythroxylaceae; genus Erythroxylum; species Erythroxylum citrifolium. The sequence continues at coordinate 167,190 of JANKOE010000006.1, read as the reverse complement.
GGCAAAGATTACAATAACATACACAGAACAAGAATCGCTAACTACGTGAAAAAGAGAAGTTTATAGGAAAAAAATTAAGTACCTTTTGAGTTTCTTAGACTTTAGATCATCGGTGGCTGATCCGTCGTCGTTCATTTTCTCAGATTCCTTCTTTTCAGAGTCATGATCAGAACAAATGCGGATCTGGTCAACGGAAACACTCTCAGGAGTATCGACAAGGACATCGGCCAAAAAGATTCCCAAATCCTCCGAACAACCCTCACCCTCAAAATCATCCTTCATCAACATGTTCTCTATCTCACCTACCCACGACGTCACAGAACCAGGTGACGTCGTGGGGAAATTTTCCGCCTCCACCGCCGCCGCCGACGCATCGGAGAGTAAATGGGTATCCAAATCACAAACATCCAGAAAAAGATTATCCCAATCAATCTGGTCCAGGATGTCATCTGACCCAAACTGATTATTATCCGAACCCGACATCTAAAAGTACAAAATTTAAAGAACAGAGGGAATCGGGAGACTGAAGAGAAGTGGATCACTTCGAAGACAGATAGGCCTTAGGAACTTATTAGGAGAAGAAATTGAAGCGAGTGTGGCGTTTGTGTAAATATATACAACAGTAAGTCAAATTAGACGGTATGCCATCACCCGACCAATAGGAAAAAGACAAGTGGACATTCACGGAAACTTGGCCAGGTAACATACTTAAGATGTAAGTAAAGATATAGGTGCCCGCACGGGCAGCTTGAGTGGCAAATTAGCAAGGTAAGTTGATCCAAGGTCTTAGATTCGACTCCTAGCAATAGGAGGAAAGGACCGCTCTGTTAGGGAGCTGCTTAAGATCAAACCGTGATTCAATCCTCCAGCGATGATCGGGCTTGTGACTGGGGACCCTTAAGGTTGGAGATCAACCTTTTGGTCCAAGTAAAAATATAGGTCCGTCGAATCAAGAAAGATTAAATCTTTTCTTTTGCCTATAACTATATTTGAATTTTAACAAATTCTTCAAATTTAATTATTAATAATTTTAATTTAACCGAACTTAAATTCAATCCGGTCTCATTATTACTAGAAACGTCGGTGAGTCGGGCCGAGTTAGGTGACCTATGACCCAATGGGCAAAGATAAGTCAACCTGTAGCCCAGTCCGACAGACTCGTAGCCAGCCCATGGCCCTACCAACCACAGCTAGGCCGGACCAACCCGACTCATCTTATTATTTTATAAAAACATATAAAAAATGACTTGTTTTTGAAATAACGATCGGGCCATAGACCAGCCCCAATCAGGCCCATCACTTTTAACCCGTGACCTGCCCCTAGCCCGGTCAACCACCAGGCTAAAATTGACATCCATATTATTTGGATTTGCTTTATCAGAAGCTATTGTACTGTTTGCTTTAATAATTTGTCCTTTTTCTTGTTATTATTAGGAGACAAAACAAGCTGAATGAATGAATATGAGGTCACAGGTGTCTGATGGATGGATCAACCACAAGAAGTAAACTACACTATACTACACACGAGGGATGAGGTGTTTGATGGATGGATGGATCAACCACTATAAGTAAACTACAATATACTACACAACAGTGATGAGGAAGATATATAAATACATACTCTTAAAACATAAATCATGACCTAAGACTGTTTCAGTTTCAACACAAACACACGTCCCCACACAGCCTCTCAAAGAAGGGGCTTTAGCTTTCCATCATCATCATTATCCACTTGCAACAGCAAACTCTACCATATGATCTACTGCATATGTTTCATCAAACACCAAGATGAATAAAGACTGGCTTGAAAATATTTGTACCTTAAGGGTCTTCATTTCTTTTTAGATCATCTAATACCAAAACAGAAGAGGAAATAAGATAACCGAATACATGTTTTTCCCTGTAAAAGATTCTTCTCACTAGTGAATCAGCAAAAAGTGTATAGGAATAATTGGTGTCCTATTAGGAAATGAGAAAACAATGTTAAAGCGATCTAATTCATCTCTCAATTACCAAAACAGAAGAGAAAGAAGAGAACCACACACATGTTTTACCCTCTAAAAGATTATTCTCGATACTGAATCGGTAAAAAGTGTGTCTATTTTTTAACAGGAATAACTGGTGTCCTTGTCATATCAATGCCTAATTGGATATGGGAAAACAATGTTACCTTTCAATGCCCAATCAATTCAATTTGGAACCCGGGCAGAATCTTGGAAACTGGGAGCAAAAGAGATCTACATTCTATGCCCTCCAAGTACAAGTACAAAAACACTGAAGGAGAGAAGTGGTCAACTATTTCCTGACAGTTCATCGCAAGTATCCTAAGCTCTTCTATTCCAAGATTAATCCTTGAATTGCTTTGGCTTGCCTTCCTGCCTAACTAAAGAAAATTAATTCTTTGGCTTGCGTGCCTACCTAGCTGGAGTTCCACCATCCGAGAGCCTAAGGTAAGCTTCCAAGGTATTCTGTACTCTTTATGGAAAAGTACAACGAAGTTCATAAGAAGCAGACTATTTCCAGAAAAATTAGTGCAACGGGCATTGTAACAAACGGTACTAGAGATTAATAAAAGATAGAAAGCTAATCCAGATCAAAATAACTTGGCCTCACATTGAGATGTATTCATGAAAATGAACCAAGAAACAGCCACCATTCATCGGAGATAATGTAATAATTTCAACTCCCAGAAGCATTTATAGCATCAACTAATACATATCTAATCCTGGAAAATATGAATCACAAAGAGTCAAATAGTCAAAAGTTGTTTGAAAGCATAAAGCAGACTAGAAATATAATTACCAACAAGAGAAAAATGTGAAAAGCTGAACCATTTCACACTAAGAACAAAGTGTTTGAATCCCATCTGCTCTCTCCCCAATTACTGCTTCTCCTCTCTTTCTCTGTTCCACTGCTCAATCCTAGCCCTTCGTTCCTCACTGCCTTCCCGAGCTGGAGGAGGACTCCAGCTTCTCTTGGGACTGCCATGTCTTCTCTTAAACCCATCTCGATCGAACCTGTCTCCTCCACTCCTCCGACCATTCCCTCGGTAATCACGATGATCCCTCTCTCGCTTATCACCCTCCCGATCTCTATCTCTATCTTTATCTCTATCCCTATCCCTATCCTTCTCCCTCCTATGCCTGGGACTCAGACTCCTGCTCCGGCTCCGACTCACTCTATATCCCCGGTATCTGCCAAACAGCTTCCTCCTCAATTCCCTCCCTATCAGTTTCACATGCATGAAATTGCAGTATCCACCGCGGTTACAGTTATTCTCCTCGAACTGCCTGCACGTAGCTTCACGGAAGTCGGTTACAGGAGAAAAATCAGCTATAATTGGGCGTCCAGAGTAAAACCGCCCCTGCAAAGCCTGTAGCGCGGCGGCAGCCTGATCCTCCTCCCTGAACTGGACATATACGTTGCCGATCATGTGGTCGGCGAGGTTATCGCAGACGTTGAGGCTCTCGATCTCGCCGAACTTGTTGAGTTCCTCAAAAATGTCCTCGTAAAAGTCCTCGAAGTGCTCCTGGATCTTGCGAGGGTCAATAGGCTGGCCTTGAGCGTCGACGCCAGGAGTGATCATATCAGGGCGCTGGTACATGTTGGACAAGAGGAGAGTAGGAGAAATGGTGGGGCGGTTGTGAAGGCGAGAGCAGCGATCACCGTGGCGGCAAGCTCCGATCTTGAAGTAGAAAGGGCAGTTAACACGGTCCTTCTCTGTTCCGAATATGGAGGCCAAATGCTCCGCCATGGATACAACCCAAGCTCCGCTTAGCTTGCTCTTGTGAAGAGTCCTAAATCAAAGTAAGAGAAACACAGAGGGAGCCAAAAACCCTAATTCGAAAAGAAGCCAATTTGGGGGTGAGGGTAAAGAAGATTCTAGTGAAACCCAATTGGTCTACTTTGGGCTTTTCTACTCCAAATCAAACCCTTTTTTCACCAAATTTCAATCCTTTCTTTTTTATTAACCAAAAAAAAAACCTTTCATTTTAAGTATCGTATTTAAATTTTTTAATTGAGTCAAAACTCAAAATTCAAACTTCAATTTAAATTTGACAACTTTTTAAAAATTCAGCTGGTTATCAAAAAATTGAGATCAATTTAACTTCAGTTTGACCTAATATAAAACCTTATTGATAGATTTGAAAATAGGTCCAATTCAAAGTAAACCCGAGATTTAAAACTTAAAGTTAGATCAAACTCAATTAAATTTATTTTAAATTTTTAGAAGTTAACATCTTTTCACCCAAAACAATGTCGTTTTATGTAAAATCTTCATGCTTAAAGCTAAGTCAAACCGAACAACCAAAATCTAATCTCAGTCCAAAACTTAAAATTTTTTAAAAAAATATAAGCCCAAATTTTAACTAACTCGAACCAAACTCATTGACTTTAGACCAAGTCAGGATCAAACCGAGCTAAGCTTTTTTTTATTTGCTCTCTCTACCTATTGATAACGAATTTAATAGAATTTCTATACGGGAACTTAGGTCAAAACAATCTAGACTACAACTTGTGTAATATAGACAAAGACTTCAAGAATGGACACACAACTCCAGTAATCAATATGCTCTAATCTAATTGATACTATTCAAGGAAAATAAAAAAGGAACCAAAGCTATAACAAATATAACTAACTTCCATTGCAATAGAATCAAAGCTTGCAGAAAAGGAATTAAAATGTAGAAGACATAAAATCAAACTTGGTGTGGCTTGTAACCACGAACAAACTCAAACCATTTCTTCAACACAAATCAAAGTCCACATGAAAACACAGTTCCCAGATATAGATCAGGCTTCAGAGGTAGAAGCTGATGTATACCTGACATCACATAACCAAATTCATCACACGGACTAGGTTTTTTACTATTTCATCATCTAGGAAGACTGTTTGAAGGGAAATGGCGTAATGGGTTCTGCCTCAAAAGCTCTGTTTCCCTGCACAAGAAAAGTGTACCATCGGGAAAAGCAAATCAGTTCGTATCATACGTTTCTTCTTGAATAGCCACTGGATTAACTACATGAGTTACTTACTTCTTGATATCTGAGTCATCCTGTCCTCGTAGCTTCAATGTTGAAGACTTTGCGGTGTGACTGTCCGATTGTTCCGTTCTAATTGCAAAACTAATTAATGCAAATTGAGAGGATAAAGTAATATATAAAGGATGAACAAGTACTGAGAAGAAATGTATAAGCACACGTTGATTTGAACTGTTTGATCTCTCAGCAAATATGACATCAATGAGTTGAAATATTGCCAATATTACTCACTTTCTGCATTCATCATCAACAAACACTTGAATGCAGGCACTTGGAGTTGGTCCCCCGATTCGAGGCCCAGGTCTTTGTGGAATCTGGGAAAAAGAAGAATTTGATCACATATATCTTAAAGTGCAACATGAAATGGATACAGGTCTGATGAACTGTCAATAAGAATGTTTTCCCAATATAAGGAAGCACCTTGTATGTTGTCCACTTGGTAGGTGCTGCATTATTTTCTTTATTTCTCTCTGCTCGACCACCAAGGCTGCTCCATCGATTCAAATCCGTCTTTGACTTTTCTGATTGATGTCCCAGCATGACATTCTCGCTCTTGTCTTTGTAGATAGAAAGAGGAGCTCTCTGGATCCTACAGGAAAACGTAGTCATACTATAATTGCAAGAAAACCAGTAACCAGAAGGACAATGTGATGAAAACATCACTAAAACGGAAGCAAAAAGGGATCAATTGACCATATTCACGCAGGCAGATCAGAAATTGTACTGGAATCTTATCTTCAGTGTTTCTGAATATTTATGGTGTCTAAACATAATTTCACAATTACCAACATTCTTCAAAGAGCATAATCCAAAATATTTACCTGTCTGTCTTCAATTCCTTCCTGGAATAACTAGAACTCCCTACATTTCTTCTGCCTGCATGGAACGCATTCTATTCAGCATACAAATACTCATGATGGCAAAATACAACAGAAAATGTTTACCGTTTTCTGCACCGGCCAAGACAGTTCCAAAGCTTCGAGCAGTTAAATGAGTTTCTCCTGAGTCCTCCTAAGTAATTAAACAAATGAAATAATGAATAAATTTAGTAAAATCCAATCGACCCCTCTTTGTTACCAAGAATCCCATACCTCCATAACCTTTGGTCTTCTTGAGGATCGAAGGAGAAACTTCTTGTAGGCATCATTCAGTTTCTCTGCCGGTTGTGCATCTCTGTAAAAGGAGAGACGTTACCTAGTTGAGCAAGCTCTTGAATACAAATAATGATAGCAACAAGTCTAATTTCAATTGAAGGATAATTAATAAAAATTAGCTATTTCTGGTAACAGTAAAGGAATAATGACAAAAGCTCTGCAGAACTAGACTTGATCCTCTGGGTATAAGAATTTCAAGTGACTGCTTAGCCACACACTCAAACTATTCACAACCAACTAAAGTAATCATACCATCTATACTTACATTATACACATAAAGTGGGAAAGGTATCTAGTGGAAGGTGAATGATCAAACATATGATGCGAGTCCTAGATCAATCTCAAGCAAAGAATAGAGCTCTCAATTGTGATATATAAGAAAGAAATGGGATACATAATTACCTGGAGATCCCAAGATAGAAAATGTCATTTGCAGCTTTGGTCTTAGACTTGGATTCCATATGCAAGGCATAGGCTATGTAGTAAGCGGAGTGGGAAATTCCAATTTCATTAGCATCAAGGAAAGTGTAGATGACTTGAGCATCATCACAGTTTTCAGCCTGGAAGTGTTGGATCAAGCAATCACTAATTGAGTAGATGAAGAGCAATAAGATGAGAAAAAAATATNNNGGAAGTGAAGGAACTCACATATTCTAACCAAACTTTAAGGTACCGAAGATCATCCTTGTATTGATGTGAATGCCAAAAGGTACGCACGCATTGTTCATAAATGACAATGAGTCCAGAGCAATCTCCTCCAGGTGGAAACGCCTCCTGAACCCATTTGATGCACCTGTTTTGTTTCAGAGAACAGAGAAGAGGTTAGATTAGAAATCAGGAGTTGAAGAATCATATCAAGCAAACCCAGAAATCTGACATGTCAATACTCACTGAAGCCAAGGAAGAAGAGGGTCATCACCTTCATACTCATCAATCGCCGCGATTAACTTGCTGGAGAGCACAAATTTGAGACATAGTTTTCAGGAGAAAACAAATTCAAAGAAGAAGAAGAACAGAAGAAGGACCTTCGAGTGTAGAGGAGAGAATTCTTAAGAGTATTGTTAGTTTGGGATTTCAGGGTTTGATTCAAGACATGAACGTTTCGACCTCTCTTCAATGGCCTGACATTTTCCTTGAACAGTTCCCACTCGTTTCCAGTCTCTCGTTTGGATGCAAGGAACTCCGTCTCAGGATCCAACCATCCTTCATCTTCTTCTTCTCGCACCTTCCCGATTCCATTATTAGCGACGATCGTCTCCGCCTCCATGCCTGTCACTCCCTCCGCGACCTCGAGAGGTTGAAATTTGAAATGAAAGACTAAAAGAAAAACGCGCCTTTGGTCTTCGATTTGAAATTCAAAAGTTAGCCCAATTCACACTGGGCCGTCCAATGTAAACCCAACCCGATCCAACGGAGGAAGAAGACTCCAGAAACGCAAACCCCATTCTTATCAATACACTGAAGATGAAAGCGACGGGAAGAGAGAGGCAAGGAGAAAGAGAGGAGGTTACAACTTTAGCCTACCTACAAACATAGACTGTCCTTGTGAATTGTGATCTACATCCACACTAAGCCAAAAGATGTGGAAGACGTCGACTGGTACACGACTACCGGCGATGAACCTCTATTCATCGCACACACATAATACCTGCCCATTCCCCTCCAGACCTCCATCCCTAAACAAGATCATCCTCAACAGGAAACCACCGACGGTGAGCGTGAGAGCAGAAGGAGCGAAGTTCAAGGGGACGCACATGAGAGAGAAGCAGTTGGCGGAGATGATAGAGAAGAAGGTGAGGGAAGCGAAGGAGGTGTGCGGGGAAGATGAGAAGTCGGACGGGTGTAAGGTGGCTTGGGACGAGGTGGAGGAAGTTAGTCAAGCAAAGGCTGATCTGAGACGGAAGCTGGAGAAACAAGATCCGCTAGAGTATTTCTGTCTGGATCATCCGGAGACCGACGAGTGTCGTATCTACGAAGATTAAACTCAAGAACAACCATTTACTATGCTTTCTTCACATTGTTCATATAGCTATTACGTAATTTGCTTTCCCTGAATTCTGAATTCTGATCAGTGATTTGTAATAGACCGGTGAAGTACCATTCATAATAAGAAGTGACCGTACTATCCTGTCATGTTGAAATAGCTTGTAAATTACATATGTTTGCAAATCCTAAGATCTTATGATTGAAGTTGAACTTAAAATCTCAAAATCGACTTCCCGAGACAATCTTGTAATGCCATAAGAAACTGCACTAAGATATGAACTTAACTGTCATGATTCTATTGACCATTAAAAGAGATATCAGTATGGTCCAAAACAAAGACGAAGAAAAGCAAACATCCACAACAAAAGAGAGGATTTCATGTTAGGAGTACAGCTACATAAATAAAACTATAAAGGTTGCAAATAAAGTCCCTTCACTCCTCATCAATGGCTCCAGCTTCTTTGACATCAACATTGAAGTTGTATTCCTGATCACAACCCAGATATGAGTCACACATGAAGTAGAGAGTATACGTCTTCCGTCCGGGTTCTGCAGGTGCAGTGAATCCGAGTTTCACCTTCGACTTCCGTTGAAGCGAAACCCTCTTGATAGCCACCAACTGGTTAGTTTTTGTATCACCAACTACAAGCCACCACCCTTCTTCTTTGGGTTTAGGATACCTGGGAGCATCCACAGGTCCCACCTCGGTCCTCCCCTCCAGATCGCGTTCAAGCGTCACCTGTAAAGTAACATCTTCCCCTGCCTGCACATTCTCCCCCTCCATTACTTCGTATGATAAGTCAATATTGGGGTACCGATTGCAGAATCTCACAATATCTAACAGCATCGAATCTGACATCTGCAGGAGCTCTCGCCTTTCATCATCTTCCATCTCCACCAAATCAAATACAGTCTCTACGCTCTTTCCGGCATTCTCTTGGCACTTCCTCGCCAACTCCTTTGTGAAGTGAGGCAATTGCAGAAGCATGGAATCACGCTCCCACATACCCTGTGTCAACATTTGGCTGACTTCCATTGCAAGAAGGGCCAGGTTTAGCCAACCATTACTTGAGATAACATCAACCATTGCTTGAAGCAACCTACTTGCAGAAAGAAGCACCTCCCGTTGATCCAACGCAAGATTTCCACCCACAGTTTGCCGTGAAAAATGTGCTTGAAGCAGTGCATTCGCCTTCACATGGGGATCAGTGTATCTGGGATTGTCAAATGAGAACCTCTGGTGATTGATCAACTTCCGAAGTACCTCTTCTTCCCCAGGCCGTATGGAAAGCTGTGCATATTCTGAAGCTGAAGCCAGAATCTCTAGTAGACCTTTCATCTTCGTTTTGGGAGTCAAAGAAGAACTAAAACGCTCTATGGTAGTATAACTAATATAGTAGTAAGATGCTATCATGCCAAGATTGAGTGGAGAGAGGTCCACATCATCCTCAATTGTGACACATTTACTCGCCTCTAAATCACTCAGCGTATTTTCAACAAGCTCGGATAGATGATCAGAGAGATGCCTGTGGCCAACTCCCTGGAGATTGTAGTAGTTTGGATTCTGTGTGAGCCGCCTGTACATGAAAGTCCACGTGAGATAATCTACTGCATCTTGTTTGTTCTCAATAACTCCAGCAACAATCTCTGCATTAAAATTGTCATGAAGGAAATGGTGCAGATGACTTTCAACTGGGAATGCTTCATATAAGAATTTCTTGTAGTATTCTTTACGAGGTGCATGACAGAGAATGACACACTTTCCCGAGTTATCCAGCAGAGGTCGACTAGCATGACCCATCATCTGTAACAGATCAGTTACAGGGTAATCCGTGTGCGCATTTTCACGCCCATCATAATATTGAGTTCCCATCACTACCACCAAATGTGCGGACAATGGAACCCCCCAACACATTGAACTACTCATCACACAAACCTGAATCCACCCAGCTTCAAATAGCTGTGACACCACTTCTTGATCCAAGGTGCTCAAGCCCTCATGCAAGTAGCCAACACCATGCTCCAAAGTGGCTTTTAGTGTTTCTTCCTGTATCTTACTAATGAAAGGCTCTAATTCTTCAGGAGACCGCAATGCAAAAGCAGGAGTGTCACCACCATCCATGCTTGAGTATGTCATCAGATCCACAGCAGTAAGACGCACATGTTTTCTTGTAGGAACAAACACGATGGCAGGCTTTGCGTTCTTTGCATGCTGTACAATAGCAGTATATGTTGGTTTGGTCATAGCCTGCATCCTTGCTTCAAAATTCGCAATATCCACACCCTGAATGTGTATTTCCAGGGGCACAGGACGTACACCAGGAGGGAAATTAAAAAGGCCATGTGAGGTGGCCCCTATCCATTCCCCAAGATCCTTTGCATTGGCAAGAGAAGAAGAAAGAGCCACAATTCGAATCTTATTTTCAATCTGACTTGCAATATATCTCATTCTAGAGACAATCACCTCCAAAATAGGTCCACCCTGACCCCCAATCAAGTGGAGCTCATCAACAATAAAAAGACTAACCTGTTGAACAAACTTCCTTTGCTTCCAGCGACGGGACAAGGCATCCCACTTCTCTGGAGTGCTTATGATTATCTGACCCTTTTCAAGAAGCCTCAAGTCTGTTGCTGTCTCCCCAGTTAATTCAACGATACGCAAACCAAGCCCTCTGCCAAACTTCTTCTCCCAATCTCGATATCGTTCTTTGGCAATTGCTTCAAGAGGTGCAATGTACACAGCACGAATAACATTATCAGGCCCCTTTTGATGATTTCTCAATATAGCAAACTCAGCACATATGGTCTTGCCACTCCCTGTAGGGGCAGCAACCAAGACGTTGTCATCTGTATTATAAAGAACAGTGAATACTTGAGTTTGGACAGGATTGAAATGTTTGAAATCCTGATAAAGGGCTTCATATAATGGATTCCTCAATGCAGTCACAGGCAAAGGTTGCAAATCCAATAACTCTGTTGGAGGAGGATATTTTTCTGGTAAGATAAGGTGCCTGAAAGAGACAGGCAAAACAGTCTGTGATTGAATCCATCTGTCAGACACAACATGAATGAAATATTGAGGAGGTAATGGTTCATAGATTGGAACAGTGAAAGTTAACGTGTGATCCTCATCAATGTACTGCTTCTTCAGCATAAAGTATTCGTGATGAAGTATGTACTCGCCATCATTATCCTCCACAATAACCCAAAATGGTTCTACATATCCATGGACCTTATCCTCCCACTGAAAGTCTGGAGTTATTGTAAGTTCAACCCTCAATACAGTGCGTGTAATCGGCTGTACATGCGCAGCAAGGTTTAGCTTTGGGAATTGGTGGATGAATTTGTGCAGTGTTCTGCCCATCTTTGGAAAACGAATGAGCTCACCAATCTCCTGTGACGAGAGATCGTAGTACCTCTCCCATGCCAAATCCTTCTTCTCCAACTTCATCAGAATCTCATTTGGGATCCCATTAAATTGGCGAAGAGGTGTTTGGACACTCCACATCCTCCTGTTTACCATTTTGCACAAGTTCAAAGCCTTCTCTGATAATTGTGCCCAACCTCTTTTCAAGACAATCTCAAACAAAGCTCGCACAAGACGACCAGCACTCTGACCATTACAACAAAGATAAATTAGACGAAATAAATAAGTATGAGAGCATTATAAATTTGACAAGAAAAGAAAGATATCACGAAAATAGGACATCAAAAGAAAAGTGAACCTGAGTTATGTACACCATGTCAGAAGTTAATGAAAGCCCTTCAAGCTTCAGCTGTGAAATATATGCCTGTAGCAAAACATTTATCTTTGCACTAGGCTCTTCCAAGCTTTCCTTGATGGGAATTGGCACCCGTTCCAAAAGCTTTGCCAGTTCCATCTTTTCATCTTGCCTCACAGTCATATACTTGAACTCTTCACTGAGAGAGAACAGACGGTAAAGCTCAATATCACCCATTGTTGGCTTCAGATGCTCATTATAAGTGGAGATTGTTCCGTGAGTGATATAATAGTAGCTAGCAATCCGACCCAGATCAGTGACCTGAAAATACCCACTTTTCCTGTCGTACTTAACGAGATTGTTCTTGTCCAAGATAGTTGCAGCAGAATGAATCTGCAAAAAGACCATTAGAACAAGATTAAACAATTAGAAACAAAAAACGGAAGCAAGTAGGTCAGACTGAATACCTAAAAAGTTCAGTTAAATCAGAACAAGAGGAACATGACTACTTGCACAACAACAATAATAGGTTGCAAAAAGAAGTTGTTATGATTAAAGGGTAGAAGACAAGACAAATTGCAGAGAATTGCGGAAGTAATTATCCAAGCTTTGTATGAATGTATGAACAGAAATAAGTGGCCACTGCTATGTTATGTAAAAGCTAAAACCCCCCTCAGAGTCAAATGTTAAATAACTCTTCTGTTTATCCTTTTTATGGAGTTCCCAAACTACATAGTTTATTCGCAATTTTTATCACTTCATTAGCCTTTTTACTTGTATGACTAATAAATATTTTCTTAGTTGAAGGATCAAATGATATGCACAGTATCAAAACTGAATTAGAAACTAAAAGAGTCGTCTCAAATGAGCTAGGATGCCACTGAAAATACAAAGGGGAAAAGAAATTCGAACTGCTATCCTCAATCTAAACATGAAACCACATGAAAGAATGGAAAGAAAAAGTTGTAGGACACAATCAACAGGAATTAGAATGGCTTATATATGAGGAGAAACACTCTTAAACCATATCAAAGAGTTCAGTGCTTACCAAGTCGGCCCTCCTCTCCTCTAGCGTAATATCTCGAGTAATAAAATCTGGTGCCAAGCCATAAAGTGTAGGATTTCGCAACATACGGACATACAAGTAGGTATATCCAAGCCAATTGCAGGCTTCTCTGGCATTTTGAACTGTCCCAAGAACAATTTCTGCATTCAATTGATCAGCCAGTTTGGATACAAACTGACTTTCAATGGGAAGTTGTTGATTCATCAAAGAGAGATAGAATTGCAATTCACTATGGCCAGTAATGATGATCCCTTCCCCATAAGAATCAAATTGAGGCCGTCCAGCACGACCCAACATCTGCATAACATCCAAAGGACTTAGCTCCGTCCACGATCCTTTTTCTGGTGAATATATCTGAGTCCCTTTGATAATCACCGTATGGGCTGGTAAATTAACACCCCATGCAAGAGTTGCAGTGGAAACCAGCACTTGCACATGCCCATCTGCAAAGAGCTCCTCAACAAGTTGTCTATCACCCCTTGTCATCCCCGCATGATGTATTGCAAAACCATATGGTAGAAGATCCTTGAGATCATTACTTTTGACAATATCTGTATGACTTTGGAGAATCTCACGGCTAGCACTGTCCTCCTTCAAAAATCTACCAAGAGTATCATTTGCAAGTGCTGTATCTCGTATTGCTCGAGCTGTTTTGGCCGTTTCCTTCCTCGAGTGGACAAATATAAGAACTTGATGCTTTCCTGCAACAGACATCACCTTCTCATAACACACATCATTCATCAACTGGAACCTCTGCAGGGGCTTCTTAACTGTGATTCCTATATACTGTTGGGCGAGAGGCACAGGCCTGTAGCTATTATCGAAATGGAAGAGCCCTTTTTCAACATCAACCCGTAAAAACAATGCCACATCTTCAAAGTTAGGGAGTGTAGCTGACAAACCCACCAGCCTGATATGTTCTTTTGTGGTTTCAATTTGTCTTACAGTTCTAGCAACGATACTCTCAAGCACTGGACCTCTGTTATCATGAAGAAGATGAATCTCATCAATGATGAGAAGTTTGACAAGTTGCGTATAGGTACGGTCCCCAGATTTTCTAGTGATGATATCCCACTTCTCAGGAGTTGTTACAATAATTTGTGTTTCTTCAATTTGTTGTCGACTCAGACTCTGATCCCCACTCAGTTCTCTCACTGTGACACCATAATCCTGTAACCGATGTGACAAGTTACCCACTACTTCAGCTACAAGGGCTTTCATAGGTGCCACATACACTATCTTATAGTTGCTATGGTTGAATGAACCATCTGAATTCCTATTCAACGCAATCTGCTGAAGGATGGTGAGGACTGCCACATTAGTCTTCCCTGCTCCAGTGGGTGCACAGAGCAGGATGTTATCTGCCTTGAAGAGGGCAGTCTCATATACTTTGCTTTGTACCCTGTTCAACTGTTGCATCCCTTTGAAAGCTGAATGTGCCCAATCTGGCATCTCAGAAATCTTGACCAACTTCTCATCAGGAGCTATGGGTTTTGGCTTTAAAGCAGGTACATGAACTTCTTCATAGCCTTTGCTGTGATGTCTATAAGAACCAACAGGAAGATCACACTTCTTATTTGCCATGAAAAGACCACCTTGTTCGAAAGCAATGGAGTCCAAATCTAGCAACTGTGGCTGCCCTTTCACCCAACCACTATCAGCATCTCTATCAACAATACCCCGCCTTCCATCATCTCCATCTCCACCACTCTCATCCTTCAGCCGACGAGCCTCTTCTCTTATACTCTTCTCTAAGTTCTTCTGTCTCTCTTTTGCAGTTGCCCTGGTGGCATGCAACTGCTCCAGAATTGCTGCCAAATCTGGGCCTGAACCCATCATTTCGTCCTCAATATGCTTCCGCTCTTGTTGATCTTTGGACCTAGCCAAACGGGTACACCACACAATCTTCAGCCTGTTACGGCATAGAAACTTAATAAGGCTGAATTTGTCAAACTCGAGGAGCATCAACAAGTTCGACTCAACATCCCTGTCATCCCCCTTGGCAAGTATCTTAAGCACCTCCTCAGCAAGCTTCTGACACTGCTGTGGGTCAATCTGTTGTTCAAAAGCTTGTGAAATCTTCCTCTGGAGCCAATATGCATCAATGTCCTGTACATTGAGGCTCATTCCCTCACTAGCTTCCCCCAAGTCATCATCATCAATTCCGCCGCCCATTTGCATAGCACTGGCACCATTGTTGTCCACCAAATCCTCATCATCTTCTTCGTCCTCGGGCACCATATCAAGATCACTTTCATCTTCATCGTCCTCATTATCTTCATCAAATTCAACAGCCACACCAACATCATCATCAAGGGCATCATCCCCATTGGCTGCTGAAGCACCGGTAGCATCTCCACCTTCTTGAAAATCAGTGATGAGCCTGCCAATGGAAACAAGTTGATCAAAAACATGGTTGGGAATAGGGTTGAGCAACTTCTCAATCTCCTTCTTCTTGTCCGGAGTCTTAACGGTCTCATTCTTTAGCACGGCCAAAATCTCATCAGCAGCAGCACTAACAATGTTGAGTGGCTGGCCACCCAATTGCTGCTGGATAACGCTGAGCATAGCCTCATAGGCAGCTCTGGTTTCCTTGGTCTTGGGCTGGTAAACACCTTCCTCAGTAGAGGTCAAGACACTTTCTTCATGAAGCCGACGCCTCTTGGTTTGACGACTGGGAACAGGTTCAGAAAGAGGATCTCGCTCCTTCTTCTTCTTGGCTTTCTGTAGCTTCTCCTCTAACTCTGGAGGTTTGCCTCTGTAAGCACGGTCACCAAAACTTTTGGGATCAATCTTTCCCCAAAGGGACTCAGGCTCGCCAGTAGGCTCATGAGTGTCCCGGGGACGAGAGTCTGTGGTAAGAACTAGACTAGAGTTGGCTCTGTACTCATACTGTTTGAAGCGGGCGTGAGCCTCCGCACCACCACCAACATTCGACATTTTCGGTTTTCCAAAAATCAAACCTCAAGAACCCTAATCGCAGAAAAAAAGTATAAAAATACAGAAAAATTAATCCGATAATCTAAAACAAACAATCATAAAAACAAACCTGTAGCGAACCGAATCATAAAATGCTTTAAAACAAAAACCCTAAACCCTACAAACTTAACGAAAACAATAAATGGAACAAGAAAACAAAGGGAGTGATTGAACGAGAAATGGAGCGAACGAACACAAAGAAACCAATCGCAAGAGCTTGTTCGGATGAAGGAAGGTCATACGTACTCAGATTAACAAATTTCTACACTCTTCAGCTTCAACTTCTCTCTCCCGAGCTCCGCAAGCGGGAAGTGTTCGACGTCACAGTGCAGCTCTGCCCTGCTTCTAAGTTTAACCATTTGGAGTGAGTCAGCAGGAACCGCCTTTCGACATTCATACGACGCCGCTCAATTGGAAAAAGTAGAATACTAAACGACGCCGTTCCACATGAAAAAAACTAATAAGGAAGTCAACCTTTCTATATAATTGTGAAAAATCACAATAATTAGGAAAAAATAAAACGTATTATTTTATAAAATAAAATAATTTATTTGATAATTACAACAAATAATAATTATCAAAAAAATCTTCTCTTGAAAATTTATAATTACGTTTCACTTTTCTTTCATAAATTACAAATTATTAAATAATAAAATTTCCTTCAAAATTAATTATTAAATGATATTTTTTCATAAATTGTTAACTACTTAGTCTAATTATATAATATCATATCAAATATATTATAACAAGTTGCAACATATCAAATATGGCCTAATATGTTATTTTTAGGACGAGATGAAATGGGCTAATCTTAAACTTAAACCGAAGTAATATATCATCTTTAGATTGAGGCGTTGGTTATGGAAGAGGGGTATAAGCTTGGCAATGGACTGAGTTGAGTTCAAGCCCACCCAGACTCGAAACTTAATCAGACTTAGCCTTTGTTTGGATCCTTACTTGCACAAATGAAAGGAAAAGAAATATTGAGGGGAAAAGAGGAGAAAATAATGGAAGAGAAATGGAACTTTCTTTCCTCTGTTTGTTTTCCTAATTTATCAAATGAGGGAATTGAAACTTATATTGGACAACAGAATTTTTTGAGACCTTTATGCCCTTGATTATGGAATCTTTTTGCTATGAAAACTTCATCATACACAGATAAAGTATTATCAGATTTGATAACAGAACTTCATGATGAAGCTTCAAGGAGTTGAAATTTCTATTTGTAACTAGAGTTTTTAACTTTCCAATTGCTGTGTAATATAAAATAATATCTTTGGCATAAAAAAATAATTTCATCATACACTGCATGTTTATTCCACTAGCATCTGTCATATGCTTATTCCACTACCATCTGTTATATGCATATTCCACTACCAAGATCAATCTCATCCATATGTCAAGAGAACAACTATTCTATTTTGTAGAATAAAAATGAAAATT
>JANKOE010000006.1:59923-80996 GCA_026284465.1 Erythroxylum citrifolium | reverse complement strand
CCTATAACAAACCAAGCTCAATCAAATAAGAATCCATACTCCCAAAATACTAAAAATACTTTGCTGGAAACTGGCCCTTCGTCGCGACTAAAGATGCCGCATTCGTCGCGACGAACGCTCGTTGCGACGAGAGATACCACACTCGTCGTGACGAACGCCAGGACTCGTCGCGACACACGACACGACGAATAATTAATTACCTCGTTGCGACGAGTTCTTGAGCTCGTCGCGACGAGCGAACCAGAAACGCCCGAAACCCAGATTTTCTGCAGAACTTCGACCGAATCTTCCCAAAACTTAAACAAAACTTACTTAACCTTCATACATCATTCCTACATCAGTTCTAAACCCATCCCAAGCCAAAATCATGCATAAACACAACAAAAACATCAAACCCTAACATTTTCGACATCACCGAACACAAACTTCTCAAAATCCTTTTCAAACTCTTTCAATCCTTGATTTCAGTTGTAAATAACACTAAACAAGGTTAAATCAACCAACCAAGAACAAAGAAATTGATAGAACTTACTTGCTTGAGCTTCAATCTTCAAGATTCTCAAAAACCCTATTTTCTTCTTCTCTTCTTCTCTAACCCACGACAACTTCACTCTTTTTCCTCCCCTTTCATATTTTCTTTTCTTTCTTTTAACTCTCTTAATGCTTGCCAAAGGACTCTAATGCCCTTCCACTTATACCTACAAGCTCTTAGACCCTAATGATCTTCCAAATTTACCCTTGGTTTAATAAATCACATAACTCATGCTTTAGGCCAAAATTATTACCTTAACCATACTTTAATCTAATTCTAACCTTAGCAAAATTTAATTCCAATTAACTGATCTAATAAGACTTTAACAATTCAAAACATGCCTCAAAATAAATAAAGCAGGTTTGGGGTCCAACACAATCAATTATCTGGAATCAGTAATATCACAATTATATTATTATCAATTCAATATAGAGGAATTAAGTTTAATCAACACAATTTGAACATAACACATTAGCAATCAAAATCTCACATCTAGGTTACCCACTATATATATAATTCAAACAGAAGCATAAATATTTGAGTTTACACAACTAGGTTAACTCACAGTACACTCCAGTTAGCTATTGCCTTGTGCCGACAATGTCTGGATGGTGTCGGTCGATGTTAGATGGTCTCGGTCGATGTGTGCCTCTAAATCAAATAATACACACACATACACATTACTAATTGATCAATCAAATGAATGCTCAAGGTTACACATGTATATGTGTCATGTTTAATGCATGCTCAATTGATTATTCCGGGTATGAAATCTTATTCACAAATCATACTTATACATTCATCATAGTTTGTGCATCATGTAGTTTGCAATTAGGTTTATGCCTTAATACACTTGATCACCTTCAATTCATCATTCAAACATTTATTATTCTTTTCCCTAGGATTATACACACACAATTTCCTAGTTCTCATTCAACCATTCCCAATTCATCACTTACATACTTTGAATCACATTACATTCACGAGAACATCTTTATGTCATTATCAATTCATAATTTACACTTATCCTTGAACATTTTTCATGATCAATGCCCTCTTATATCACACATACAATTTTTGTTTTAAATCTGGAATTTTAGCAAGCTAGATGTATACATTCACCAAACTTTTTCCAGCAATATATATTCATACATTTACCCAATTCTCATTCATAATTAACCTCAGTTCTTCAATTCTCATTCATCCATACCTTATACACATTTCTCATGTTCTGAAGATCATGTTTTCATTAAAAGAACTCAGTTATTCCTTAAAAAAAATCATAATTTCCATATTTGAACTCAACTACATCAAAACAGTCCATTCTTTAGGTTATGACTTCAATTAATTACACAAACTTATCAAGATATCTCCTAGCCAAACTGTTTCACAGAAGCATTAATAAGAGATCAATAATCATTTTTCGTGGTTTATACTTGGACTAATTCGAGCTCTAAAGTCCTCAAAAATTAGGAAATAATATAACGTTCCTATAAAGGGATCTGCCACAGGCAGTATTAGGGAAACAAACATAACTCAAGCTCTAGTCACTATTTTATCAAGCCACTTTCATAGGATCAAGCTAAAACCTATATCTACAACTTCCACTCTTTGAGTTTCATCAAATTCATGCTCTAAAGATATTTAAAATAGGTCAAAAGAGGAAGATGAAATTGAAACCAGAGTTTCGACCTATAGCTCTAATTTTCTAGATTTAAGAACACTTCAATAACACCTTTCTTTACTATAAATCCTTCATCAATTATACATCAAACCCCAACTTAAATCGTCCATACAACAATCCTTAACTTACTATTTTCGTACATGCAAAAACATAACAGAAAAATACCTAAGTTAATGCAGAAATTTCTAGCACAATCAATCATTAACATCATATGTAATTCATCCTAATTCATCATCATCAATTCTCTATCATAACATGCTATAAACACTAATCATTTACTTACATGTTTAGCTCCAATTTCAGCTCAAAAGATCAAGCCAATCCAGTACTCCAAGTCAGCAGAAACATCACACATTCAAGGTAAAACTTAGATGGATTTCGGCTAAGTTTAGTAAGGCAACTTCAAGCTGATCTTTTATTTAACTTTGTGAGGCTAAAACATGGATTAATTGTGCAACAATTAGGCATAACCATAAGCAAGTTCATGGAGGTGAAAGAAAAGAGTTTTGGTGGTGTGAGTGAGAGAAGAAAGAACAAGAAATGAGCTGAACCAAGTTTGCTCTTACTGAATGTTACACCTAAGGTGTTAGGTGTTATCTAATGGAATGACCATATATCTAAAGGCAACATGTATCAAGTACATATGCTGCCATATGTCACCATTAAAGCTAGGTCACATATATTACAGTTGCCACTTGTCTATTAATCAACTATGCCATTTGCCATCAACTTACCAGCCCATTTGTCACACAATAATCAATGCCAAATGTCACTCAATTATAGGCTAAATCATCCAATTTTTTCATGTATCAATTTATCTTATCACTTGACATTTTTCCTATCCCAAAAGTACATCTTAATCCCTCAATTTTCTAGTTATACCAATTAATTCCAAATTTACTACTTGTGATCAATCAAACCAAAATGCAAGGCATAAACATTCCACAATTCACATCATGAACATTTTAAACTTTTCATACCCCGAAGTGAATCAATTGAGTGCAGATGTTATCTTTGTATGTTATCTTTGTAATGTGTACAAAATCATAATTTAAAATTTGTTCAGAATTTCAATTTAGAGGGTTAATACGATTTAAAATTTGATCAAAATATTGATTTTGGAAGGGATGGATCATATCTTTAATAGACTTAGCAATAAATTGGGTCAAACTTAAGTCTATTCAAAATTGAGTCTACCAGAAAAAATGTGTTTTTGGGTTTAAAGTTTGAGGCTCGAGCTTGAACATAATTGAGTTTTGATTGAACTTATGATAAGTTTAATTAAATATATATTTTTAAATTATAAAAATTAAAAAGACCTTATTTTAATAAAAAATTTCTTCAAATTTTAAACTTTCAATTGGGGTAATTCCGGATTGGGTAGCTTAGTTTGAATTTTTGTAAAAAAAGTCTTATGTCGATTCTAAACTAGACTAACACAATTTAAATATGTTAATTTTGGATCAATCAGATTGAATAAATTTTGCCAACCCTAATCTTAACATTCCATCAAATCGAAATGAAAACCCATATTTTATTTGGACGTGGGCAAAAAACAAAAGGAAAAAAGAAGTCGGGCGCAAAAGATACCCCCGGAGAAGTAGAAAACGTGGAATTTAAGAAAAGAGAGCGAGAAGGATACGTAGGGCGCCAAAGGGTAGTTTGGGATCGATATAGAGCTTGTCTGCGTTCTTCGAATGGTTGATCAAAATAGATAGATCCCTCGTTCCACAATCATTAGCCGTCGTTGTTTTGGGTAAAGTACATTACGAACCCTAAATTAATCTTTAGTATTATTCAGATAGAGATCAAGAAGACTTTCGTCGATCATAATCGCAGGTGCTCTTTTTTTTGTTTCCATTTTTCTTTGCCTTGCTGGATGCTTATTATTTACTTATGTTTCGGCCCTCGGGTGATATATTGGATCCGATTTATTGTTGTTTGGCATAATCTTGTGTTTATGGATTTTTCCTGTACGATGTTATTTTGATGTGTGGTCGATTCTTTTGTTAGCGAGAGAATTGAACTCCTCGGTGTTTTTTTGCCTTGCATTGCACACGAGAATGAGGGATGAAATATAACATACTCTCTTGGATATGCTTTACCTAATTGTTTCAGCGCATGGTCAGTGAAAAAAAACAGAGTGGTTAAACAGGTGAAGGCCAATGTTGCTGGTTTTGTGTCTTACTCAGTAAATAGAGACTAGACTTTGCTGAAGCTTTTAAACAACTTTTAACTACTTGGTTATATGTGCATCATATTAATCCCGAGTTCTGTTTCCATGGTTTTCAGGAGCAGCTTGCTTATGTTATATGCATTTTTGAACAAGACTATTAATTTCAAAGGGAGCCTTTCCTAGCATGGTTTCTTCACCATTCATTCTCCAGGAACATGATAACTCTTTCTTTTCTAGAAAGAGATTAAAAGTTTCAGAATTAGAACGTCAAGTACTAGACTCATGTACCTCAATTGGCAACTATAGTGATGATGCTACACCATCAATTCAGTTGAATGCCAGAGAATACTTGTTTCATGGGTAATGACTTTTTTTTTTCCTTTCCATCTTCTCTTATTATTTGCTAAATTTCAATGTCATCCTATTGGATTAGGAGCTTCCTTAGCTATAACCCATTTAATTGTGCCAATTCTATTAGGTGCTTTCTTTCGGGTTATGCTTCAACATCTTGTTGCTATTATGATGAAAGGAATGAATCAAAATCGGATTCGTCTATGAGTTGCAAGTCAAATGGTAGTGCTGGTGACCTTCCAGATTCTTGTAGTACAGGAGGAACCTCATATCAGGACAAGGGATATTATGGGCATAGGCAGCCTGCTTTTGTGAATGCATGGACATACATTAATGAAAATGGGCAGATGTGTGGCCCTTATATCAGAGAACAACTTTTTGAAGGTTTATCAACTGGTTTTCTGCCTGAGGACCTTCCTGTATATCCCGTGGTTAATGGAACATTAAGCAATGCGGTCCCTTTGAAGTACTTCAAGCAGTTCCCTGATCATGTTGCTACTGGCTTTGCATATCTTAATAGAAGTGCAGCAAACAACCAAGTTGCATTTGATCATTATACTGCTCCACTCTCATTTTATCCAAATGCACAATTGATGCCCAATTCACATCCCCATCACACTTCGCATGACTGCCACTCAAGATCTGATGTGTCTAACTCTGTTGAACCATTTTTGCAAGTGGTATTGTTTGTTGGCCCTATTTTTTTTAATTTCTATTTAGCGCATCTCTCTCTCTTTCTCTCTGTATCTTGCTTGCTTTCCCCAAGAAGCAATTCAAAGCACTTACCCAAATTTATCTTTCTGCATATATTTCATTTCTTTCAGTCAGCTGAAGATTCGTGTTGGTTGTTTGAAGATGATGAAGGAAAACACGGACCTCATTCCCTTTTGGAACTTTATTCTTCACATAGATATGGATACTTACAGGATTCTGTGATGGTGAGATATGAATTATGGATTTCATGATGTGGCAATCAATTTTTCTTTGACATATTACTTACTATTTCTTAATCTTTTTGATATCATATCCTAGTAGTTTGAAGAAAGGTTAATGTATAAAGGCCAATATGTAGGTCAATGAGGAGAATAAATCTTGATAAATTAGATATAATCATCTTTTGTAAAACAAATTTTTATTTGATCTTTTTGGATAGTGTAAATCCTAGATGCTATTGATAGCAGATTCTTTTTAAATTTACTTATCAATTGTACCTTTATGTTTCATAATTTTTATTAATGCAATTGCATGTCCTTGCTGTTATCTTTTGTGCTCATCTTCCTGTATATTGTGTGGTTGGTTCTGAGAAGGCCCAGTAGTTGTTCCAATTTGCATTGGGAATTGGGAATCTGGTCGTTTCTTAATATGTTAAACTGCATCTTCATGACTGATATGAAGTTGTTCTAGCTTGCTTCTCTTTCATATTGGATATTTATTGTCACTTGGATTTTGATCTGTTGCCAATTGTCTGCATTATTTTTAATTCTTGTTTCTCATCCATTCTCTGTCATCTTTGGCTTGGCAGATATATCATGCTGAAAATAAGTATAGACCCCTTCCATTGCTAACTTGTATCAATTTATGGCAAGCAAATAAACCGGAATCTGTTTTAAAATGTGATGGACAAGCTGATACAAGTGTGTTTCTGCCAAACTTTCTATCTCAAATTTCCAAGGAAATTTCCAGTCAACTTCATTATGGAATTATGAAAGCGGCACGGAGAGTGCTTGTGGATGAGATAGTGAGCTCTCTCATTTCAGAATTAGCCAACACAAAGAAAACTCAGAGGCATCTCAAGATCAATAATCAGACTGCCAAAACTGGCTCCACAGATGAGAAAATGGTAAGTTTGCAAATTGTAGTAGTTTCTTTCTGTCATCAAGAAGGATTCCAATTTGATGGTGCAACTTTCGAAATCATTTTCTACCTTATAAGTAACTTCTTAGTGTTTTGTCCAACAGGGTGACTTTCCTGGCAGGGGTATGAACCTTAATTCCCCTGTACTTGAGGCTGCAGCCTCCGAGGATATACTTGATGGGCATGCAAGAAAGAGTATCAAGTCTGTTGGTAGCATCGATAGGTTCTGGGGGACTTTCGAAGTTGTGTGTACAACACTTTACAACTGTTGCATGGAAGTCATGTGGAATGCCATTTATCATGACCCACTAACAGAGTATTTAACTTCCTGGAGAAATAGAAAACTTTGGGTTGATGGACCAAAGACTAGAGTACCTTGTAACAATGGCGATCATAGAACAGAGAATACACATTTATTCAGTAAACCTGTGCGTAGTCAGATTAGTTGTACCCTTTTTTTTGGATGTTCAAATCTCTTGAAATAACGTTCCTCTGGTTTGCAGGTCTTATTTGCACGAGATGCCTCTGCTGATGGCAGTTGCTCTCCTGGTTTTGAGCTTTTCCAAACTAAGCACGATCAGTCAATGATATCTATCAGGCATTCATCTGCATCTGTTGAAGAAAAATCATGCAAACCAAATACTCAACAGCACAAAGATGGTGTATATGACGTAAATTGCATCGTTGAAAGTGTTGAAAACGAGTTACACATCTCTGTGAAGGAATTTTTGTACGAATATGCACAAATTCTTGTTAAGGAGGGAATGAAAGAAGCAGTTGACGTTTCAAGGGATGAGAATTTTCATGAGGTGCACATTATGCATCTTTTGGTCTTTTCCCTTTAGTTAATTATCTTTCCTTTTAAAGCGATAAAATGTAGAAAATTTTGTGCAAATTCAGTGGAGTCTGAAACAATATACTGATGCGTTTGTGTTGCTTCAGGATAGTCTCCAATCCTCTTTTAGATCTTACAGGACAACTGAATACAGTTGTTTCCAAAATGAGTTTACTGAACCTAGCAGAGTGCCCGTTGAAATGAATTTGTCCAACGATTGCCAGAGTAACGTGCAAGCTGGGAAATTGCTTTCTCCATGTGTGCATCAGAATTGTATGTCTGATTTCCTGAAAAATGCTTTCACAAAAACCTGTTCATATATTGATGATTTTGTTGATGACCAAAATGCTGATGAACCACTGCCACCTGGACTTGAAAAGGATGCTAGAGTTATTGTACCCTCATCCCTGTTTGTATTACAACCTTCAAGAGCCAGTGAGTCTACATCTAAGATTGCACAATATGTGGCCGTGGCACTGTGTAGGCAGAAACTACATGATGATGTCCTTAGTGAGTTGAAATCATTGCCTGTGGATGACGTTCTTCAACAGTTCCTTGGATCTAGTGGATTTTCCCAGAAACGTTGTGAACCTGGTGGCAATGAGGTATGAATTGATAATTCTATATGAGTCTCTTTTGAGGTCTTAGAACATTCCCCTTAACTATTATTGTTTTGTTTTCCTTTTTTTTGGGTATACTTTATTAATTCTGCCTTTAAGTAGTTGTCTCTTTATCTCATACTTGAAAATATTATATACTTTCTGTCAGGAAGGGCCAAAGGAATTTCATCATTCAGATTTATCTGTTTCATCTTTGGTTACTGGTAACATAAACCAGCGTAAGAAGAAATTGGTAAAGAAGTTGTCTGTGAATCCAGCTGACTCTGTAATTCTCAAAGGGCGCATAGAGAAGTCAAAAAAGCAGCATGGTGTTAAAGAGGTTTCTGCAAATTTGAGAAGTGGACCTGCTACCATAACTCCCAAGAAGAAAAAAATTACAAAGGACCAAATTGGATCAACTTATAATAAGGGTCCTTTAAAAAGCATTGTTAAAAGCAGTTCAAGTTACCATCCATCAGTGGGAACCACTAGTCATCATAAAGTGTGCCGTACTGTGAAAGTATCTCATGGTACATCATTATTTCCCTTTTCATATATGTATAGCTATATATATGGACATTTTTCTTAATGAAATATTCTTGTATTTGGTTGTAGCCATTACTGTTTACCTTTTGCAGATAAAAAAGTCAAAGAAGATATTCCCTCAGGGGGTAATATATCAGAAATCTGTCAGAAGCATAACAACACTGAAAAATCCATGCATAGTAGTGGCCCTGATGTGGAAATTGAGGAACTGAGCCATCATGATTCTTCCAACAAGAAGCAGAAAAGTAAGGATTTGATGTATTCTTATGCTGTTAGCAGTGAATTGCTGGTCCTACATTCTCCAAAATTTGAATATTATCTTATTGTACGTGTTTTGTCTTGTCTGCAGCTCTTAAGGTCTCAAAGTTAAAGAGGAAGTCTCCAGATGATGCTGTTTCAGGTTCACATCCTAGGAAGGTTCTAAAAGTAGCAAATATTGCTACCAAGCAGACAGCGAATAGGCAAGCTGCTGTGGAGAAGAGAAAGTCTAGTAAATCGAAGACATTGAATCCTTGCCCTAGATCTAATGGATGTGCTAGATCTTCAATCAATGGGTGGGAATGGCATAGATGGTCACTCAATGCAAGTCCAGCTGAAAGAGCTCATATTAGGGGAAACCAATCTGTTTACTCCAAATCCTCTGGTTATGAGGCAGAGGCACTTATGTCTCATTTTCAGTTTCCAAATGTTAAGGGCATTTCTGCAAGAACTAACAGGGTGAGACTTCGGAATCTTCTTGCTGCTGCAGATGGTACTGAGCTTTTAAAAGCCACCCAGTTGAAGGTGAGTGGAGATAATTATTCTTATTGAGAGATGTTATTCACATTGGAACGACTTTGGCTGTCTTTGTTATATTAACCACTTATTGCTTGTCAGGCAAGGAAAAAGCGTTTGTGTTTTCAACGTAGCAAGATACATGATTGGGGTATTGTTGCACTAGAGCCAATTGAGGCTGAAGACTTTGTAATTGAATATGTTGGTGAACTGATTCGTCCTCGTGTAAGTTTGAATTTTGGTCAACTGTGAATTTATTTGATGTAATAACTACTTTAACTTTAACCCTCACTTCACTCTTGCACTTCATTTTTCTGTTTATTTCTGTTCTTTCCTTGTTCTGCTCCCTTTGCTTTCTCCCCAGGTTTATTATTATTTTTTCTCTGACTGGGTTTTTACATGCTATAGATATCTGATATACGGGAGCGACTTTATGAGAAGATGGGAATTGGAAGCAGTTATCTCTTTAGACTTGACGATGGTTATGTGGTTAGTATGCTCATGATATTTTAGGTTTAGTCATGACATGATGTTAACTTTGTGCTATTGATTACGTTTTTGGTTTGAGTGTGTGCAGTTTTCCTGATGTAATTTGATTGCTGTCTGAATGCTTTTGGAAACAAGTTTGGATCATTTAGGAAACTAAGTTATTGTGACTTGTGCAGACTTGTGTGAAGAACTCTCTGCTGAAACAAAATTTACATTCTTTTGAATTGTTTGGAATTTTGATACTCTACTATTGCATTTGGTGCATTTCCATTTTTCTTCCATAGCGTTTGGTACATATGATTAGGACAAATGAGTAATTGCTTAATGTTCTGCTCAATTCTTCAGGTTGATGCTACTAAACGTGGTGGGATTGCGAGGTTCATAAACCATTCTTGTGAGGTAGTTCAATGAAAAACATATTGATTAACATAACAAATACACTAACCACATTTCTTGTCAACTGAATTGAAATTATTGCCTATTGCAGCCCAACTGCTATACCAAGGTTATAACTGTTGAAGGTGAAAAAAAGATTTTTATTTATGCAAAACGTCATATAGCTGCGGGTGAAGAAATTACTTACAACTACAAATTTCCCTTGGAGGAGAAAAAGATACCCTGCAACTGTGGTTCTAGGAAGTAAGATTGGCATGCATACCTCAATTGGTTGGTCTTGTTTGATTTATTCTTGACCTATGTTAATTTAACGACTCTGCTGTTCAGGTGTCGTGGATCACTGAATTAGCAAGAATCCCAAGTTGTTAATATGTAAGTAATAGCATACAGTAATCTTGGAAGAGCTTTTTGATTGAAATGTGTTTATCCTCTCACGTTCATTGTGTAGTGTTCTGTTCCTTGTCTTTAAAGTTTGAAATAGTAAAGATATTTTGCTTCCTATAGTCATTTATAATGCCTCTAGGTCATGGATATTGGTTTTGGTTCCACGATGACTTGTATGATCTTTCATGCCATTGTGTAAAGTCTCTTTCTTTTTGGAGTTTGAAAATAGTTGACTTTACCTTTCTGTTATTTCATTCATTATTCCTCTGTCACTTTGTATTTACTGGCTTATCTAGAAAAGCTTGAGGTTGTTCAACAGAAGAATGTTCCAAACTTGTTTAAATGTTCATTCTTATTAGTGAGCTTAAGCACAGGCGAAGTTCTGTTTGAACTTTGATGAACCAAACATTGGCATCTACTGCTTATTTGATTCATTGAGTTGAAATGTACAATATATGTCTGCAAACTTCTCCGTAATTTATTGTGGTCATGATACCAATTTTCCCTTGCTGATCAATGAATGAATGAGGAATTTAATTTCATTCAGTTATATATGAACCAATTGTCTGTCAATATTGGCTGTCCTCCAAGAAATAGTTGTATCTATGTGTTTATCATCCTGTTTTAGGAATGATTTATTACTATGAATAATTTGTGCAATCACATGCAACTCTGGTTAGGCTGGAGATTCATTTACATATTACTTGATTAGTAGCGAAAAAGAATGTCAGTCTTGCACTGGGCTTGTGAAGCTGAAAGATTTCCCCAACAGTACAGAATGGAAAGAGAAAATTCTTTTGCCCTTGCTGATCATCTTTTTAGCGCTTGTCTCAGAGTACTTGTGGATGGACAGTTTGTAATTTTAATATTAAATCGTGTGGTAACAAACAGATGAACGCGACTTGAGTTGGTTTCTATTCCTCTCATAATCATATGTTACAGTTGGCAGTCTGTGGTTGGAAAGAGTGGGCTAAAAGACGAGTTATTGTATTTGATATATATGCGAGATAGATGCTAAGATCGTACACCATAAGGTTTTTATTAAGTCGAATTGAGAATCTACCTTTTTATTTTTGTCAGAGGGGCGATTTATGTGAAGCTGGATTTTCAAATTTCTAAAAGTATTTGTCCTGCTTTTATCAACGTGCTTTTCCAGGGGAGTACCTCTCCATTTATATTATTTTCCTAGTTGAGAGTTCTTGCAGTTGCCTGCGTAACATGTGCCTAAAGTATGCTACTTTCTTTTTGCACACACTGAAATTTCTATCCATTTGTGACATAGATGTGACTTTAGAAACAATCAATGTTGGTTTTAGCTACCTTGTAATCGTTTGCAGTTTGTGCTGGCACTTATGTGAATTTTACTGTTGTTCCATGAGCCTTAAATGGTAGAAGAAAATAAAATAGGATGAAACATTTTCTGCAGGTATTGATGTGATTATATTATTGTTTCAGATTGTGGGTGGCTGGTTGACAACAATCTTCACCCTGAAGTTTTTACTTTATGGAGGATGAATTACTGACTCTGCATTTTTGTAGCTCTCTCTCTGTTGCAGATGAGTTTCTCCTCTTAGAAACTCGCAATCAGTATATTCTTTTCTTGCTTACTTGACATTTTGGAACACCAATTTGTTGTACAGACCTGCATTAAATTCTTTCTACCAACAATACAAGTTAACTTCAACATATGTGGGAGGCTTCAAAATATTGCTACTTGTGTTTGGCAATTCTTTTTCACTCGTGAGGTGCATAACTATGCAATTGAATAAGACTCTTGTCAAAACTTTGGATCTAACAAATCTTGAATTTGTAACAGAATATTCCCAATACAAGCAAAAATATGAAAGTAGGTAGTCAAGCATTTGGGCAAGAATTTGACTTTTAGAGGTCATGAATCTAGTCTATAACTAAATGAAGTTATGTTGAGACAAAACTTGTCAATTTACTGAATTTGATTTTGTTGTTTTTGATTCATGAATTGAATCAAAGACGGCTTTTGAAGGAAAATTTGTACTTAAAATTGTAGTCATTCAGCTCTTAATGATTGGTAATTGTTGAAGTAGCATGGCTCGATGAGGATATTCATAAATTGACCAGGTAATGCTTTAACTGGCAAGGTCGGAAGTAAACAAAATGAAAGGCTTTAACTTTGTCGTGACTGGTGGACAATTAGAATTTATTGTTAGAACTACCGACAAAATCACTGAAATGTGGTGAAAAGTTGAAGGAATGGATCTTAAAGCAATATTAGTATTTATACAGATAGTCATATGTTTATTTTATTTTATTTTCATTTTGTTAATCAAATATGATAATCTTTGCCTTACTAGTATTATGAACCTAGTATAGGAATGTGAGCTTTAATGAGGTGGGATTGACATAAGAAGCAGATTAACATGAGGTTTGATTGTTTGGAAAGCTTGTTTGATTAGGTTGTGTACATTTCATCATGATGGTTTACTTTTTCATTCAATCTCTTGTTACAGGTTCGTCAAATAAAAACCAAACCAATTTTGCCATTAAGTGGAGATATTTTTATGCCCACTGGTATGTTCCTACTTTCGCTTCTCTCTTTATGTTATGACGTAGGAAGTGGGTCTATAGGAATGATGGATGATTCTTTGTACTTATTTATCGAATTACAAGCTCAGGTCCAGGGATTAACTTAGTTTCGTCCTCGTTCCGCTTTCGTTATCAGCATTCTAAGCAAAAAAAATGGGGAAAGCGACAATGTTATTATTTAGGATGTGGGCACCATTATCTTTCTAAAAATTTTCCACACTAGTTTAATAATCATTATGATTGTTAGTTGTTTACCTGCTTCTTATCCAAGTATAATACGTAGGAGAAAGGAAAAAATGTTTTAAATTAAGAAAATATGCTTTTAGTGCGTGTATATATATACATATTTAAGTACATATTATTTTATATCCTTGTAATGATTAAATTTATCTTTCTTTCTATAGTACACTATAGTTAATAGAAATTATTTTGATAATAAAAGGTTCAAGTTTAATGAAATTATCTAAAATTAAATAAGAAAAAGTGAAAATTTCAATTATTCGAAAATATTTTCAACTAAAAGATAATCACCATCCAAAGCCTTCCAAATATGTTCATACCAAATATATTTATGAACAAATGTTCTATTCTGCTCGTTTTTAAAACTTATCATTGAGTTAATATTTTAGAATGATCATATCAATAAAAATAACTAAATTATTATGGAATTGATACATGTAATTATAATATATGTATTTCCTTTTAAATGTTTTTTCAATTTTATAAATATAAATTTCCTAACAATATATATGGATGTTTGGATTAATTAGTTAAAATATTTTGTAATGTGATCAATTCAATCTCTTTGTTTGTGCTTTAATATATATGTATATATAGATATAAATGTGGGAGAAGCTTGAGTTCTCCTTGAATAAGTTTTTAAGCATGTGTAGTTATATGATATTTAGTGTTAAAACTTGTGTAGTTAACTATGGAAGTTTGACTTTTGTTTTGGTTCCTTATTACACTTTTTAGTTTAGTTTAATATTAAACTAATACTTGGAAAGTCTTTAGTTTTTGAGTTAGAGATTGATATTTGAGATTGCAATATTTTACTTGTTTGATTGTATTAACATTCGTAGAAGATTATTAAGATGGCGGAAAATGGATTAAAAATTTGTTAATACTATAATTTTCATTTAGAAACATTATGTTCTCATCTAATCTATATGGTGTTTAGTAATTTGGTTGTATAAGAAACTAAGAATTGAAGAAGAGAAACGGTAAGGTAAAAAAATTTGTAATGAATATGTTTGTAGAATAAAGAATGTCTACAAAGACAAAATGGTAATATTAAGAAGCTTGTTGTATTGATGTCATAAGGAGTGAAGTAAAACTTAACTCCGCCTGTGTCTTATTCAAGGCCTTGTCATTACACAGCCGGTCCCAAGCCCGGATAAAGGAGGAGGGAAGGAATATGGAAAATACTATTCCTATCATCGGATCACTTAAAAACCTAATTCAATGGTTTTTTAAAGTGGAAATGCATTGAGTATTCTATTGTAACCAAAAGAATGAATTCTTTAAGGAAAGAAACTGAATGCATGTACCAAGTTGTTTATACTAGACACTAAAATTGAGTCCCGGTTTGGTTCGATCAGCCTAAAGTTAATGAGTTATATTCAATTTAATCGGTATTGAGTTCATGAGACTTGGTTCGAAAAACCTGAACGGTCTTAAATTGACTATTTAAAATTAAACTTATTGCAGTGACAATTTATACATATATGATATTCTCACCTAATTCAATCATTCCTTAGAATTAAGCAATTGAGCTATAGCATTTTGATTGGATCCAAAATGTAACAGAAAAGTTTACAACCACTTGCTCAGCACCTAGTTGAAGTCTAGCTGAAATATAGGATTTGGAGAGGTCTAATAGTACGTAACTTTACTCCTATTTAATAGGGAGGTTTTTTGATTTTACTAATAATAAAATTTAATTTAAGTTGTTAATATTAAATTGATCCACCCAAACTTAGGCCTTGAACAAGACACGAACAGAGTTAAGAGTTGCTTCCCTCCCTATGGCATCAATATAGCCTTGTTAATGCTCCTATTTGCCTTTGTAGACATTCTTTATTCTACAAATCTGTTCATTACTTGCGTTAAAAATTCTAACACGTACAAATTTCTTTATATTACTGTTTCTCTTATTCAATTCCTAACGTCTTATACAACTAAGTTACTAAACACCATAAACATTACACGATGTCATAACTTGATGACCCTATTAATGTTTCTAAATGAGAATTATGGTATTAACAATTTTCAATTCACTGTACACCACCGTCTCAGTAATTTTCTACTGATGTTACTACACTCAAACATTAGAATCCTATATATCAATTTCAACTCAAAATTAAAGACTTTATGAGTATTTGTTAACTAAAAAGCGTAGTAAGTAACTAAAACTAAAGTTAATATTTTGGATTGTTGCATGTCTCGCATCAATTTTTGTATACATGTATCTATGACTATACATGGTTAAAAACTTATTCAAGGAAAACTCAAACTTCTCCCACATTTATATTTATGTATACATATACATTAAAACATAATCAAAGAGATTGAATTGATCACATAATAATATAAGTACACATTATTTTAACTAATTATTCCGAACATCCATAGATATATATATCTATTACTAAATTTATATTTATAAAGTCAAAAGAGTATTTAAAAAGAAATACATTTATTATAATTACATGTATCAATTCTATAAAAATTTAGTTATATGATCATTGTAAAATATTGAGTTTTAAAATTTTTTATGAGAAATTATAAAAAGACAGTAGAGTAGAACATTTGTTTATAAATATACTTGGAAAGGTTTAGATGGTGGTTTTCTTTTAGTTAATAGTATTTTCAAATAATTGAAATTGTCACTTTTTTCTTATTTAATTTTAGATAATGCCATTAACTTGAACCTTTTATTGTCAAAATAATTTTTATTAACTATAACACTATAAAAAAAGATTAATTTAAGGTAACATAATATGTAATGATATATATATATATATTCTTAATTTACACCTTTTTTTTTTGTCCCTTTCTCCTACCTCTTATATTTGGGATATAAACAAATAGCAATCACAATAATTATTAACCAAATGTGGAAGAATTTTAGAAGGATAAGTAATGGGTTGAATAATTAGGGTGGGTGTCAATAGACGTTTTTTGTTCTCGATTTATTTGGACCCACTTTTTTACGTTTTAATATAAAGAGAGGAGGGAAAGCGTAAGCATATAATAGCAAACTTAATTTGGTTTCCATTTGATAGACCCTGGCTGTAATAAGAGATTGAATGAAAAAAGTAAACCATTACAATGAAATCAAACACTACGTTAAGTTGTTCCTTACACCAATAAGACTCGTATCACTATACCCAGAGGGATGTGTAGAGCGACATGAGCTCTTCTATCCTTAATTAGATCTCGAGTTTGAGTCTTAAGAATGAAGTCGCTTTAAAAATTTGTAAGGAAAAACTTTGTCACCCAAAACAGGGTCTTACCTAACTTGAATCGGAACTAGTTGGTTGTCCACGTAATACCGAATATCGGATAGTTTAACCAAAAAAAAAAAATCATGTCACTGTACTGGGTTCACAATGCACAAATTATTACATCTGTTTCACAAAATGACTATCCGTATAAAGTATAAACATTTGAGCAATGGTAAGATTATAATCAATAATATTTGTGAAAGGTTAAAAAGAAAGAGAGCGAGTCGGTCTTTATCTCATCGGGTTGTGTCTCTGTCTCTCAAGTATCTCTCTCTCTCTATCACTTTAATTTTGTCTTTGTCTTGTCTTCCCTTTTTTATTTAATAATCCATAAATACTAAAATCTTATTTATTCATCTTCCTTTCGTCACTCTGCTCAGACCAGTCCACTCTCTATATATCTAGTCTCTTTCCCGTTTCCTTCTTCTTCTTCTTTTATCGAGGGGGTGAGTTTTGGCGGGGACTAGACAAGGTGGTCAGTTTCTCCATTGTTGAAATCTTCTTACCAAGTCCCTGATCTATAATCCATCCTTTGTGTTGTATTGCTGTCCCAAGTTTTATGGGAATGTGCCGATTAGGTTTTTTCCAAAGCTTAACTTGTTTGTTAGTGAATTTCGCAAGTAGGACTGGCCTCCTACTAGGAAGCTGCTGTTACTAAGGCTTACTGATGTAAACTGTTCACTTACCATTCCCATCCTTCTTCCATTGATTCTACTTCTGCTCTTCCTAGACGTATCAGTAAAACAGTAAGCATAGTCGGCGTAGCCAAAAGTTAAAAAAGTTTTGGATATGGGGTCAGAGCAGAACAGATTCCCTCATCAGGAACGGGTATTTCTCCCTTATCTTCTCATTGTTGCTGTCTGGGTCAGATCTGGATCTGAGGCTTTGTTTTAAGTTTACATGCTTTTGCTTTTTTATTATTTAATGTCTAACCCTTCTTGATCTTCAGATCTATGTATTATCTGCTTGTTTTTTACGTATTTTCTCCTGTTAGTTTCCATGCAAGACAGACATTCATTTTTCCCTTTGGTTTGTTTGAGAGGAGCCAAAGAGAAAGCCTTAAGGGTGAAAAAGAAAGGAATGAAGTGGATAAATATTATTATTTGTGGTCGGATCTGTTAAATACAACAATTGGGTTTTACTTAGTATGATCTTTGAATCCTAACACTGGCATTCTTTTCCAAGACCAAATAATACCTAATTTCTTTCTGTTTTCACGTTCTCCGAATCAGCATTCACTAATGTTTGACTTCTTCTTCTCCATTTAAATAAATGCCTGACAGACCTTGGGTCAATTTCGAACCAGTTTCTAATCTACCATCTCGTCGCGTAATGAGAGCTAGCTATCTATTGTTTAGCCTCCATTACTTTTTTCGCAGTACACAGATATGTGACTACTATCAATGGGATTTTCTTGTATATTTTGCTGTGAATAAATATACTTGCCAATTGCACCCCCATAATATATTTAGCTGTCGATAACAGTTGTTTCTTCACTGAAATGTACTTGCAAAAAGATGTAGTTGGTTGTACACTTGTAACGCTAGGGAATTCCTTCCCATGAAGAATAAAATTATTACTTTGCTCCTAGTATGTTGGTTAAAAGAAGTCGAAAATTGGTGATAGATATGAAATCCTAATCGCAAATTGTAAAATTATATCTTATAATTGCCTCATGCTGTCATGCAGGAAAAAAATGAAAGTGCAACAATTTAATGTGACTGGTTAAATGTTATCAAATATGGAACTGCATAATATTTATATTGACTGAGATGAGCATTAAGCTGAGATTATGTGGTGTGTTTGCAATGAGTTAAGTTCCAAAATTATAAAGTTCGCCCTCATTTGTGTTTTGGTCAGTTGGATGATGCATATAGACGAGGTAATGAGTTAATTGGATAATGCAAACATATGAGATAATGAACTCATACATATATATTTGTACTCATCTTTGGTTTTAGATGCATGTGATGCTACTACTAGTTTATAATTTGTCGGTTGCATGGATTCAACACATTCATTAGTGCAAGCATACATGGCAAGTGCTTTTTTGCTTTCATATTTTTTTCCATGCATCAATTACTTCCGTGTTAAAAGTTATGTATACTTACCCATCAGCTATGAGGCCCAAGTTTGTCTTGTCTCCGTGAGATTTATGCCTTAAAAACAATATTTAGTGGGTTGTTCTGTCCTTTTCATGCTTTGCATGATCCATGCAACTTTTGTTACTCATGTTTGATTGCAATTTCTGTATACAGTTATCAATATGGGTTACAGTTATAGTGGTTTATGTATTGGCAGAGAAAAAGATGGGGAGGATGTTTAGGTGCATTATCTTGTTTTGGTGCTCAAAAAGGTGGAAAACGTATTGTGCCCGCAACTCGTATACCTGAGAGCAATTCATCAGCAAGCCAGCCAAATGGACCTCAAGCAGGTGGTGCTTCCAACCAAGCTACAACCCTTGCTCCATCACTTCTGGCTCCACCTTCTTCTCCTGCATCATTTACGAATTCTGCTCTTCCTTCCACCGCACAGTCTCCTAGTTGCTTCTTGTCAGTATCTGCCAACTCACCTGGGGGGCCCTCTTCTACAATGTTTGCCACTGGGCCTTACGCCCATGAAACACAGCTAGTTTCTCCTCCGGTTTTCTCAACCTTTACTACTGAGCCATCTACTGCTCCTCTTACACCTCCACCTGAGTTGGCTCACTTAACCACCCCCTCTTCCCCAGATGTGCCATTTGCTCGGTTCCTCACATCTTCTGTGGATATCAGAAGCACTGAAAAGTCAAACTGTATGGCTGTAAATGATCTTCAAGCTACATATTCACTTTATCCTGGCAGTCCTGCCAGCAGTCGCTTATCACCAATTTCTAGGAACTCAGGTGACTGTTTATCATCATCATTTCATGAACGAGAGTTTCACCCTCAATGGGTTCCTTCAGTTTCTCCCCGCAATGGTAAATATTCTAGGAGTGGCTCAGGCAGGCTTTCTGGAAATGAATCAACTGGTGCCCCTATTATTTCTCATGATTCTAATTTCTTCTGTCCTGCTACATTTGCACAATTTTATCTAGACCATAATCCACCATTTCCACATACTGGTGGGAGGTTAAGTGTCTCCAAAGATTCTGATTCTTATCCCGCAAATGGGAATGTCCACCAGACCAGACACAGTAGGAGCCCTAAGCAAGATGCTGAGGAAATAGAAGCTTATAGAGCATCCTTCGGTTTCAGTGCCGATGAAATGATCACTACTCCTCAATACGTAGAGATCTCTGATGTAATGGAGGACTCATTTACAATGACTCCTTTCACTTCAAATAAACCTACTGCAGAGGACCATATGGAAGCTGGGCAACCAAACAAGGACCAAAAACCACAAAAGGTACAAACAAACTTGACGAATCAAAATAGTCTTCAATTCAAATGGGATCTTGTCGATGAGGGTTTATGCCTTGAAATGCCAGACTCACTCAATGCATATGAAGGTGACTTCTATACTGTTATTAATATTAAGCTTTATCTTTTGTTCATTGTTTGTTAATGTCATGACAGCTGATGAGAAATTTAAATACTAGTGGAGTCTTTTGACCATCGATTGTTGCATCTTTCTTTAGTACAGAGGTCCTAAGATAAAATTAGTTGAACAGTATTCTTCTCTCTTTTGCAACTTTCCTTGTTTAAATGTTACGTCCTGTGAGAAGCTACCGCCCTTCCCGTCGCAAAAGATGTCCCCTCACCACTACAAATGACTGATATAATCCCATACTTCTGTGTCTTTTTATGGCCTGGCGATATGGCTTTCTAGTTTTTGCTTCTTTGTCCTTTTTTATTTTTGTGTGAATGATTCGGTATTATGAAGTGTACCAAGCTACTCCGGAAAGCCACTTATTGAAGGACGTTTTCTACTCCAGAAAGCCACTAATTCAAGGACTTTTTCTCTTTAATGTAAATCAGATTCCAAATCAAGGAGGCATCGTGGATCAAGTCATGTTGTGACTGATGAAGACATATTCCCAAAAGTGTCATCCTCTAAAATTAGCCGGAAATATCATCTGGGATTGTCAAGCTCGGATGCTGAAATTGACTACAGAAGAGGAAGAAGTCTAAGAGAAGGCAAAGGAGACTTTGTATGACATAGGTAATTTGGAGAGAAAGCACGGCGGCAGTTGCTTCCCATATGTATTACTTTGCAGGTTTCTTTGTCGTACACTTTTTATCCGGAATATTATGTTATAGGTGGAATGATCTAACTTTTCATCTTAACAGTTTCTCCGTAGTCTTCCTTGTGTCTTCTTCAGGGGTGTGGCCTGATATCTCTGATTGATGATTGTATCCACTATGTGCCTAACTAATATAATGTTATAAAATATGTGTGAG
>JANKOE010000006.1:38818-51132 GCA_026284465.1 Erythroxylum citrifolium | reverse complement strand
GTCCGTACCCGTCGACGTATATCTGCCCTCAACCCACTCATGAAATACCCCATATATTGCTCCTCCGGTAGTCGACCGACTTGCGATGAAATGAATTCAAAGGCTTCTATGTACTCCACCGAATTTGTTTGTTATAAATCCGAGAGCTCTTCAAATGGGTTCTCAAACCTCCTTCCTCCATATCTGTCGATTAAGGCCTGTTTCAACCTTCCCCACGTTAGCTCCACTTCAGTCTCTTGGAGGAGATTGAACCAGTGAATGGCCGGTCCTTCCATGCTTAATAAAGCCAGTTTGATCTTCACCTCTTCCGAAGTGCCATGAACCTCGAAATATACCTCCGCCCTAGTGATCCACCCTATAGGATCTGACCCATTGAACATGGGTAATTCCACCTTGCGGACCGACATCCGATACTCCTCCATAGTGTCAAAGGAATGCTCCATTGGAGTTGGTTGTCGCCTTTCACCAGCCATCGCTTGCCCCCTCCCTGAGGCCTCACCACTCCCCTGTCCTTCCTCTGGCCGTTTTCCCATTATTTTGCTCATTTCCAACAACAGAGCCCGCTGCATTTCCCCCATAGCCATCCGCATGGATGATTGAATTTCCTCCACTCCAGCCTCTAGGTTTGCCATACGGGATTCCAACACTTCTACTCTATCGAACATCTTAGGTGGCATCAAGGTATGTTACTCTGAATAAATTTTTTTTGTTTTTGTTTGTGAAAGCCCTTCGACAGCTGATCCTCCCCTCTCGTAGAATCCGACAGGTCGGACCAATGTTAGAACTCTAGTCTTAGAATACTAGAGTTTCTCTATATTATTTCAATATATCTGTAATGTGTTTATCACTACAGAATAGTAGTATAGTATTTCTCCCTAACCAGAGCAGATTTGCTTCTCAGAAGGTATGAATATCCTTCTGTCACTATCTTCACTCCATGTTCTGCCTACCTTCTCTCTTCTCTCTCCCCCTTACATAAACCCCCCCTCTCTAGGTACATTCTGTTACGCCTAACTAATTTGCCACATGAGCTGATAACTAACTCCCTCCTTGGCCCACTGTTCTTCCTCTGGAATAAATCTCTCTCTCTCTCTCCCAAAGATCCTAACATTGCTAAGAATATTTTGAAATATGAGTAGCAAAATCTTTTAGTAAGAACATCTGCAAGTTGCCCTCCAATTGGAACATAAGGTTTACAAGTTTTCTTTGATAAATGTCTATCAATTTTAACATGTTTT
The DNA here is from genome assembly GCA_026284465.1 of Erythroxylum citrifolium. NCBI lineage: Eukaryota > Viridiplantae > Streptophyta > Magnoliopsida > Malpighiales > Erythroxylaceae > Erythroxylum > Erythroxylum citrifolium. Next base: position 49,894 of record JANKOE010000006.1, on the reverse strand, counting down.
ATCTGATTATGTTCGACTAGATTGTGTGAGATATTTGTGGCAAATTTATTATCACAATACAGTCCCATTGGGCCACTTCATCTTAATTACAAATCATCAAGAATAATTTTGAACAATAATGACACAAAAATGTGCAATGCCATAAACTTGAATTCTGCTTCTGCACTTGATTTAACCAGAACATTATGTTTCTTACAAGTCCATGTTACAAGATTCCTTCCAAAAATTTATCATAAAGTATATCCTCTATCAATCAGTAAATCTATATAGTCGCCATCAGTATATGCCTCAAGAACAAAGTTTTTATTCCTTTTCCTGGATTTCCTTTTAAATGATCAAGAATTTTATAAGTTGCATGCAACTGTACATCTCCACGATCATGCATAAACTAACTTGTACCACTAACTGAATATGCTATATTTGGTCCTATATGTAATAAATAATGAGCTTTCCAACCAATGGTTTGTACATCAATAGTTGAATCTTTCATAGCTTCATCAAGTTTATAATTAGGTCTATAGGAGTGAGAGCTGGTCTACAAGCTAGTCTCCATGTTTTTTATAGGATCAGTTTATGTTGTCAAATGAAAATCCCAAGTGAGTATTCAACTCTTCAATAACAATGTATCCTGAATTTTTCTAAAAACTTGAGTTTTCAATCAGGTGTGATGCTTTCTTTAAAGAGTGATTCTTAAATCCTAGCAATTATTCTTAGTTTCCTATCCTCCATTGATTATGTTCCTGAATTCCAACAATTCTAACATAAAGTTCCAACAAACAAAACCCCAAATCTAGCCATATCAAACCTAAATTTCAGCCATACTAAACCCTGAAACTTTAATCTAAGATTTCAGCAATCAAATACTAAAAACTCAGCTATACCAACTCTGAAATATCAGCACTTCAGGCTGAAACCCCAACCTAAAACTTGATATTCCAACAGCATAATATCAGCTATATTTCCCAAATTTTGTGAGCTTGGCTACTAGTTACTATTTTTTCTATTTTTCCTACATCAATTTGATATTGGAGCTTTGGTTCACAATAGCAGAAGGACATAGAAGAATAATCAATGAACATGAGCAAGATGAAATACTTCTAAGAATGATGGAAAGACTGGACCTTAATGGACTTCGATCACAAAGTGTTTCAAGAACTAGTCCAAAAAACATCAGATAACAAACTACACTTGACGTCAAGGGTGAAGAAAGTGAAAACCAAGATAAATGAGAGTCAGTCGTTGAAGGAATGTTTCATTTGAGAGGTTGAAGTAAAGGAGTTAGGTAGTTTGAAGTAACTTTTTGGGGATTGAAATAGCTCATCCAAACAAGGGATCATCATCTCATAGCAGAAATATGTAACTGATCTCTTAACATAAACAAGAAGACTAGCTTATCAGCCAACACCAACTCCTATAGATCCCAAACATAAACTTAGTAGAACTAAAGAAGATTCTTTTGGTGGCAATCTTACAACATCGAGGGGCAGAATGTTGTGGCAAGATCAAATGCAAAGGCAAAACTTAGATTTATGGCACTAGGGATTTGTAAGTTGTTATGGTTAAAGATTATCTTTGATGACTTGAGGATAAGGTGGTCCAACTGCAATAATAAATCAACATCAAATATCACAGATAATCCAGTACAACACAACCAGAGAAAATGTATTGAAATTGATAGGCACTTCATTAAAGACAAATTGGAAAGTGAATTAATTTGTATAACTTTTATTTCAACTGGAGGATAATTTGCAAATGTGCTTACAGAAAGGTTAACAACCAAAGAATTTTAGAGTATCCTTCAGCAAGCTGAGAACGATAGATCCATATTCACCAGCTTAAGGGGGAGTGCAAAAATGGGTTTTGTTGGTTAGCCACTTAGGTGTGCCTAATCAGTGTGAAGATTGTATATTCCCCAATCAGTGGGATTCACTAATTAATGTGATTCCTATGTTTAGTTGGTAAATTTAGGAAGGTTGTTCTTTTCCTTTTTAGGTGTACAAGTTGTACGCGATGAGCCTTTTCTCCCAACTTTTTCTCAATAAGGCTTGGAAAAGAAGTTTGGCAATTAGGCAATGCAAAGCATAACAATGGCAATGAAGGCCTTAAAAAAATGGCAATGGAGGCCAAGCTATGATTTTCCCAAGGATTGAGCATAAAGCTCGAATATCATGTGAAAAATAAGGATGGAAGTGTGTTTTTCTGATAATATTATGCAAGCTGTACAGTCTTGTTTATATCAGAAGTGTTCCAAAGTATACAAAAAATCCCAAAACCTTAATCAAAGCTCTCGAACAAATATCACAATTACAGCCCTTAGGAATGACAGAGAGCTGATGTGAATACTTAAAGCAGTTTCCAGCATGTACTTTTCTCAATTACGCAATATACTTTTATACACTGTTCAAAGGACCAACTTGCATCAACATATTATGACTATCTGCAACAATCCAAGTGGCATAAATCCAGATAAAATCATAAAAAAAAGAATACAATGGCAAACAATAAATTTTCAATGAAGCTAAAGGAAAGTAGTAGTTCTTGCTCCATATTCTATTTACCTTATCAAGGTACTGTCAGGGTACAGATGCAGAGACTTCTTAAGGTGACTAATTCCACTTTGAAATCCAAGGAAATGTTCTGATCCATGCTTAATCTGCATGACAAATGGTATAATAATATAGCTAACTCACCGTCCATAAACTACCTTAAGGCCAAGTTAGGACGTTAGAAGCAACATTACACCACCATAATAAATTTACCAGTTTTGTAAATGCTATCAGATATTCCATGCGAATCTTCTCATGCGATGAAAGAGAGAAGCAACAATTTGAAATCCTAGACTCAAGCCGATCACTCTGATCAAGAGCAACGATAGCAGATACAATAAAGCTGACTTTTGAACTCTCAAAAAGTTGTTTTGGCATTTTCAGAATACTAGCAACTGCTGAATCTAGTCCAGATATGTGGTATAGCAATCTACAGATAAAACTAACAGAAGCTGAGGCAGATGTCTGGTCCAGGGTAGAAACAGTACCAGCTAGCTCCCTTGTAACACGTAGAGTGAGGTCATAGTCACCAACCATCCATAAAGAAAGGGCATATATTTGCATACCATCCACGCCAAGCATACCTTGAACAAATCAAATTGTAGCTTCAACATCTAGGAATCACTGTACAAGTCAATTTAATGTGAAAGCAGTCAAACCAGTCAGAGGCTGTAGTACTTATTCTCTATTGTCACACAAATTTAGTAGGCCATAGAACACAAAAGAGCATGAAGACAGAATACTGCAGTGGTGATCTATTAGTTAACTTACTTTTCTCTGTGCCACACCTAAAGCAAATAGTATTAAATCATGAAGAAATTAGCCTGTAAAATAAGCTTAAAGTGAACCTTCATTCTTCAAGCTTTCACACTCTTGTACTGCTTCTCTAGCTTGACCAGCCTGCAAAGATTAAAGGAATTTGATAAAGAAAAGAGAATGGAAATAACAAATCTTACCTGTGTAGGTAATAATATGCATACAAATTGAGTGATATGTTTGCATCAGTAAATCCCATACATTCACACAGGTACATATAACTACATCACACATTTGCACAGGTACATCAAACTACATCAGGTCATGGAAAATAAATAAGAGAATCAATAGATTACCCTGGTAAGAGATCGCGCCAAATTAACTGTTATATCTCGAATATGAGATCTTGGAGCATTGCTAGACGATATATTGATTGCACAACGTGCTAGCCTATATGATCCAACAGCAGATTGATACTCAGATCGAGCCTCAGAAACAAGTCCATTCAAATTGTGCGACTCAGCATACTGAGGGGCTCGCTGGACTGCTTGCTTGATGGCTCCAAAAACCTGCTAACCATCGATTATTAACAAGAGATGTTACCTGTTTATGCATTACAAATTCTAAAAGGCAAGGAAAGAGTGAACAATGCTTTTCCCGTGGTGGCTATTTTTCATCATCAACATTCTACCTGTGAAGAACCAAGGTGACCTGAATGCAGAGCAAGCTTAGCAAGACCAATTTGGAACTCTGCAAGCTGCCACAGTAAAAACAGTACAGTCCAAAAGTAATCAGGGGAAAAATCCAAAATTCAGCTGATGGCATCTTGTTCTAACTCATCATACAAAAAAAATAGGCTAAAACAAGCAATTTTATGAAAACATGAAGACCGATCTTAATGGACAAGTTATCTCTCATTCATGTAATCTTTGTGCACTCATATCACTACCAGCCCATGTTTATGACTCAGAATCAGAAAAATCAGTACATGTATTTGATAATTTAATTACACACAATCTGCTATATAAAAGTTTACTTTATAGAGCATAACTGGAAAGTAAAAAGGGGAGAATAAAAGCTTACAGGTAATATCTGCACAGCTCGTAAACAGCTCTCAAAAGCATCATCTTGTTTGGTATCTCTGAAGATATACTTAAAATGTTAATAAATCAGTCAAGCATTACAATATAGTCATGTGTTTTGCATATCAGATAGACTATGTCACTTACCCAGGATGAGAATCAGCCGACATGCCTACCCATGGTAGAGCAAGAGAAGGATCAATACTTCTGGCAAAGTCAAATGCCTGCCTTGCCAACTTCTTGTTACCCTCTTCTCTATAAAGCTGTAAAAACCAAAAATTTGGGCATCTTTGATAAATAAAGTTGAAGCTTTAATGCAGAACATTAGAGAAGGGAAAAGAAAAATTGTAGAGGATATAGGAAAAGAAGGTTGGGAGACAGGAGGAAAACAGAAAAGATATTACATAAGGAGAATATATCAACTGCTACTTCACATATCATCTCAGCTGGACTACACAATTATATAAAGACACAACAGAAAACAGAAGATAAGGAGAGATTGTTGAAGTTAAATTGATTACTGCTACTTCACATATCATCTCAGCTGGACTACACGATTATATAAAGACACAACAGAAAACAGAAGATATGGAGAGATTGTTGAAGTTAAATTGATTACTGCTACCGTTTATGCACATTATCCCATTTCGATCTACGTTGTGACTCAATAAAGCAGGAAGTACCTTTCCAAGGTATGCCCAAGCAAATGCCAAAGATACATCCAATTGCAGCCCCCTGATCAAGGCATGTTGTTTCAATGCACTGTAACCAGATAAACATCCCAGTGCTACCCAAAACTCATGATTTTCCCCCTCAAGTAACAAGGACCCCAGAGCCATTTTCTCTGATAGCTGCCTGGCAAAAGAAGTTAGCAAGTAAAACTTATGGTACCATACGAGATCAAACAGGACTGGCATATAACAACTAATACCAGGGATTTAGTAAATGGCCATTATTCTCCTCCATAAAACAAATATGGTCTGATGTTACAGCAATATCAACATAAAGGTTAGCTTGCCAAGGGGCCAAGTGCAGAGCATGTTGATAAGATCTTCTTGCAGACATAGCAAACAAACGGCAGGTTTGCTTCCAGGAAAACATGGAGGCATTGAAGGTCTCCACAGTATAATATAGGTTCTGGTCCTCTTCCATCCACGGAAAACATTTTGCATAAGTAATCTAGCAAGTAGAAAAGCAAGCTTCAGTCATCACAAAATTGCATTACAACATGCACCCCATAATGCTACAAGAAAACATTTCATAAATGGAAAGAAAGGAAAATCAGAGAGTGGAAATAGTAAAATTCAAACAACCACATCTCCTATTGAGAAATGCATGATATGCAAGCTCATATATGTATAAACGCAATGAAGTATCATTGCACTTACCGACGCTACCCACATTCCCAATTACTAACTACTCTCTCACTCCTTAAGATGAAGAAAGAGAATGTTATAATTTCTTCCTTTCTACAATTTGCAACACTGTTAGCAGCAATACCCAAAAGCTTCCCGAATCTGTAGTTGCATTTTTTACCACATGAAAATCTATTTCTTTTATAATTAATATATAAAAATATACAGCTTGAGCAATCCTATGTTTCAATCCATTGTTACCAAGCTAGGAATGTGTAATATCTATTCACTAGCTTGAGAGGGGGCGTGGGAAAGTGCTGTAAATATGTACATTAGCTCTCTTTTATTCCTTCAATTAAGGTTTATAATTGTAGGATTTGTTAAAGGGCTGTGATTATGGGTCAAATTGTGGAAAAGAATGCTTGTATATTCTATATCTTTTGAATAGATAGTGTAAAACATTATATAGGGAATTACAAGAGATAAAATAGGAAACTAAATCAGATCCTAGATCAGATAGACTATCTAACTAAATCCCTTAAATCAAGGGATTTAAATATCTACAGCTAATGTATATCTCAACACCCCCTTAAGCTGGAGAATAGATGTCTTCCATTCCCAGCTTGAATACAAGATCATGGAAACTTGAACTGTTCAGCCCTTTTGTTAGAATATCAGCTACTTGATGTTTTGATGGAACATAAGACATATATACTAACCCTTTTTCCAATTTTTCTTTAATGGAATGTCTGTCAATTTCAATATGCTTTGTCCTATCATGTTGTATAGGATTATGAACAATATTGATGGCTGACTTACTGTCACAATAAAGTTTCATAGGACAGTCTCATTTGACTTTCAAATCATCTAGAATAATCTTCAGCCATAGTAGTTCACACAATCTTTGAGCAATAGCCCTAAATTTTGATTCTGCAGATGACCTTGTCACCACATTCTGCCTCTTGCTCCTCTATGTTACCAAATTACCTCCAAGAAAAATGCAATAGCCTATAGTAAATCTTCTATCCAGTAGAGAACCTACATAGTCAGAGTCGATGTAGGCTTCTAGAACAAGAGTATTGTTTTTCTTGAACAAAATTCCTTTCCCTGGATTTCCTTTCAAGTAATGTAGCATTCTATAAGCAGCTTGAAGATGAGGTTCTCTTGGATCATGAATGAATTCACTAATTATGCTCACCAAGTAAACTATGTCTGGCCAAGTGTGAGCAAAATATATGAGTCTACCACCGATGATAGTCTACGGTTGAGAGTTCCGTTAACCATCCTCCTCCTAACCTGCTGACCAACCCTCTTTATTTCCCAAACTCGTCTTCTCGATACACCTCTCCACACCATCTGACATCCTTGTCGTGCTCCTCTTTCTCGCAACATCTCCCTCTCTTTGCCAACATTTGACCCAAGACCTCCTTCTTCGAACCTCTTTCAAGCCACCCACTCTCGATTTCCTTGACCCACTTCCGACACCCTCTTTCTTGTCACTGTCGAATACAATCTCCTCTCCCAACTTAACTGTCGACTTAGACCCCCAGCTTGACAGTTCTTCTTCTTTTCCGTCAGCTCTTCTTCTTATTCCATTTCTTTTCCGTCAACCATTATTCTCCGACAATTCAATCTCTGCCATCCACTTATTCCTTCTTCCTTCCCTCCTGTTTTCGCCTCGACAGCACACTTCCCTTCTCCCTGCTCTTCCGACCATCCTCAACACCCTCCCTTTCGTCTGTCCTTATTATTATTATTATGGTCGTGGCCACTCACTCGTTCTAATAACCCAGCTACTTTGGACCCTCCACTCCCTACCAATTTGAATTTCCCACCATTAGGGAAAGCTCCAGTTAAGAATTAGCAGGGAATGAAGAAGGCAAAGCCTACTTGGCGTCCGATTATTAGCGACTCTTTATCACGCTGAAATGAAGAAGCAGAATTGGCAGTAGTCTCGCTGCACTTATGGGCACAATGGGACAGCGTAGATGTGGAGATGCAGGCTGACGAGGATTATCAAAAGCTCAAGAAGAAAGTACGACATCAGCCAACAGATCATCCTCATTATAAGCTCATTAATGGCAAACTGTTTTATAATGGTCGAATTATGCTACCAGTTTCATCTAGGTGGATACCGAGGTTGATTGAAGAGTTCCATAAAACTCCATAGGGTGGACATTCTGGCACGTACAGGACATATCGACGACTGGCTGCTAGCGTGTATTGGTCGGGAATGATGGAGGAGGTTCAACGCTATGTGGCCGCATGTCTCATTTGCCAAAAGAATAAGTACGAAACACTCACACTTGTGGGGCTATTGCAACCTTTGCCTATTCCCGAACGTGTGTGGGAAGACATCTCTATGGATTTCATTACCGCTCTTCCTCGCTCACATGACATGGATTGTGTATTTGTTGTGGTAGATAGGCTAAGCAAGTTTGCCCATTTTATGGGATTAAAGCATTCGTATACAGCCCGGGGTGTATCTGAAATTTTTGTCAAGGAGGTGGTACGATTGCATGGAGTACCCCGTTCTATAATTAGCGATGGGATCCGATATTCATGAGTTGTTTTTGGAGGGAGCTATTTAAAAGTTGGGGAACTATGCTCAAGATGAGCACAACATATCACCCGGAGACAGATGGACAAACGGAGGTGTTAAATCGTTGTCTAGAGACGTACCTCCGGTGTTTTTCTACAGAACAGACGCGGGGATGGGTAAAGTGGCTGCACTGGACAGAATTCTGATATAATACAAATTATCAAGGTACTGCCCAAACTACTCCTTTTGAAATCGTTTATGGCAAGCCACCACCACCACCAATACAATATCTTCCTGGCGAGTTTCGCATAGTTGCAGTGGCAGAAGAGCATGCAGATTGCGCTAAGATTTTAAGACAACTATAGTTTAATTTGTCCAAGGCACAGCAAAGAATGTCAAAGGCTGCTAATAGAAGAAGACGTGACCTGGAATTGGCTGTGGGAGATTTAGTCTTTTTGAAGATCAGACCACATAGGCAGACAACTATCTCACAACGGGTTTACCAAAAACTCAGTCCTTGATATTACGGTCCATTTAGGATTTTACAACATGTGGGAAAGGTTACATATCGCTTGGAATTGCCTCCTTCCTCAAGAGTGCATCCAGTGTTTCATATCTCACAACTTAAGAAAGTTGCTGGTAATCATCCGGTGGAAGCAGGGTTGCCACAGAATCTGTTAGTTCAGGAGACTGAATATTTTCCAGAAGAAATTTTAGAAGTACAAACTTTTGAGAGATAACTCACTGCCTTGTCATCGTTTACTAATTAAGTGGGCTAGGAGACACAAGGATGAGGCATCACGGGTCACTTGCTCTGACTTTCGAGGTCAGTTTCCAGATTCTAACCTTGTGGACAAGGTTTGTTCTTAGGAGGTGGGAATTGTTAGTGATCATTCAGGTGCAGGCCAAAAGAATGTTGTGGATGTTAGTAATTTTGTCAGCTTGCAGGAGGGACCACCTAACCACCCCCTATTGGTTTATAGTCGCAAGAAGAGGGGTAGCACATCTGTGACCAATAACTAATTTTGACACCTAGGCAACAAGTTGTTACGTGTAGGGAATATTAGACACCTAGGCAGTAGGTTGTTACATGTGGGGAATATTTGACATATAAAGACTAGAAATCTATTAGAGGGGGGATTATCTTTTTTTTTGAATATCTTGTATTTCGGCTAAGGCTTGGGAGGGATTGCAGAGGCGCCCTTATTTCTCTGTTCTTATCGATACAAATCAGTGTTTCTTTCTTTTCTATTTCCTTTGTGCTGTTGCTTAGATCCTGATACGCAATGGATGAGAAAGAGGTATGTTTATTGATAAAATAGCTATAACTCGTAGAATTTGCCACAAGTTCTAGCTACCAGCCACTAATGGCCCTTTCAGCATGCAGCCGAATACAATTCTAGAATAGAGATAGATTCCCTACTACCTTCCCCTTCCCTTACATAGTATGCTCTCCCTCTCTCTCTTCTAACTAACTCCTCTAACCAACTGCTGACTCATCAGGTAGATTCTGCCCTGTCCTAGTGTTCCTCCTGGCATACGTGAGCAGGGGGGTTTAGGGCCCATGTTCTGCTCCTTCCTCCTAGAGTAAGTTAATATGGGCTTATGACCTGAATGACTATCAGATCCTAACTCTACCAGCTTTGTTGGAGACATACAGCAGCCTTGTATTGTTAAAGGAGAGTTTTGAATAAAGCCTAATTGATCTAGCTATAATCTTCCCTAATTCTAGCCCTAATTGTTGAAAATTTGCTGCCCTAACTGTCTTCCCTACATGAACAAGACCTTGCAAAAGATTCAGTGTTCTATAAAGCCACCAATTACAACAAAAAGAAAGTTCCCAAAAATAAAAGGAACTAAAATGATAAAGAATTATGAAATTCAATTGCAAGTTTTAAAGTACACAGTAAATGAATTTCCTAAATTACCATGTACAGGATTTTTAAATTTATTGATTAACAAAAGTTGCTATGAAACATATCAAGTATAAAAAAACTAAACTTTTCACTTATATGCGACAACGAAATTTCAGCAATGCCTCACTCATTAATGACAACAGGTTGAATTAGATAGAAGAGATCAGATATTGTTTGATAAATTGGCCTGTGGAGGTTATATTGTTGACTAGAGATATTAGCATTGATTGCTCCTATAATCTCTCCTATAATTGAGAGATTACCTATAGTTAATAGCAAGATTATTTCCTAAATAGCCCTAGGAAGTTTGTATATAAACCTTGTTAAACCTTGTTCCTATGTACCAAATATAGTGAATACAAATTCTGTTCAATACATTCATCATGGTATCCAAGCCCTATCTGATTTAGGGACTGTTTTTTATTTTTCCGGCTGTTCTTCACCGGCTGAGTTTATACTCGCCCCAAACAGCAACGTTTTTTTTTCTCACCACCCACCTAGATTGCTTCACCAGTGACCGGCGACTACCACTGTGCAAGACCCGCCGTCAACCGGACCTCCACGCGTCGTCATAGCGTCCTGCCGTTTCGCGCGTGGGCACCACTCGCCGCCCTCCGACCGGTATTTCGCCGCCGTTCTTTCTCCATCAAGGTCGCCAGCCTCTTGCCTCTCCTTTGGTGGTGTCAAACGTACCCTAATCTTCCACAAATACCCTTGCTTCCTTGTCACTCTTCGGTGTATTATTGCTTCTGGTCTGTTTGGTAATGTTTCAGCCCATATATACCAGCAGTACAATTTTTTAAAACAGCTTCTATTTGTTGTTCTAAGTAACACTAAAGAAGATGGAAGGAAAGAAGGTAATTATGTCGAGTTCCGATA
>JANKOE010000006.1:14277-28729 GCA_026284465.1 Erythroxylum citrifolium | reverse complement strand
GGAGATGATGATGATGATTATTGTTAGAAAGCTTAGTTATAGAAAGCTTATGATGTTGATGATTACTCTCTGTCTCTGAACTTATTGGTGTATTGTATATTTGTATTCAATTGTTTTCCATGCTAAACCTCTGGTGAAGCTTATATATATATGTGTGTGACAGTGTGTGTAGAAAGCTTATATGTGTGTGTAGAAATAGCGGCCGCTCCGCTATCCGCTATTCCGCTATAGCGTTTTCGGGGTCGGCCGCTCCGCGCCGCTATCCGCTATTAACTACTATGTTAAGTCCAATGTAATATGTGTTTCTTCACTTTTGAATAACTTTCTACCTCCCCTTCACCCTACTCCAATGGTAAAAAACAAAGTTAACAAACATTGACTACTAGGTCTGCTACTTTTGGGCACATAGGGGAAAATGTTACTTTGGAATCACTAAATAAAAATGCTGTGCTGAGATATATGCATAACCATTTGCCTCCCCGGAAACCATAAATTTCGATTTCTCATTAACATTTCAAAATCAGTCTCTATGGAATTATATTTCATAATTAAAAAATCAAGACCATACCAAGATCAACCAGGCAACTTCTCCACCCCACCATAAGAGATTATGGGTTCCAGCCATTACTCTTCCTCTACCAAGGGCTATCATCTCCAATGTATCAAATACAAAGAAAAAGAAAAAACAAATAGCTCCAACTATAGAAAAAGAAGAAGAAGAAGAAGAAAGAGAAGGAGAAGGAGGAGGGGGAAAAAAGGAGAAGAAAAAGAAGATCCACTGAGGGAAATATGAGAGAAAGTATAAGCCGGAATAGTAATGATGAATAAGCTGATAGACATGAGTGACGTGTTCCTCTTTTTAGGGGAGGGCCTGACTTGAATTGGAGGGTAGAAATGTTCTTGGATCTCAGCATCCTTGACTTATTAACATAAGCTGAGCACTACATGACTATTGTAATATTATCACAGTGCATTGCTATGATAGAATTCCCCAATATTTTTTCTTTTCAAAAACATATTTTTGCCATTTAGCAACACATCATTTGAACAGGTTCTGTGTAAATCAATGATTCCACAAATGATAACATATCAGCATGTCGTCTATGTCCTACTAAACAAAAAAGAATGTACCTTAGTAGCAGCAGTAAACATCCCAAGTCGCTGGTAGGCAACACCGAGCGCCTATCAGAGGATAGAATGGGAGAAGGAAGAAAGTCAAAATGATTACATGTATTGAGCAGGAGAAGAGTGAAATGAAGTAGATATAAGTGAGTAGAACAAGAAAGAAGAGAAGGAGCTAGGCTTACTTCCCACAAATCAGCAGATGTGGGATAACCTCGAATTGCATGCTGGAGACAACGAACAGCTTCTGAGCAACGGTTGTGGTGCAAATGGAGAAAACCCAAACGACGAAAAGCCCAAAAAGCCCTGGGAGACTTTTGAGAGGCTTCGTTACAGGAGGCGAGCTCCAAGTTCTCTTTACCAGATCGGCGCAACAACTGACAGAGGGCATCACCTGAATCAGAATCATTAGGATGAAGAGAGACAGCCCTCTGGTAACATTTGAGAGCCCTCTGAGAATCGAGGGCAAAATTAGAGTAGTAATGTCCCAGGTACTTGAAAGCTTGAGCATTTTGTGGGTTAAGTTTGGCTGAGATTAAAAAATGCTCAGCAGCTTTCTCCTTGGACGTAGAATCAAGTGCTTCTTCCCACAACAACAGTCCCTGCAAATTTTCCATTTTGTTAGACGCATTTCCTTTCGTTCTTTTCTTCGATGGACGCATGAAGCCATATCTAAACAAGACAAATAAGAAGGAAAAACAATTGGCTAAAGGAGATGAGGGAGAGTATAAAATACAAGATCAAAATGAAGGGAGGGATCTTCCGGATGGGCCTCTACTGACTCTTCTAATTGTCTCAACCTCGTTGCTGCTGCTCCTCCTCCTTTTTCTTCATTTTCTCCATCAACTTCCTGAGATTCCATTTATCTAGAATTACCGAATAGAACATATGATGAACTCATATGCAAAGTGAGACATTCAGACTCCAACGAAGCATGCTGGAATACCCATTTTCAATAAAACCCTAAAAAGGAAAATCACAACTATAAGTCTCGCACTGACTCTCATTGTTAAGCAAAATCTCAATAAGGGACGTCAGCAGGTAGAGTAGAACTCTATGACAATTCCCAAATACCACTTTAGTAGGTGCATCGGAGGCCCGCCCACACAATTCCCGCCCACACGATTCCCGCCCCAAAATAGACGATAAAAGTAAGTAACAGAATGCTAAATGTTTACCGGTGAAGAAAACTCCATTATTTCTGGACGCAGAGACTGGGATAATAGTTGGGAAATTCAAATTTGACGACTGCTGATCGTAAACTCGATTACGGATATGTTACATAAAATCGCTATTTGTAAGCATTTGAATGGCGCTTGTGCCTTAACAATACCCCGGTCTCTCCCTTTGGACAAGCGCGGGCCGCGTCTTTAGCTTCTTTTTTTATTTCGAACATTTTTCTTTTTCTTTTTTTTCTTTTAATTTTGCCTTCTCACCGTCTCACGTGATCTTTTAACCTCCTCTCATGCAGGGGAAGAAGTAGAACGAAGCGGTCTATTGTTAAGTGAGAGAAAAGCTTCCATAAAAAAGAAAGTGATAATGATGGTTATAGCTTTGATATTAGCTATTGATGATCAGATATGAGACTGACCCATTTTGCAGGTAATATAATAAACACAAATGCATATAACAAGAAGCATCGGAAACAAAGACAAAAGTTGTGACAAAAGATTATTGAAGCCTAGAACAATCGGAAGACTTTGTTTGCCACCGGAAATAATGGGGGGTAGGAGGACGAGCTGTTTATTTGGTGACCTGGGCGATCATGTTGCCAATAGAACTGGCCTGTTCTTTAGCCATTTCCACCATCGAATCCTGCAGTTTCAATCCTTAAACACTTGTACTTGTATCCAAAAGAAAAAACAAATGGCAAAGAAGAAGAAGAAGAAGAAGAAGAAATTACATGTGCAGACATTAAGCGTATAACACTTCTCTTGCTTGACTCTTGAAACTCACCCGCTATCAGTATCTCATCCAGTATGTAGTACGCCTGCGCATTTTCCACCAGCTTCTTCTTAATTTCACATAGCATCATGCATTAACTAATTTATGAGTAAACGAGTTCTAACCTTGTGAAAATTGAAGATCAAATCGAGTTCACAGACCTTTGAAGTGATATGGGAATGAGAACAAATAAATAAAACCCAATCAGTTCAAAAAAAAAAAAGAAAAGAAAACGGAAACGAGCAAGTGCTGTGGATGAGCTTTTGATTGAATGAGGTATTAACGGAATTGCTTACACTGCCAAAATAGCGATCGAGTATCTCAACATAGTGGTGAATAATATCAAGAACTTCGAGTTCATTGTCATTCTCATCGATGCACATACAGAAATAGAGCCCCGCATACCTTCTATAAACAACCTTAAAGCCTTTCCATTCCACGAAGTTGCAGAGCCTGGGACCTCTGTTCAGTATTATCCCACTAAGCTCCCTGATTACCTTTTGCCCGCCAACACACATTTCCCGTAATTACATTCGATTATGACATAACATTCGAAGAAGAAGAGAAGAAAAGGTTGAGAATACCTTTGCCCTGTCCTTCTGTGAATAAGGCGAATACCATTTCGTCAACCTCACTTTTCCTTGCCGACTAATCAGAAGAACAAAATGAATCTGTACAACACATACACAGACAGACACAGCTGCATCGTTTGCCAAAGAAAAAGAACAAATCACAGAGCATCGGGAAAGATCGTGATTATTACCATGGTGATGTGGAGCAGTCTCTCTTCTCAAAACTAATGATATTTTCATCTCCTTCGCTCAACCGTTTTACTATTTGAATGTGCAAAATTTTGTAAATGGTCAATGGACCGTTTCACCGTTTTCGCGGATCACGCTGCTTGTATAGATTTTCTTTCACTCGTGTCACGGGCCAGGCCAGATCAATTCGAATTGATTTGTATCTGAGCTCAGGTCGATTCAGACCTGTTAGGGTCGGGTTGAGTCTGGTAAGTTCGGCCTGATGGATATTTTTTTTTTGGTTACAAGAGAAACTAAACTACCTAAAAGAAATACCACAGGCATCAGCCCATACAATCAATGAGAGGGCGTTAGAAATATCATCCCAAACTCAAAAATTAGAATCAATGCCATGACCCAATTTAGCCAGACAATCTGCAGCAAAATTACCTTCACGAAGTACATGCTTAAGAAAGCTAACTCCAACCATTTTATTTCTTCTGATGCAATTCAAAAACTTCTCATTAGCTTTATTTGACACTAAAAAAATAAAAACAATTAAAGAAAGAATAAAGAGAACTCAGAATACTAATCAGTCTGAGACAAGAGTAATAATTTATTATACACAACACATAATACATTGGTGGGCCTAGTACAGGACCTGTCAACGACAGAGGAATTTAAATTTAACTTTACTGGACAAATTCGTTTTGGACATGGATCAAATAGCGGAAGGAAGAGGCTTCTGGTAACCAATTGATGCATTTCTCAGGCTTTTCCCTCGCAATGTATCTTCTCAAAGCCTTGCATTGTTGTTCTTCGTGATGACGAGATATCAATTCTAGTAGCTCCATCGAATCGATAGACATATCTTTCTGAAAATATGAAAGCAATTTTGGTAGGAATATCTTTACTTCCTTTTGGTTTTGGATGTACACCCTCGCTTGTATGAATTCCTCTTTCGCGAGTCTTAGTTCCTCAAATATGTTCTTATTGCTATACACTCGAACCTTCAAGTAAAATTTAAAAAAAAAATGAATTCTCAAAGCCCACTTTCTACATGTTTAAATAATTGAAAGACAAAAAGAATCAGTTTTCTTACTGGTGGGTCCGAGTATGCCCCCGAACAGAGTGCAAAATGCACAAGCGGTTCTGGATACTCCAGGGCATAAACATGTTTGATGTTTCCGTTCCTCAGTTTCCTTCCAGGGGAAAACAGTGCTTGTAGCCACTGCAACCATTCCACACACATTTCATGCAAATATAGAGAAATCATACCATTATCGTCGTGTCTAATAAGAATTCCTAAAGCATCAGCAAAATGTTTGTCAGGACAATAGTACATAATGAAAAATGGCTGCATTCATGTGCTTTATCGTGTACATATAGCTAGCTACCTCCAACAGTAAAAAGACAAGATTTTCCCAATTTATCAACATAGTCATACCCTCTGTGAGTAGTGCGACCGCACTCCAAGAATTGAATTCTGTATCGTACATGCGTTTATGCAATGTCCACCCACATTGTAAGCCGCCTGAAGTGATTATACAACAGCATTAATCAAAGTATGAATAATCCAACTTTAATGAGGCAGACAAAGTAACAGATAATATAGATTACATTTTCTCACCTTCAGAATAGACGCATTTCTTACATGATTACGATTCCCGTAAGCTAAATATGCCTGCAAGAAAGTTTCATCACATCTGGACCATATTTACAGCAATTGCAATAGTCTTTTCCTTCTACATCAGCCATAGTTTCTGAATTCAAAGACACGAGATTTCATGATCAAGGTGGCTATGTATACAAGCCAGTAGGATATGGAACCCAACCATTTGACTCCTCTCTGTTATCTTGTTGTTAAGTTCTAGGATAAATAGTTTCTTGGCGTTGCATCCTAGCCTCTCAGACGGGTCTGAGGTCAATTACTTAGGACCGTCACTTTAGAATCAGATATTTAGTACCCAAGAAATGCTAGACGTGGATCAGCCTGAAAACTTGTAAGTTTGGAATGTATAGCCTATATCATCTATAACTACTTTCCTGCAGCATTGATCAAGAATGTATGAACAACTTCCTCTTGTTATGGGTTAAATGTAGCTATGCCAGATAAACTAATCTTGTTTCCTGCTGTTATTAATTATCCTTGGGGGAAAGTATAAGGAAATTTAAGAATTTAGAATACTAACATGCATGACCAAGGCGTTATGGATGTTAATCCAAAATGCAAGTTTCCCTTCCCTCCTCATCTTCCTTGGATCCACCTTCTCAAGACTTCGTACCATTGACCTACACCGCTATAAAGCAATGAGAAATATACGAAGAGCAGTAACCTTTTGAATGCTTGGATAAATTTACGAAGATGGTATTTGAATGCTTAGTTAACTTCTCCCATTATGAGAAAGACCCACAAACAAGAATGTCATTTGTCCCTAGCCAGAATTACGAACTATAATTCCTTTGTCTGATGTCTAGTATGATGGTATCATAAAAGATGACATAATTTGGAGCTACAATGCTTGGTTAGAGTTCTAAAGTTAAAGGGGTTTTAAGAAGCTCAATGGTGCCCAATTTTGAAAAACAGGGATGTGAACCACCTGAAACTTTTCAGTGCTGTAGCAGCATAATTGAGAGCGTCATTATCTAAGCACAGGTTCACAATCTCCACCATTCCAGCATAAGGTCCATTCCTTTCTTTCAATCCTTGAAGTTGGCAATCTATAGCATCCTCATTGCAATGTGGACTCCAACTATCTTGAGGATTTTTTGAAGAAAATATACTGGAGGAAGACAAAGATGACAGGGGAGAAGCAGATAAACCAATTTGGCGATATTGGGGGTTGTCAAGTCTGCAGTAAATAGAAGATATGCATCTCACAATGTCTTCAGAAAGTCTATCTGGAGTCATAATGCTGTTAAATAAGCAGGAAGCACCAAGGTGATCCGCAAGACTGCGATGACCAGAATCAGCATTTTTCTGGTCCTGCAATGATCAGGCATCTTAATTTTTGAACACAACCCAAATGGCAGATTATTTTAGTGGACAAGCATGCATACCTTCGTTCTCTGCGAATGATCGATGGCAGGGTAGCTTTGCTTGTCCAAAGTCGGCCGACCTTGCGGAGGAAAGGTTTGATCAACTTGAATGGAACCACTTATTCGTGCACATGATTTTATATCCTGATTTCTCTGATTTGACGCAACTTGAAATGGTGATCCAACCTTGTGTTGTAAATGGTTATTGTCGATATAAGGTAAGGAGGGCAGCTTTTCCTCAAAAGCTGCTCGATAGAGTGAAAGAAGATGACGCTCCAAGTGCAATATTTCAGCCTCAAGTATGTCAATCTCCTTCCTGATTTCAGCAGAAGGCTGCAATAGGTAACAAGAGGTCATTATAAGACACGGAAAGATTTCCACTAAGATTACTAATATATAATGCAGTATTAAAAGTTAAAAGGAATCAATAGAATAGGTAAAATGTATGTTGTTCTCTTTCTTTATCCTGTTTCTTTATTGCTATCTTCTTGCTTTCCATGAGCAGAGACAATTCTGACTACAGAGAACTCCATTCTTGCGCTCAAATTATAAGATATTGGGAAACATTTTTAATTCTTTTCTTTAAATGGGCAATAATAGAACAGGAACGTGTATTAAACCTTAGGAGTGGGAGTTTCGTCACTAGGAATTGAAATGATGGTACTAGAACCCACTTTGTTCTCGGAATCCCAACTTAGTGAAGCCTCACAGGATGAATCTTCCTCCAACTTTACGATCTGTGGCATGAAAAAAATTTACTGTTTAAGAAAGAAGGCATTTAGTTAATGTGATACGGCTGTGAAATTTTACCAAGTGCAACCAACCATCAAGTAAAGGAAGTAAGAAATTGTCTTCTCTAAAAGACAATGTTAACGAAAGTTCCGTCTACAGTGATGGAGTTGAGGACAGTCATTTGGAAGCATTTGAAAAAAAAAAGGAACAAGATGCATAAACTTATTCAGAAAAGGTACAACAGTGCACACACTCCACTAAAAGAGCTGGAAAGTCGCACACTCTTCATATCGTGACGCATATAGCTTTAAGCATAGGAATGTACAGTAGATATGTTATGGTTGGTAAATTATAGCAAAAGGAGCGATTTAAAGTGAACAGAAGAAGTACTCTAATAAGAACTAGTTGCTTAGAAGTGGAGAATAGAGAAGGATACTACTTACTGAAATTGACTGGGAAGATGTCTTGGAGGTTACATTACCAAGAAGAGTGAAACCATTGATCATGGCATCGACCGGAAAACTGCAGGTAAGAGCATGACAAATGAAGTCAGAAAATGGAGTTTCTTGGATTTGGCAATAAAAAGAAAAAGAGAGAGAGAGAGAAGAAAAAGAAGAGAGAACTTTTACCTTGGGGAAGTTTGGAAGGGAAGAGAATGAGATGAAGACGAAGATGAAGACGAGATGTTATCTGAAACAGGCATCCTATTGTGCTTGTATTCGTGTGTTACGACCATCTGGAAACAACCTGTACGTTTCCGTCGAGTAAATTGTATACTTTTGTGTAATGAGTTAGTTCTCAACCAAAACGACCATAATAGGATTGGGACCCATGCAGATCGACCATGGAGTTGTTGCAAAAATTAAAGTCGTAAGAAAACACAAAGAAGAAGAAGAAGAAGAAGAAGGGACGCGGAAGGGACCAGACCATATGACATGACTCGCGTGGAGTGACAAGGAGGGGCATTACTTACTAAAAGAAGGAGAAGCAATTATTATGAATCATATATCTTAGTGGCCTATCCTCTTTGAAATCATTTGTATGTGTATTAAACAAATACAGAAGGGTAAGATGTAATATGCAATTAGTTAAAAATTGTTGGGGATTAGATTCAGAAGAAGAGTGATGATGATTACGCAGGAAAGGCAGTCGGAGTCGGACAGAGCAGACGACAGGGACAGATGTATTAGTTCTGCCAACTCCCTTCCAACACCAACCAAGACTCATGCATTGCAGTTGTAGTTACACATGCTTAATATTATTAATAGAGAGTCAAATCCTTTTGTGGTTGTTCATGATGGCTAGGATTTCTTTTTCTAATTTTCAATCGATATCAAAATAGGTAATAAATATAAAAAGCGTTTCTTATCTACTTTATAAATAAATTAAAGAGCAATAGGTTGGCCTTTTTGTTAATATGATCATGAAAATCATTTCAATTGCAAGTGATACCATACGAGAGAGAGGGAGAGGTCTTAGCTGTCTTTCCTCTTTGCATTGAAATTAATTATTGGTCTTAGCTGTTTAATGATTACACAATAGTACTATACCCAACCCACATCCAACACTCCTCTATTTTGGTCCAATTAGATGGATGTACACTTTGCAGCCAGCCATGGGTCCAGCCTATTTAATACAAACTGGCCAGCCAGAACCACCATGACACCCTCCGGTCATACTTGTACTGTCCATTTTCTTCAATCAATACTCGTCGTATACACTTTTCTCGTTGCATTGCACAGGAAAGATCCTTTGTTTACCTCGATAATCTGATAGTAACATAACATTGGATGTGTTACGTTAGTAAACTATATTTTAAACCAGTTAAGCTGATAATTGACCGGTTCGTTAGCACTTCCCAACGGTAGATGGAATGGAACAAAAGGAAAGGAAGGAAGGCTGAAATTACCAGACCCAACAAGGGAACTACTACAGTGTAAACTACCATAAAGTGGGCTCGTCAGGGCAGTAGAGTCCAAACTATGAGTCAGTTGGACTGAACTTCGGATTTCATATCTGACTGAGTGGACTTTGGGTAAAAATTGGACAAAGCGTAAAGACTAGGGTCCCGTTCTGTCGTGTTCGTGTGGGAAACTCCCACTCGTGTGCATGTCCAATGTATGATATAGATAATAATATTAAATCATAGGCATCTAGTCTATTTTGTGTCCACGCCACGGGGAAGAAGACGATCGAAAATTAGTCTCTACAAATTTGGTGGAAGACGTCTGCTACATATATCAACAACAACAACTATCATCCCATCCCCCTTTTGTTCTAATCAAGGGCTTCAATAATTTAAAAGAGGCAGTCAACGGTCAATCACAGTTTGGCATCTTATGGTATTTTATGTGACATTTGATTCCTTTTTTCATGTATAGATGCACGGAAGCAGCCAAATTATCGAAAAGCTAGTGGCCTAATTAGTGCCATTTCTCTTTCCTAGGGACAGCTTCAACTTAGCGGCTACTTCTAAATTCTATCTCCACCTTGCACTGAAGCTATAGATAGATAGCTGAAGGAATGAAAAGTGGATGCAGACAGAGACATTCGTTCTTCCTCGCTATGCTTCTCCTTTTCCTGTCAGAGGATAATTCACGAAAGCTCTGGCTGATAGTCGTGCTCGTGCATGCACTTGGTTTAATTAATTTAATTATTTTCTTCGGTAATAAACAATTCTTAATCATACACGCCAATCAATATTAATCTGCGAACATGAGGCCCCACTTGTATCATTCAATGTTGCAAAAAGTGATCACAACCTT
Organism: Erythroxylum citrifolium; assembly: GCA_026284465.1. Lineage (NCBI taxonomy): Eukaryota > Viridiplantae > Streptophyta > Magnoliopsida > Malpighiales > Erythroxylaceae > Erythroxylum > Erythroxylum citrifolium. The sequence continues at coordinate 18,387 of JANKOE010000006.1, read as the reverse complement.
TAATTGTGTTTGAAACTGATTGCAATTTGTTTTTAACCTTAACCACCAAGTAAAGTAATTAATCTAACATAACATGAAAGGTAAGACCGCACAATTTCTTTTAGAGGCAGTTACCAATTACGTATCTAATTATATATATATATAAACCGTGTCAACGATAAAATAATTGAAAGAAAAAACAAAGGATAAAATTAATGCTACTTTTTCCATATGATTAAATGCGAAACATATATGTATGTATACATATACTACAGAAAATGTAAAATGACATCATGATCTCAAGAGGAAGATACTGAGTTCTTGACCAGAACTGCCCACGGGATTAATCATGTGAAAGGACTCCGAATCAACTGATCCGATGACTCGTTGGAAACTAGCACGAAGGTACATGAGATCTCCGTCCTGGGATTTAGGGGCCGCAGGCAAAACGCCGGCGCCAACTGAGACTGACTGCATCTGTTTTAGTACGGCTGCGTCATTCACCGTCATCTGCCTCCTCAAGGCGTAACCCACCTTCCTGCCGTTGCAGTACATAGACCACACCGCCACGTTGAAGAGGGAGGACCGGTTCGTACCTTCGTTTCCCCTGTTGCTGCAGGAGCATTCCAGTGCTATTCGGAGCAACCCATACTGCATCTCTCTTGCAAGGAACGCGGTTGGCACGGCGAATTCTAACAATATCATAGGAGAGATGTGCGTGTCCTCTTGCAGGCAAAAACTCACCTTACTCTTCCTGTAACCAAAGAAGGTCCCTGTGACGACGCTGGAACTGGACCCAGAGCCGTGATGATGAGTTGTTGACAATGATGGGGATGAGACTGTGACGTCATTCGCAAGTGAATCCGACGGCACAAAACCACAACATGGAACCATGCACTCCACTAGAGACCTCAACGAACGCCGGAACCTTACCTCTCTCCCGCACTCCACAGAGGTTGGAGCATCGAGAATATGAAGGGGGCCTCTTTGATTGCCCAGATCAATCATCATCCTCATCTCGGTTGGACTTCTAGTATGTTACGAGGATATAGATGAATGAATTATTAGTACGTAGTATATATATATGAAAGCGATGAATATTTAGTTGCTCAGTAGACGTAGAAAAGACACAGTAAAAAGTGGCAGCTGGATGCCTCCAAACTCATACTTATACAGCTTAGTAGTGATGAGTGTTATTTTTAAGAAACCCAAGGAAGGAGAAGATATTAGATAGAAAATGAGGTGAAGAGTGAGTGAGTCGTAAAGCCTATAAATAAGCGCTTGAGAGAAAAAAGTATGCGTCGTATCGAAGGAGACATGAGGACTAATAGAAATGAAAAGGCACGGGCATGGGGTGGACAATAATTCTGCCCACGAGGGAGTGTGGGATCCAATCTTGGAAGCACTTGTGAAGCGGAGGTGCGCCTGACGTGACCAGTCCCTGTTCCGACTGTAACCCTTTTAATTGTTTATTATTATCCTTATCTTTTAATAATCATATGGTATGTCTTAAAATATGTTATTTGTATCTAATCATAGATTATCATCAGATCATAAGTGTAGTATTAGTTTCATACATAATTGAGAAGAAAAAAGAATAAGCAAATCCTGGCAACAGTTCACTAGATAATTCCGTAAAGCATGATGGAGTTACAGTGGACGTTTCAACCAACAAAAGGAAAGTAGAGAGTAGAGATCGATGGCATGCACGAGGCAATGATTAGACCCAAATCAGTCCCTGCCTGTCCCCAACTTTAACAACTACTATCACTCAATGTCGATTGGTGATGTCCCTTTTTATTCACTTTGCAAATAGGGATTAATATCACATCGACCCCCGTGCAATTTACCAAACAAATTTCTGTAATTTTAGTAGAAGATTCAAATGTGTAAAATATTTTTTATCTACTTCAATGTACAAATTTTTTAAGTTCATTATAGAATTAATTTCTATAAATATTATTAACTGTAATTTACTAAAATTATTCAATAATTCTATTGTAGCGTGACACAAATAATTTTACAAAGTTAAGCGGTAAGTTCTTATGAAGTAATATATTGTAATAATTATCAAAATACACAAATTTTTTATCTATATTCAAACCTCAGTCGTTTTATTTACTGAAAAGCAACTAAACCGCAGAAGATTGTTGTAATTTTAGCACTTTTTATGGATTATGCACTACTCCAGTACCCAAAAATCAACAAGAGCTCTAAGATACATAACAAAATCTGACAACTAAAACCTCAGTTATGCTAGCCATGACATAACTCATAACTCAAATATAATTATAAGTTTGATACTTTTTATACACATAATTCTTATAAAAAGGCAAGTACAGATTATAATTATATCTATGTGTGACAAAAGAAAATTTAAATGAAGACTCTGGTTCTGCTTGATTTTGATGGGGTCGGACGCCGTTGTTTGGATCCATAATTCCGACTGATCTTAGCAAAAGAATACCTGCAAAACAACACAAGGCGTGCCGGGAGTTGATTTCCGGCAGGCCCCTCCGACGCTCAAATTAGTCTTTTGGTAGGGGTTTTTGGTCGCTAAAAACAGAGAAAAGTAGGGTTGTAATGTCGTACTTGCATCATGGCAAAGTAGTACCTTATATATGGAAGAGCTGCTAGGTTTAGGTCTTTACGTATGCATGGGAGGTTACCAACTGCGAATGAGCCGTTAATGCATGGGCCTGAGACTGGGCCTAGCATGACCAACCCAACCATAAGCCCCCCTACTCCTCGAGTCTGATCAAGGAGAAGGGTCGAAGGAGTACTTTGGGATTGTTCGGCTCATCTTCATGGCAGCTCATGATAAGGTCGGTCGATCGGGGACCAATGCCCTACGCTCAATAGCTCCCGCTATAACAGAGGACCGATTGGGCATCTACGCCTAGTGCGCGATCGATCGGGCTAGGATAGGATGATTGGTTGACTCATGCTAGGGGTGGGCGATCGATCGACTCGTGCTAGGACATACCGATCGATCGGCTCGTGTTATGCTAGGGCGATCGATTGGACGTTAATGTTTTGTCGTAACACTAGGTCTAATTATTGCTTGACGATTCGTATCTTCCAAGCGCCGTTCAAAATTTGAAACGATGAGTCCTTTAACTGCCGCGCAGCTATCTTGCGCTGTCATATGCTGTCATGCGTGTCCTTTCAACTGTCACGCCGCTTCGGGTCTTTAATGACCTTAATTTACAGTAGTTCAGATTTTGCCACGTGTTCAACCTCAGCTAGGATTTCACCACGCGTTTGCCGTCGATTGGCACTCCCATTCAGTTGATGCTATAAATTTTGGAATCGATAGTCTTCCTTCGCTCTGCGTATTTGTTTTTCCAGCTTCTAGTCTTTGTTCTTTCATCTCTTTGTCTGCAGTCACCGGAGTGTACTTTTCACCACCGTTTTCTAAATTCCCAACTTCAACCACTAACTAGGTACGTTCTTTTTCCTCCCTTCATGCCATAAATTTCCTTTTTATAATCATGTCGTCCACCAGCCCTAGAGGTGAAGTTAGTTCTAGGGGGAAACCGCCGAGAGGGCCTTACAGATTGTTGGGCCGCTGGGGATAGTTGTCAGACCCCGATTTTGGAACCCAACTGTCCCGGGACGTAAGCCCTGCTGAGACCCATTCCCGAGACCTGAGTCTTGCTAAAACCCTGAGGGGTCATTTCCTGACATCTTATAAAGGTAGTGGGCGCACACTGGAAAACCTTAAAACCCCTGACTTGCCCTTAACATCAATTGAATATAACAAAATACACAAAAATATCTTCCCAACGCATGTCCGTTAAACGGACATGAACTGGGCTTGGAAACCATTTTTACCCGAGAGTGTCCGTTAAACGGACAAACACTGGACGAATGGTTCAATCCACCCGAAGCTGTCCGTTAAATGGACAGGTGTGTCCGTTCGACGGACACGAAGTGGCAAAATGACACTGTTTCGCCCGAGACTGTCCGTTAAACGGACAGGCATGTCCGTTTAACGGACATGGGGAATTTCACAATTCCCATGCCACTTCAATGCCTGCACACTAACCAAACATTTTTAACACTTCCTATCTTCCCTCAATCATCCATTTCCTGCCAATACACTTCATAATTATTCAAACACCGATA
>JANKOE010000005.1:71921182-71939864 GCA_026284465.1 Erythroxylum citrifolium | reverse complement strand
AAAGGAGTAGCTTCAGGATTGCTTTATCTGCATGAAGAGTGGGAACAAGTTGTGATTCACAGAGATGTCAAGGCCAGCAATGTCTTGATAGATGGAGAATTGAACGGAAGGTTAGGAGATTTCGGGCTAGCAAGGTTATATAACCATGGAACTGATCCACAAACAACTCGTATTGCTGGAACTCTTGGTTATCTTGCACCAGAACAAGCGCGAAGCGGAAAGTCCACAACAAGCACTGATGTATATGCATTTGGGGCGTTTCTTCTTGAGGTTGCTTGTGGCAGGAGGCCAGTAGTTGCAAACCAGGACACCATTCTAGTCGATTGGGTGTTCTCTCACTGGCTTAGCGGTGCACTTCTAGATGCCAAGGATCCGAATTTAGGCACAGATTATGTTGCAGAAGAAGTGGAGTTGGTGTTAAAACTTGGTCTAGTGTGCTCCCATTCAGAACCTGAAGGTAGGCCAAGTATGCGCCAAGTAGCGCAAATCCTGGAAGGTTATGTTCCTCTGCCTGAAATTTCATCGTTTGACATTTCTGCCAGTGGCTTAATATTTAGAAATCGTCAAGGGTTTTCCGATTTTGTCTTGTCATACCCATTTTCTACGGATAAGGCATTCTCGTATACATCTTCCGTTGCAGGCTCCCAGCTTTCAGGAGGTAGATGATGTGCAATTACTCATAACTGTGATTGTATGTGGTTTGGGTAGGTTAATCGGCTTACGTGGCTGCGGTTCAGAGCCTGGCTCAAGACAAATTAATATTGTCCCCTGTAGGTGCGTGGGACAGGCTTAGTGCTTGCGTCTTTGATGAGTGGACCGATCGGTCTACGGGTCGGAGTCCAGGCCCGGCACCACAGACCCGACCAGTATGTCTTGCAATTTGTATTGCTATGTGACACTCATATTCTAGCGTAACATGTAATTGGCAAACACTATCGTATATAATCATCAAAGAATAAAGGGACAAGTCAACTATAAAGACCGACCTTTCGTTGATCGTACCATTGCCACCAAACCAAGATCAACCAACAATTTATATGCCTATTCTGCCTCTTAATTATGTGGTGGGGAGTTCGACTCCCCCCAATGGGAATGGAACGTACCTCGTGACTAGCCATTTACCGCTTAGTGTGAATTTCCGTGATAAGTCCGGATTAGTCGAACATCCACGTAGTGCCGGAAACTGGATGGTTTACACCGAAAAAAAAAATCTATATGCCTAACAAATTTTCCTGAGGTTTTCCATCAAGCTGAAGAATCCACACTAAATAATAGTGAAAATTAACAAATGGGCAGGACCTTTTGGGCTCAATCTGTCAAATCATACTCATGATGTCATCGATGGAATGCAAACTTGAGACAATAGCTAGGAGTCCACGTCCTCTGTCCAATATTACGTGTCTTATTGTTTTCAATAAATCTCAGCTATTTATTTATGTGGTGTCCGCATGGAGCCCGCGTGGATCCTGCAAAATAAATGGTTGAGATTTCATGAGACAAAAAAGACAAAGTAAAACTGGACAGAAAATCTGATTTCTTAATTCACATATCAAAATTTTTTATTTTAATATGCCGACGTAATTTCATCAAAGTGTTTGTCATTAGTGCAGAACTGCAGATTAGAACTAGGTTTTTTTTTCTTTTTTGGATAAATGAAGCGAATATTTAATATGACTTTACACAATTTTTAAATTGCTTTAATTATTTAAATTATGAAAATAGTTATAAAATTAAAAACTCTAAATAATAATTTTATTAATTTTATCATATTAATTTTATTTATTTTTAATAGTGATTTATATTAAATAATTTGACTTAAATTTAGTAAAAATTTTAGGTAACAATATTATTATTTTAAAAATCAATAAAATTATAAAAGGAATTTGTACAATTGTGTGGTGGGTCTAAAAATAGAGCCGTATCAAATAACTCTTAGAAAGAGACTGATAATCAGTTGTCAACGAGTCTACTAGAAAAAAAAAAGCAAGAAGATTGTACACAAAGCTCTATGTCCGTTATATGCCCTAGAATATGCCCATTTCCTTACTCATTTTATGACAAAGTTTTGCTGCAACTTTGAATTCTGAGCAAAATGTGTCCATCTTATGTCAAATTGAGAGAACAAAACTACTTTATTTTAGTATTGATATGATAGAATTTTGAATTATTTAAATATGATCCAATTAAATTTAACTAGAAAAGATCGAGTAGGGCCAACTTGACCCGTTATTAAGTGTTATAGTTTGACCTCAAGAATACACATGGTTCTAGTTTGATCCGAAGTAGACCTCCCAAAATAATACTATTTTGGATAAGTTTTTCAAAAACAACATTGTTATGGTAACGAAGTCTTTTTTAGGTAACAAGATCTTTAGTTTCTTTAAATTTAAGATCAAAATAATGTTGTTTTGGAAAGTTTACTCAAAACAAACATTGTTTTGGTGGACAATTGGATCGTTTAGACTTTTTAGATTAAACCTAAAACTGACCCCTTAAATCTGAAGCTGATCTAAAATTTAATTAAATCGAATCTCAGCTGGTGACTTAGAATCGAATCCTATTTTCATGTTTACCCGCTGACAAGAAGTTAAAAAGAGAGGAGGTGATACCAATGATTGATTTATTTTTAAAATGTTTGCTTATTTTTCAAGGCAGAAGTAAATTAAATCATTTGATGCCTATTTGTTACATAATTACAAGATAAGTGCTAAACCTTTAAGTCTAAATTACAGAATTGTATAAGTATTGGCGACCTTTGATTGATGTTTGACACTAAGGTTGATAGAACAAGGCAAAGAGTTGCAAGTAGACAAGTAAAAGTGACCATCATCGATGATAACTTGAGAGTAGGATAGTTTTCTTTTTTAATTTCTTTAATAAATAAGAATACTCTACTTTAATCTTATTTCAAAATTTTCAATTTTTTTACATCTTTACAATATATAATTTTATGACAATTTAATACCGATGAATCTTTAAACCTTAAACATCTTTTTTTTTATGAAAATGAATTTTAACTATAGTTAAAACTATAACAACATTATATTGACAAGGCATTAAGTCTACCATCATATTACAATATGACCAAAAAACTCCATAGGTAGGCAGTATGTCTGTCTGTAAGATAGACAACAAAAAGAAACAACTATAAGTACCACTTATGTTTCATTTCCATTCATCTCTATGGAAAGAGTATACTGAATGTTGCATGCCAAAATATGTTTTTTTAACCCCCTATTGTTGGTATTTGGATTTTTTCTCTCTCTTCCTTGTTGATTTTCTTTTTAAAGTTTTAGGCTGCACACAAAAATCTCCTGGAATGTCAGGGACTTGAGTTGCAGCTGATGGGGAATTACAGTCCTCTACTGTCAAATCTGAAATGCTTTCCCGAGGAGAAATTATTGTCACATAAATAGAAGAATCACAATTCAATACCAAGATGTGGTCTGCCCCAGGATGTTCTGCATTTTAAGAGATGATAACCTCAGTCTCATGACTTGCGTCATAGTTATCACTGGAGTTTATCATTGTTAACTGTTCTTCATACTCCAGCCTAACCTTATAAGTCTCAATTTGCCGAATAGTTGGTAATGGAGTCAACATGTTGGTCCAATCCATCTGACATTGCTCTAAATATTGTGAGGTGAAGTGATCCACTCCACTATCTAGATTCTCCATATTGTTTGCACTAGAGTTATCCATAGTTGTCTGTTCTTACACCATGTCAGAAATCTCATTCTGATGAGTAACCACCATAGACCTCCCATCTCCTTGTTCCTTAATGATTTGTGTTTAGTGCGAACTTTTACAATAGACTTGCCTTCTCTTATTCTCAACAGAAATTCCGGTTGTCTTACTTTGCATTACATCAACAGTATTAGCTTACTTTACCAACTTCAAACTCTCAGAACTAGGATCTCCTTGATCTTCAGGATGCTCCCCTGTGCCCCTCTCGACTGGAGGAATTTAGGTAGGCTGCTCATAAACCTCTTGTTGAACTCCAGCACCATCTTCAACTTCGATTATTAGCTGTTCAATCCCCAATAACTCCTCTTGCCAACCTGTTTTATACCTCTTCCCAGTTGAAACCTGTTTTTTAACAAGATTGTGTGGTTTCCATGGATAAGATAGATGTATTTCTCCTTTCATCCTCTCCCTAGATTCACTAATTTGCATAATTGGAAGACGATCTAGTAGTGTAGCCTTTCAATTCACCTCTATTCATATTTTTACATATCTTATCCTATCCATACCTGATGTCTGTGTATCCATACTCAATGGTTTACCCAAGGAACTAGCAATAAAACTTAACCCTTCCACTGTCCACAATTTAAGCGGTAGGTTATGAAAATGTACACAAATTGGAAAATTTTCAACACATTCCCTATTAAATGCAACCCTTGGCTTCCACCCATTTTAATTATTTCATTCAGATTATCATCCGAAGCAAATTTGAAAATAATCATGTTATCATCAGTGAGTAGAGTTTTCTCCAAACCTTATTTACTCCACCATACACTAGCCCAAGCCTTGATAATTGGAAATGCAGGCCGTTTGCTCTAAAATGATCCTACCAATGCATTCGACCATGCTCTTTCTCCTGCTTGCAAGAGTTCAAGTGGGGTAAAAACAATATCATCCTTTATAACACTAGGATAATGCTTCATTGTACCTTGTGTTGCTGTAATTGAAATTTTTTGCTCTATGCACTAGCAATTGGGGAGGACCCATGGGATTTAGATACTCTAGAACCGCCAACACCAAAGCCATCTATAAGTTTAATTCTCTGTGCTTCACTCAAAATAGTAGGAAACTCCTCCACAGCTTGAATAGGCAGTCACCATCATCAGCAGTAACGGGACCCAGCACCATAGACGCTGCTATGGAGTTGTGGGTCTTATGGGTGTCGACATATGGGTCACCTCTGGCTCTAGAGCTCATATAGAGCTTGTGTAGGTGTCACCGTTGGCTTTGGATCTGCTATGGAACTCTCTTCAAGTTTGGTTTAACGCTTGCTATGGAGCTCGCGAGGGTGTCTCCATTCTCTCGTCAGATCAGGGTCGCCGCTTGCTTCTCTCGTGGGATCTCTTTTCTTTTCAGATTTGGTAGTGTCGTCGCTTCCACTAGAACTGAAGAGAGAGTTTGCATGGGTGCTTCTCTCTTCAGATCTGTTAGTGTCGCAAGCAGCAGTGGAGCTCGCGTAGGTGCTTCTCTCTTCAGATCTGGTAGTGTTGTAAGCAGCGGCGGAGCTCACGTTGGCTTTATCGAAAAATGATACATCTTCTGGGGCAAGTTTCCACCCAAAGTGATTAATCCAGCCTTTTTTCAAGCTGACGTGGCGAAATGGGTGACTACCAATCTCACGACCCACATACAAGTTCACCAGTCTCCGTAGGCTACTTTTTACGAGGTCGCCTACTGGTTTTTGTGGCAGTGGAGGAATCGTAGCATTTTTTGGAGGACTTTCAGTGGCCTGTTGATGGGCACCGCGTAGTTATGGATTACGTTAACTGGCTTCACAGGGCAAGAACAGTGGAACGGAGTGTGTTTGGAGACCCCGGGTTAGCAGCGGGCCAACAGATAGGGTGGACAAAACCACCGGAGGGCTAAGTCAAGCTTAATACTGACGGAGTCATTAAGCAAGGTCAACACCTTGCTACTGCAAGAGAGTTGTTACGGGACTGCCAAGGCTAGTGGTGTGATGGATTTCTTCACTGGATTGGTAGAAGCTTGCCTCTTGAGGCAAAACTTTGGGGTGTCCAATCGAGTCTCCAACTGGCTTGGGGCCTAGGGTATCGACGTCTCATTTTTTAAGTCGACTCCCTCGAGGTGATCAATATTCTATCTACCTCTCATTTTCCAGGGACTGATCCGCATGTTTTGGTGGCAGGTATCAGGAGTCTTCTACGTCAACCCTGGGAAGTGAAGCTCCAACACGTATACAGAGAAGGCAACCAGAGTGTCGATAGCCTGACCTCCCTTGTAGCTTTTGCTAATCCTGGCCTACATTTTCTTCCAGAGCCTCCGACCTTAGTCTAGGCCCACATGCAACGTGATCATCACGAATTTTTGTATCGCAGACACTGCGTTAGTTAGGATGGTCGTGATTTTTGTTTTTTTCCTTTGTGAAAAAAAAGAAAGAAAAATGGTACATCTTATCTTGCTGGTTTAATTTCCATCTCAATTTTTAAAATATTAGTTTCACCTTCTATTTGTTGTTATTTTTAATATGTTTTTAGAAAATTAAAATTTTATTTAATTATTAATATTTTTACACTTTGATTATCAATAATAATTTATTTGTTTATATTTTTATTAAAATAAATAATTATATAAAATTGTAAACTAATATCTATTTATTGATATATCTATTTTAGTATTTATAAATAAATATTTGATACTTTAAGACTTTTAAATTTACAAATAATTATTCTTAAAAAAATTAATTCGTATATTTTAAATTTAAAATTTGTTTATCAAATAAACAATTTAAGTTTAATAATAATTTTATAGATTTTAGATATAAAAATAAATTAACTTAAATTTATAATTTCATTAATAATTAATATTAAAATCATGTTATGAAAAGTAATATGATTATTATTTGCTTACAACCCAAAATAAAACTTTCCAAGATTTAGGTTAAGCCTGGTTACTAAAAAAATTTTGGATGCAAACTTAGTCCAACCTATTGTCATCTTTAGTTTTGAAAAGTTATAAAAAATATAAAAAACAAAAACAAAAATTATAAACTCATTCAAACAAGATTTTTAAATAAAAAAATGTGAAACCAAATATTAACATATACTCCCACTTTCTGCAAATTTTTAATTTAAAAAATATAAAAGTAATAAATATATATAATTTTATAATCATGTAATAGGAAATTTTAAAAAATTAAACATAGAGAATAAGCATAAAAATAATAACTTTAGTGATTATCACTAAAATATTTTATCGACCAAATGTTAAATGTTACATAAAATGCAAATATAAATTTAGAGTTATCATAATATAAAAAGTGAAATAAATTAAATATTCAATTCAAAATTGTGATAGTCTTCACCGTGAAGAACTTGAATATGTACGCGTTATTTCTGAATCAGTAAATTCATGTCACTTTTGGGCTTCATTAAGCGCCCCAAGTCTTCCTAGTACAATTGTCAATCAAGGTAACAAAACAATCAAGATGTCCCCAAAATAGACCTATAAATCAAAAGAACAATCATAAAAGAAAAATTACTTTTATTTAAATTTGATGACAAAATTCGATCATTAATATTTTAAAAATCAACCAGACCGATCAAAAATAGTACGAATCTACTCATTGTTTAGTTTGGTTTAAATTAATAACGTATTTATATAAAAATCGACCGATTTATCAATAAATCGACTTGTTTACTAATGATTCGGTCGGAAACGGTTGGTTGTTAGACCATCCATACTCTTACTCTTTATCATCTTCTCTTATCAATTCTCATCTTTTCTTTTTCTTGAATCGCTAGTCCCTCTACAACCCACAAACAAACTTTAATATCATCACTCAATAGAAGCGATAGATGTAGCTAATCATGAATCACTAGGAGCCAGCCAAAAGCACACAGCACAATAACAAAATTGTGGCCATTAATTATCATTTTGAGTATGAATATATGCAACAACAGACATAACTATGGTCATCTTTGTTGCGAGATTATGTCTAAAGAACGGGGGGACTCCGAGAGAGGTTGAATACTCGACCGATAAAGAGAAGGAGGTGTGAACAAACCAAATACCAAAAGGAAGAAGAGAAATCCCAAAGTAGATGAGATGAGATGAATACATAACATCCCGACTCTCAAAGCGATTCTTCGAAGCTCTTTGTTTACTATTGCGTTAATTCGAAAATTTATCCTGTATATATCTAAAGGGTAACAATTACGGGTTCCTCCGTTTCAAAAACAAACTCTCGAATAAATTAACTTTTGCTTTTAATCATACACGTGTTCAGACTGTAGAGCATTATTGTTAATTAATTGGTTGGAAGAATTTATGATTCTGCCCAACAATGAGACTATTACATAATTACATGGGAGGCAATGTAATTATCAACTTAAAAGAAAAACATCACAATTCATTAAAGATGTTCGATTGATTAAGTTAATATTTTTGTTATGAGATAATAAGAATATTTTATTTTCTTTTTTTATATATTTAAAGATCATAAAATTATATTACAAGTTCAAACTTATTATTTAGGATAATCTAAGAATGTGTTAAAGAATGATATTTAAAATTTAAACAAGAACAATAAAAAAGTTATATTTAGGATAATTCAAGAATGTGTTAAAAATGATATTTAAAATTTAAACAAGAACAATAGAAAAGTTATTAATTAATAATTTAGTATAAATAAATAATTGCTTTAAGATAATTTAAAAATGAGTTAAATAGTGAAATTTAAAACTTAAAAAAGTATATTTAAAGAAGTACACTAAAAAAATTATTAATTAATAGTAAAGATAAATAATTTTATTTAGGATAATTTAAGAATATGTTAAAAAGTAATATTTAAATTTTAAAGAATACACTAAAATAATTATAAATTAGTAATTTAGTATAAATAAGTAAATTTAATTTTTATTGTAGTCAATTTAATAGATCGTGATAAATTAAGACCTAAGAAGTAAGAAGTAAAGAGGAAGTGTGTCTGGTGAAGTTTTATTCTTGCTAAACGACGTCGTTCCCATTCGAAAAGCATAAGGCGAATGACTATATTCAATAATCTCTCGTGTCGTGGAGGACAGGGACGAGCAAAGAGGGCCATCGAAGTTCTGGATCGATCGTTTCTATTTTCGTTCTTGATCACATCAAAAGGAAATGCCGGTGAGAGTTGTTGAAAATTCTGCTCCTTCTCATGTCTCAGGTACTCGTACTTCATTAATACTCCTCGAATTTTCCCATGTTGTAACTGTGCTTGAATCAATGCTGACGTCGGTGCTTGACTTAGATTAGGCTTTCAGAGTTTGAGGTTCATATTTTGTTTTCTTTTTTCAATCTTTTAATGCAAGAAAGAATTTTTAGCTTTACCCTATTACCTTTTATAGCAGATTGTATGTAAATGGAAACAATTACGTTATCAGTTAACGGTACCTAACGCACGGGGTTTTCATTGTATAGGACCTAATTCTGGATGCACTTCGCCACCTTTTTGTACCCTTTTGAGCGTTGGGCAGGTGAGTGATTGGAGTTTTTGTTTTAACTTTGTAATTGATGGGAACTAGTAAATGAATATTCATTTCGTTTCCTTTTTGTTCTCTTTCAAATACAAGAGGATTTTAACTCTGTTTTTCCAACAGTGGTCGTTGGAACAACATCAATGAGAAGTTTTGACTGCTTAACCATGAAAATTTTAAACCTTTCTGTGTCCAGTGAGGATTTTCTTATTTGAAATGTGGTTTACAGTTGGATACTTGCCATTTGCTTTGCTTAAAGGTCGAGAACTAGTTTGAATGTCAATGAAAGCTGTCGTCTTTTTTCTGTCTGGGAAATTTCTAGAATTGCCTACAACATTGGTTTGGATATCTGCTCACTAAGTTATTTTATTTTAGGCCTTTTCTGGTACCCAAAATGTTTCTAGTTTACATAAGGATGAAGCTTGGAGAGTTAATGTCCGCATTCAAGGATGTGACCTTGATCACGGTTACTTGTGTGGCACTATGGAAGCTCTTAATGTGCCAATGGCAGATACGCCGGTGAGCAGATTTTTTCCTTGAGTATTTGCACTTTCTGCTACTTTTTCTCTGTTCTCTATTATGCAAAAGACAGTTGAATGCATCCACATAGGGAATGTCCTATGGAAGTACAACAAACATTTGAACCGTACATTCTTCATGGAGTTCATTTTTGTTATGCTTTGTGACAGTACTTGTTGATCTCAAAGTTCTTTCTCTACTTGGGTATTATATATTTTGTGTCCACAACATAAGTTTCCTGAAGTAGCCTGTTAGATTTTGCACAAGTATCTGCAGCTAAACATGAATAATGGATGCATTCATCCTGGTAATACTCCTGTACCACAGCAGTATTAAGATCTTGGGTTAAAATTATGTAACTTGCACAATAGCACTTTATTGGTTTTGTACTGTCCTATGTATAGCTAGAAAATACTCATAGATCTCTCCTAAGGGGTCGATGATTGCTAGAACGTGAGATTGTTGAGAGGATTTGTTTGTGTGTACATAATCTAGTCACATGTGTTACAAGCATCTAAATTTGCATGTGCATCAGGTAGTAACCTTCTGGGAAGGGGAGATTGTCGATGGCAAGAATTACACTTTCTTCACTGGTAAATGGGAAGCATCGTAAGTTGCTGTACCGTAACCTTGTATGCATTTGGGATGAAAAATTCATCTGTAATCATTATCAGAATTTCTGCAGTCCGGAAGATGATAAAAGACACTGGACCAAGTTTCCATCATTCTCACCCTTTCTGGTAAGAAGTATATCCTATTCTCCATATGCACAATATCAGCTATGACGATTAAGATTGCCTTTTCCAGGGCCAAGTGGAGGTTGATGGTGGAAGGTCCTTGGACTTGAGTAACTGCCCATATATATTCATGGTAACCTATTCTACGATTTTTATTATGTTGTTGAACATTGTTACAAACTTGAGGTGTCATGATGAAACTTACTGTTTCCATAACTATTCTTCACAGAGATGGAAAGAACAATATTTTGTCAATGTTGGAACTGACTGTGGGTTAACAATTGCTGGATTTTACTACGTATGTTTCTCTTGTACCGATGGCTCGATCAGTGGCTTCTATTATGATCCCAACAGCAGGTGCTTCTCTTTTTGATCGACACCATTCTGGATGCTAGAACTCTTGTTTCTATACAACACAAAATGTTGATGAGTGTTTGACATTGTTTGTGGAAAGTGCTGTAAAACTGTTTTTATTCCGTAATAGTTGATATATACTAATCTCAACCTTAATTAACCTGCAGCCCTTTTCAGAAACTTGAACTGAAATCAACCAATGAGGGGAGATCAGGCTTTAGTTTTTCGTCCTACGAGTTGCAGTGAAGAAAGAGAGGTTATTACTCCCACGGATATCAACCAACTTAGCCTGAGACCAACTCCTTGAATTGTATTCTCAGAATATGCAAAAGCTTGCTGAAGTGTAGGATATCCAATCTATATATTTGAGTGCTGGTTCTCAGAGTATATTGAAACAATAAAAGGGGTTGTTTTTTTGGGGTTCCTACAAGGCTATGCAGGAATATTTTTCACTCTTGGACTTTTGCTAACTTCTGTAAACATCATTAAATATTTGCCGGCATAATCGTACGTGACCATCTTATTGCAACATTTATTTACTCAGAAGCTGATGAAACTAGCATGAAATTATATAGAAAGGCTTCTTGGGTAGGGATGGATTTTGGACCAGATCCAGCCCAGACTGAAGTTGCTGAACAATGTTGTTTTGAGTTGAGCTTGATCAGGTTTTAAGCCGGAATTGAAGCGGAAAAAAAAATCCTCTCTTGAGCATACCTTCTTTCAATGATATAAGTATTAGAAACTAATGCCTTCTCTAACATCCTATTCGGGGATACAAGCCAACTTCCAAGACCAAAACCAACGACCAAGTGATGCAAATTAATTTTACAATGCCAGGGAACCATTTGGGTATGGTCAGACCAAAAAAAATTGAGTGTTCTTGAACGTCCAAATTGATCCATTCCCTCACTAAACAGGTAAAGAGTAAAAGCAAATCGAGCAGCTGCTGCTTTGTTGTTGGAGCATCATCAATCACTACGCTCCTATCCCCATGATCCCATGATCAGTTAATCATATGACCAATGTGTTGAAACGTGGGCACTAACCCTAGCTTAGCTGGAAGACAAGAGAACTTGCGTGATTAGATGGGACCTAGCAAAAAAGAAAAATGAAAATATCAGCAACACAGTCCCACCATTCTCGCTTCTCAACTGGTGGGTTCTTAAACACGAACTACAACTACCTTGTTGAGTTGCTTGCTCCTTCCCCATATTGAAAGGAAGCACATTTATACTCACCCCTCGTGGGTTCACGCAATTGGTCAAAACATACAATACCTCCATGCAGCATTTACCCTTCTTCATGCAGGACGTGTCCTGTTTTTTATGTCTGCCTCCATCTCTAACCACCCCACATCACTTCTCTATAACTAGCCTTAAACCATCTCCTTATGAACACAAACACTGAGACACTTGATCTAATGATTTTCATGTCAGACCCCCATCACCACATCTTGCCATTGCGTTATGAATATGAACATTCCCTGTTCTAACCTGCCACATATATATAGTTCACCATCGTAAGAATTATTAGTTGGTCTATTATAATGGATAGTTTGCTTTGTGATGAGGTGTGGCTCTCGAGTTCTGCCAGTCCCGGTTGCTGTAATGTAAACCATAGTAGTAATATAGAGAGTTGCAATCGTTCGTTTTACACAACTAAGGAAGACTACGAGCAAGCTGTTTTTATATTCTTAGAGAAGGAGTTGAATTACATGCCGAAACCGGAATACATTGAGTATCTTGTGTCCAAAGATTTGATCTTTCTTAGGTTTAGAGCTATTCAATGGCTTATTAAGGTTAGTTCTTATGTTGACTGCTAAAGAGTTTTTGAGTTGATATCATGTTTTCCTAATTTGTAAGTCAACACCACCGATTTCCTCTCATAAAAATCTACATTTTCCAGTCTCGCACCCGCCTGAATCTTTCCATTGAAACCGTGTTTGTTGCTGCAAATTACCTTGATAGGTTCATCTGTGCGAAACGGTGCCAAGTAAGAGATATTATAGTTTCATAAGTTTATGTCTCTCAACTCCTGTTAAATGATTGAAGCATATATAACGAACGGTTGGTGATGATCATATTAATTTTTCAGGAATGGCATTACTGGATGGTAGAACTTTTATCTGCTGCCTGTTTATCTGTTGCTTCCAAGTTGGTGGAGACATCTGCTCCTTCCTTGCATGAAATTCAGGTAATGATCATTCTCAACAATGAATTTTGAATCTGCAGTACTGCTACTAATAACATGTTGTATTTGGAAGAAGATGGAGGATCTAGATCATTCATTTCAAGCTATCAAGATCCAGCAGATGGAACTGATACTGTCACAAGAGCTCGGATGGCGACTTGGTGCTGTTACAGCTTATTCTTATGTGCAGTCGCTGGTAATGACCATTGGATCATTGGAATCTAACCTTCACAAGGATTTAGTTGCCCACGTCACCAAGCTTCTTCTTGGAGCCATCCTGGGTATATATCCTTTTTCATGTATGATGTAAAGTTTTTGTCAGAGATTTGATGGTATTTGCTCATCAGATTCTCTTACAACATTTAGATAAGCTCTATGAATTCGTATATAGTTATTGACTGATAGGATACTGTCAAATTTCAATACCTGAAACAAGACTTTTCAGATTGGCTATGTAGTCCTGTTAAAGTTTCTTGCTGTGCAGATTGCAAATTCCTGGAATATCGACCAAGTACAGTTGCAATGTCTTCTCTTTGGTGTAGTCTACAAGAGTTGGTTCCATCAAACCTCAGTTCCCAACTCGCTTGTGCTATGAACTTATTCAATCAGGATCAGAAGGTGATCTACATTCATGATTGAGATTAATGTAACCTATTATTTCAATGTCTTCTTAACACTAGTATGAACAATGTAGGAAGATATAGTGAAGTGCTATAACACCATGCAAGCTCGAATACTGCTCGATCAAATTCGTAACTTGGTCCCTTGTGGCAAGTCCTGCTACGGCCCATCAAGCCCTGTGACGGTTCTGTTGACAGAGAGAAATGAGATTTACGATTGCCATGTTAATCAGTCTCTCTTCAGAGACATTTCAGGAATATCCAAAATCAACTATGAACAGACCAAGAGGAAAAGGGAGCACCAGGAAAAGGTGTTGGACCTCAAGAACCAACATGGATTAGCTAAAAATTGTAGCTGACAAATCAGGATGATATGGGTATGGCAGACTAGATTGATTCACTTTCTTGTGTTGATTTAGGGACTAAATGTGGAATAAGCGACGTACCCAGAAAACTTTGGGGCTCGCTCTCAATCTATGGTTGGGGATGAAAACTTCTAACCAACTGAATTTAAAGCAAGTTTCGCTAAATAAGAAATCTCTACTTTGATGCTTGTTTTTGAGTTACGTCATATTCGTTGGACACAACGGGTGTATTTTATAAAAAGGAAAAATAAAATGAACAAAATGGATACAAAATATTTAACGTGATTCATTCTTAATTTTGGGCTATATCTAGACAAAACTCAAAATAATTCTTTCATTATTACAAATAGTAGGTATACAGAGATAAAATTAAAATAGTAGTTCACAAGATATTTTCCAACCTAAAAATACTATCCTTATTATTTTGTCACTCACCAACCTTTTAGAAATAACTTCAGAACATTTGATTTGCTCTTATTTTTCTTTTGTGTGCTTTTTTTTCTGAAGCAGAGATTACCTTATATATAGGCACTCTACCGCTTGAGACGACTGCCTTACATTTGTCTTCTTACATTTCCTTTGACTAATGTGGCACTAAAATTGCAATTTTGGATCAAATGTGACATCCATCCATGTAAAGGGGGGACCTATTTCTAACAATACTTTCTGTGTCGGAGGTCTTGGATTTTCCATCTTATGTGTTTCAATAACTCGAAAAAAAAATTAAATTAAATAGCAAGGTGTTTAATTAGAAAAAATATATACTTCTTCTATTGCCAAGTAAAAGATTTATAGGCTCACATGAGTAGCTCGGTTGGCAATCTAGCAGGGTAACTTGGGACAAGGACTAAAGTTCGATTTTTAGTAACAGGAGAGCATGGGCCGCTCTGCTAGGTGGTCGACCGTGATCAAACTGTAGTTTAACCCCTCACCATCTAGTCGAGCCCGGGTGTGGGGGCAGCTGAGGTGGCTGATTTCACCTTTTGGGACAAGTAAAATATTTATGGGATATAAAATTTTTTTAAAAAAAATTATGATCTTTAAATTTTTTGAAAAAAAATTATTTTTTAATTTTTCAAAAAATATCTTTTTGTTATATTTTGGTTAAAAACTAACAACAAAATATACGTAATATAAATATTAGATATAAAATAATCACATATTGCTAATATATTAACTTAATTAAGTTTCTAAACTCAACTCAAACAAATTAAACTTTATTTAAAATTAATAATTTAAGATAATTATAATAATTTAATTTAATTTGTACATTTTAAATTGTATAAATATCATTTTATTAGATATGTTTGATATTCTTACTCCATGTATATGTGTTTCGTTATTTTTATTAATCAAGTCTGGAAGAAAGAATTTTTCTGAAAAAATTAAAAAATTAAAGAAATATTTTTTCAAAAATTTTAAAATTCGAGAGTTTTTTAAAAAAATTTACACTAGAAAAATATTTTTTAACCTTATTTATATAAAGGAAATTATTAATTTATAGCTTAATGAACTTAAAATTGAATCAATTTTAGATTAATTGAAAACGTAAAGTATTGGCAGTAAAAGGCCAATCCTATCCACAAGATTACGGTGGGCCACTAAGAAGTCTTACTCACCCAATGCAAAGACAAAGACAAAGGCGAACTCAGATAACAAAGTTGGAGACTTTGAGGCAATCAAAATAAACTCAAAAATGGCTTCTGTTTCATCTCTCATTCCCACAAAAGTTCTCACTCTTCATCACCATAGCAAAAGGCCCTTGTTTTTCAACACTACAACCACCAGAAAACCACAGTCCTTCAGGGTCCAAGCTGCAAAGCTTCCTGCTGGTGTATGTTATGTTCCTATGTTCGTAATTTACAGAACCCTTTTGTATCTGAATCTGATTTTAACCATCGAAGTGTTGGTTTTTTTAACTTTTCAGGTGGAATTACCCAAAACTGAGCCTAAACTAGAAGCCCCTTTTCTGGGATTTACAAGGACTGCAGAGATATGGAATTCCAGAGCTTGTATGATTGGCCTTATCGGAACTTTCGTTGTTGAATTGGTATGAAAAATTTGCTTTGTATTTGTATATAACATTTTTAATATAGTTCTTACTTTGGTAGTGGTGGTGTTCTTCAGATAATAAACAGAGGGGTACTTCAAGTAATTGGTGTGGATGTTGGTAAAGGTCTCGATCTTCCTCTCTGAAGAGTTTTGTTGAAGAGTACTGCATATCGATCATGCACTAGCCTCACAAGTGTATGTATTTGAACAAAGAATATGGTTCTGGTTTTCTTCATAAATTCTGATTATATTTGATTTCACTTGTAACGCAAGACAGACAGAGATAGAGAAGAAATAATTATGATTGAAATTTATTGCAAATTTGTGAAATATCTCATGGATGATATACAAAGAAATGATCTTCAATGACGGATTTATGAAACTTGAATGCCAAAATAAGGATTAAGATGGATACATATACTTCCTAACTTATCTCTACAAGAGTAACAGATTCATATTCAACTGCCTATGCCCTTGGAGAAGGAAGCTAAAGGGCTCTTCCAATTCTAGTGTCAATTACAGGCACTTTCTTGGAGGATTCTGTGAACTTCAATGCCTCACTTAATGACAAGCGGCCATTTCTCCACGTTGCCTCTGCCCATTTCTTCATTTTCTCTCCTTCACCCCTTCTGTTTTCTTGAATACAAAGTACTTCTCCATAACCTCCTACAAAGCAATCAAACGAATCAAAAATTACCAACCAGAATATAATGTCTGTGCATCTCTCATTCATCCCTGCTTAGAAAGGATAATACAGCCCCAGATATTTGGAATAGTATAAACATTGCACCTCTCTTTCTATAACCAGTTTAAGTGAAGCCTGAGTCATTATAGAACTTGGTGCTACGGCTATATCTAGTCTATTAATTGGCTATGCCGAATGTGTAGCGCGAGAAGTAACAAATGCTACAAAGATTTGACTGATAGATGGTCGTGGCTGTAGGTATGCTCTTATATTCAGAGTGCAAGATCCAACATACAATATCTTGCCTTAAAACATACCTCTAGCAAGGGAAATAATATCACTTCTACTTTCTGTTCCTGTTCTTTCATCACCTATGCAATCACAGAAGCAAAATTAGCAGTTGACTAGTCAGAGTATGAGCAGAAATAATCAACAAATGTTTTCCCTGCACCTTCAGGCTCAATTGGTGGGGCCTTCAGCAGCTCTATTGCTCTCCTATAGAGTCCCTGTCAAAATGAATTATGAAGTTAATGCAATGCTTTGAACAGACTACAAAGACATATCATGACCTTTTTCCAAATTAGCAGTCATATGTTCCTTTAAAAGTATTGCTTGAGAACCCAAGTTCGCAAATTGTTTCGACAAAATGTGAAAAGAACAATGAGTGGATGGAGCAAAAAATGAGCTTAAATTTTGAGTTTGTTGGTAAATGACTGATTAGGATCGAGAAGAAACCATCCTGTTCAAACATTAAGAAGCACCCATAATAAGGCAAAGGGCAACTACCAATCCCAATGATGAAGGTAGAATAAGAAATTTAGATCATCATCCTATCCTTTTAGTGGTGTGAAGGCTCTAACCTCTTGTATTAAGAGTGAACTTGAACGTTCTTGAATTGCTTTACTCCGAAACATAAGTGCCAAGCAGGTTAAAACAATGCCAACTTTGGGATGACGAGAATCTGCACATCACCAATAAAATAACTGCTAGCCTTTCTTGATATATAGCCCACAGGTAAGAGTCATAGAATATGAAAATTCCCAAATTGCTTAAAACTAAAGAAGCTAAGTAATAGTAGCATACCAAAGTATTGTTCAGCTTTACTCAGTCCCCTTGTCAATGTCTCCTCCGCGTCACCAAAGTTCCTGGACAGAAGTTAGCTGTATATAGTACCTGGAGATCATAACTGGAAAGAAGCAGCCAGAGATGGCACAAATAAATCTAAACTCACCCCATGTGTGCTTCCAGTTGTCCCAAGGCACAGTTAGCTGCGAGCAAAACTTCCTGTGTGTTCATATTACAAGCTGCTACGGCATGTATGTCAGAAAATTCATTTTTCTCAGTCATCCTTTTAATAACCTTCTGATATAAATCCTTTGCTGATTGAAAATTCTGCGTGGCATGCAAGAATTCTCCATATGATAAAGCAACAGTTCCTATATTGCAAAATTAGTGTAGACTTCAACTACTACATATATCCAATAAATGAAACAGATGCTCACCAACACAAGCTTTATTTTCCTGAAAACCTTGGAAATATGATTCAGTTGCAAACAGATAGTGGGCATTTAGTGTATACCCAAAAAAAAGGGTAGCAACATTGAAATGCACAACAACAAAAAAAACAATTATCTTAAACCTGATTCAAGATTTCCAAGCACGAGCTCAACGAACCCCTTCGCTGCTTTACCACGAGCATTTGCAGCATCAAAGTCTACACCACTGCTTTTGAATTCTTCACTCTCCAAGATTTTCAAGCACTTATTTGCTAGCACTAATGAAGTATCATCCTATAGAGGGAGAAGCATCTTAAGATAAAGCTTTTTCTTGGCAAAACAGCAAACTTTGTTGGACCAATGGTGGTTGAAAAATAAAAATCCCTTTATGTTTTGATAATTATAAAATATATAGAATTGGTTAAGAAATTATTTCAGGATTTTAATTA
>JANKOE010000005.1:71900528-71921082 GCA_026284465.1 Erythroxylum citrifolium | reverse complement strand
CAAAATAAGGATTAAGATGGATACATATACTTCCTAACTTATCTCTACAAGAGTAACAGATTCATATTCAACTGCCTCTACCCTTGGAGAAGGAACTAAAGGGCTCTTCCAATTCAAGTGTCAATTACGGGCACTTTCTTGGAGGATTCTGTGAGCTTCAATGTCTCCTTTGCGTCTCCGAAGTTCCTGGACAGATTTTAGCTATATATAGTACCTGGAGATCATAACTGGAAAGAAGCAACCAGAGATGGCACAAATAAGTCTAAACTCACCCCATGTGTGCCTCCAGTTGTCCCAAGGCACAGTTAGCTGCCAGCAAATGTGTGTTTATATTACAAGCTACTACAGCATGTATGTCAAAAAATTCATTTTTCTCAATCATCCTTTTAATAACCTTCTGATATAAATCCTTTGCTGATTGAAAATTGTGTGTGGCATGCAAGAATTCTCCATATGATAAAGCAGCAGTTCCTATATTGACAAAATTAGTGTAGACTTCAACTACTACATATATCCAACACATGAAACAGATGCTCACCAACACAGGCTTTATTTTCCTGAAAACCTTGGAAATATGATTCAGTTGCAAACAGATAGTGGGCATTTATTGTATACCCCAAAAAAGGGGCAGGAACATTGAAATTCACAACAACAACAAAAACAATTATCTTAAACCTGATTCAAGATTTCCAAGCACGAGCTCAATGAGCCCCTTCACTGCTTTACCATAAGCAATTGCAGCATCAAAGTCTACACCACTGCTTTTGAATTCTCCACTCTCCAAGATTTCCAAGCACTTATTTGCTAGCACTAATGAAGTATCATCCTATAGAGGGAGAAGCATCTGAAGATAAAGCTTTTTCTTGGCAAACAGCAAAATTCATAATTGTAAGATAGAAGAATGACCTGACTTGAGAGACTTACCCGCCCCAACTCTAAATTGAGCCCAACAAGAGCTTCCATTGCAGCAACTATAAGATTAAAAAGTTCACTTCTAGTCAATATCCTTCTCAATACTGGAACTGAGCAGATAGGAATTCACTGTAAATGCATGAATTATGGACAAAAGACAATTACCGACCTCTAACAAACAAAGAAGAAAGTTTCAAGTCCTGAACTTCGTGCAGTTTTCCCATAGCATCATTATAATTTCCTCTAAAAAGAAATACCAGATTAAGCAACACTAGAGTTTCCAATCCAATCAAAGACGAGATAAATAACAGAAAAGATCAAAACCTTCTAGATAATAAGCTAGACATAGCCAATAAGGCCATTCCCTTGCAATTTTGAGTAACAGTATCTTGGCTCTCACTAGAGTACGACAAAGAACACTGCTCCAAAACCAACATAGCTTGTGCATGTGATTCATCTATCCATATAATTACATTAAAAAAAAAGTGAACTTTCGAACAAATCCAACGCCTTTAATCCAAAAAACAATAAGGGTAGCAGGCAAATCACATAAAAAAGG
This sequence comes from Erythroxylum citrifolium, assembly GCA_026284465.1. NCBI lineage: Eukaryota > Viridiplantae > Streptophyta > Magnoliopsida > Malpighiales > Erythroxylaceae > Erythroxylum > Erythroxylum citrifolium. The sequence goes on along the minus strand of JANKOE010000005.1, from coordinate 71,919,611 downwards.
AACCTGATTTCTGGGACCGGTCAAGGGAGAGTGCGTAGTCAATCATCTGAAGAGCAACTGGGTTTGCAGTTGCGCCGTTGATTTCAGAGTGGAACAACCTCGACGGTGGCCGTGACGCAGTCAGTAAGGAAGACTTGAGGGAGGTGGGCCCCAACTGGTACCTTCTGGCGACTGTGGTCGCTGCCGTCGATAGTTTTAAGAGAGAGCGAAGCATAGCCATGCCTTGTAAATTTGCTAGAGCCCTGAAAAATGGTTTTAGACTCTCACCTATTTCAGCTTCAGGGAAGAAAAGACTGTGAAATCAACAGAAACAGGTGAACGACACGTCGTTTCCAACTTATAGTTCAAGTTTAGATTTTGTGGTATAATTAAAATTCTCAATACTTTAATTTGGAATAGGTTAATTAAAAAAAAACGTAATACAAGTTATCTGTTGATGCAATAACATGCAAATTACGTTAACCGAGTAGTCTGCACTAAATAAATCTTATATGACATGTTCGAGCGAAAGAGCGTAGGTAGAGAGATTCGAACACAAGACTTTTTGATTTCATGCTCTCTACTCCATAAACTCGATCACTCTTAAAGGACAACTTTTAGTTTTTAATAAAAATAATTCAGAAGTTAAGTTATTTGTTAATGTAAATTCTTATTATATAATTGTTAAATATTATATTTTTATCATATGTGAATTTTATTATTTAATAAATTACAATTAAACTATAAAATAATTTTGAAATGAAATATATAAAAGAGTATATAATTATTTTGATCATTTTTTATATTTTTATTTTATTAAATAATAAAATATAACAATTACTTAATAAAAATATTAGTCTGGCGTAGTTAGTCAACATTGACCTTACTTGGATCTTATGAAATGTAAATGCTTCATGGTCTCCAACGTTGCGGGAACTTTGTGTTTGGTTCTGTTTCGTTTGTAACAAAATAGTATTGGAACAGAGATCAGAAATGAAGAAAGAAGACCCCTTTTAGAAGTATGGATATATGCCCAGTCCCCTGTGTACTGTTGTGAAAGAGTAAAGAGAAGAAGAGAGATTAAAAGAAAGCCAACAGGCGCACTTTCGCATGTTTCACTAACCGTTTCACTTTGTGGCGCCATGTTTGGAAGCCATTGCCTTAGTTGCTCACCACATGTAACCCCCACGACCCCCTCTCACAAACACACGTATATATATAAGCATCCGAGAGCAGGAGAGTACATCTGCGAAAATGTCAAATTCAGGATTCATCTGTTTTCTTCTATACCTGTTGGTCTCAGTATGCACAGCAAGTATTCATCATTCCTGTCTTAAAAACTCTTTTTTCCTTTTTGGTTTGTTAAGATATGTGTTTATGTGTCGATCAGATTACTGACTTTTGATGTTTGTGGATATCTGATGGATTCTGCAGATGGGGAGCAGCTCATAATAGTGAACAACTGCAATGAAAGTGTATGGCCTGGACTACTTGGAAGTGCTGGGAATCCAACACCAAAAGATGGTGGTTTCCACCTTGGAAGTGGAGAGGAGGTAGTAATTGACGTGCCTCAGAAGTGGTCAGGAAGGATATGGGGTAGGCAGGGATGCAGTTTTGACCAGAACGGAAAAGGCTCGTGTGACACTGGAGATTGTTCGGGTTTACTTTGTTGTCAAGGCACTGGTGGCACACCTCCGGCAACAGTAGTTGAAATGACCCTTGGATCATCCAGTTCACCTCTGCATTACTACGATGTTAGCTTGGTTGACGGATTTAATTTGCCAGTTTCTATGCATCCCGTTGGGGGTGGAATAGGATGTAGCATGGCATCCTGTGAAGTGGATCTGAATGTCTGTTGCCCATCTGCTTTGGAAGTGAAGAAAGATGGGAAAGTTGTGGGGTGTAAAAGTGCTTGCTTGGCTATGCAATCTGCTAAGAACTGTTGTACTGGGGAATATGCTAACCCCAGAACCTGCAAGCCTACTCTATTTGCGAATCTTTTCAAGGCCATATGTCCAAAGGCTTATAGTTATGCTTTTGATGATTCTTCCAGTCTTAACAGATGTAGAGCTTCGCGGTACGTGATCACTTTTTGCCCACCTCCTTTTTGAAGCACCAAGTATCCTGGTTCTTCAAGGAAAGTGGAGCAAACTAGAATAAAAATGTCATTAGTTGATATCTTCTTAAAAGGAGTTATGATGTTACCACACTGTATCTTTGTAGCTTCTCTCGGTCAGAAAGCTAGTAAATGTCTTAAAGATAGAAGATGAAATGAATTACACTATTTCATTTGCCTCTCAGTCTCATATACTTCAATAAGGAAATTACCAGCTAAAGTTTCACATGAAGAACTAAGCACACATTGGTAAATTCGAAATGGAGAAAAGATCCCTTGTTATACATACATGCTCGAGATTGAAAATAGTTTAACTGAGAACTCATGTAAATCAGCTCAGTAAAAGATTCAAAATCTGGGATAGTAAATATGATACATCAGCTAAAACCTGACATGTAAAAACTGCCTACTCAAAGTACTTTAATGGGATGCATTTTGTTGTTCGGCACTTGATGTATCTTGGACATTTCCAGTCTCTGGTGGAGGACCTGATCCTAACAGGAGAGGAGGAGCTTGCTTCTTCTCAGTGGTGGTATTTGGATTTGCAGCCCATGCCCGAAGAGGGGGTTCGAAAAGCCTGCTAGCAACATCAGGTGGTGGTGCATCTTCTCCGGGAAGAACAAGAAGCCCTTTCTCTCGTAGGGAGGATGGTTCATTATAGCAGGCCTTCCATATGGAGTCTACCAACAGTCTCTCCTCTCTAGCTGCCCCCAAATCTTCAGATGACATCAAGCTGATACCATTAATCCGTTCTTCAAGTAGTTGCTTCAATTTCAGGTCTTCCTCACTCAATCTGCCAGCGTTCCCTTCTGTGTTATCTTGAGCAAGCTCAAGAAGGCCCCGAAGGGCAGCCTCCCGCACCTCTGCATCCTCGCTCGACGCAAGATGCAGCATAATGCGTGGGAATCCTAGCTCAGTCACAACACTGCAATCAGACCTATTCTCGTGCAGTAGGTAATGGATCAAGTTCAAGGCTTTCCTGCAAAAGATTTGGCCCATAATAACGCATTAAAAGAGGAGCTATATGAAGAGTACATTATGGTGAAATAGCAGTTTACCATTGAAAAACTGGCATCAATCAGAATTCCTTAAAGTTCAGACTCAAAGCCCTTTTCTAAGTGCCTAAATTCACTATACTGCTGATGATTATATATAACCAAAAGTTATTACAGTATTACCTTTGGAATCTCACATTCTCAGATCCTAAAGCATCTTTCAAGGCTGCATAACCATTTGCCAGACGAAATGCGGTAACACCTAGCTTGTTGTGTCGGATTAAAGCTGAGATACATGAGGAATTATCATAAACATCTTTTTCATAAGATATGCAGCATATAAAAAATCCATCATCAGAGATTCAGTAAAACGATACTTACAAGATATTGCACCAAGTGCCTTGGTTCGGACGGTCATATCAGGGTCTGATGTGAAATTACTCAGTAAAGGCTCTAAGCCATTTGCTTCCATAACCAGTTGCTGACTCTGAGGATTATTCTGGACGATGGTGGTTACTACCTCAGCAGCCTTTGCTCGAATGTTAGAATGAGAGTTCTTCAGATAACCAAGGAGAGGGACCAAACCACCAATTGAATGAAGATCTGTCATTAATGCATAATTAGCCGAATAAACTAAGAAAAATTAATTTGATTAAAGAATGAAATAAGCATAATATCAACATATTGTCCAATAGCTTAGATCTATGGAAAATATGAAAAAAAAAAGGAGGAAAACTTTGCTACCACACAAACATCGACTGCATCAAGCCATTCTGAAAAGAAAATTGTTTGTGAAATGCAAAGCACATATAGTGCATACCGATCTTGCAATGAACATGATCGTACAAACAACAAAACTAAATAACAAAAGCTTCAACAAGTTAGAGATGGTAATGGAGCATAAACTGTCAAAATTTATGGATAGAAACTTACCATTTGCCATGTCAATGGACTCAACATGCTCTTGCAGCTCATCCAACATATCTGCCAATTGCAAAAACGAATAACAAAATTAAGAAACAACGTTAGTAGTAGAGAACAAAAATGCTCTGCTAGGGAACCAAGAAGCCTGGATAGGTACCTTCAATGTCTGCGGGAGAAACCCCCTGAGCTTCCAAAACATGTTCTGGGGCTTGCATGACAAGAGTTATCTCCTTCATGCGCTTAACCACATCAACAGTCTGTGCTTGCATAGCCTCCATAAACCATTTTCGATCCTCCTCGCTAAAATAAAATGAGCGAATCAACTTAAATTAAAACAGTCAAAGCACAAGCACGTCAAATCACGATCTTCAACTAAACGAAAACCCCAACTTAAGAGACCACCTCAAAAATACAAAAAACAAGTTCAAAACTTTGCTTGCTAGCTTCTCCAATATTTTAGGATTCATGAACACAAGTGAAAAAACCAACCCATCAGTGCATCAAAAAGAGAAAGTCGAGGTATTTACCTGAGATTGCGAGTCTGTTGAGTCCCATCAGAATGTGCAAGACTCCATTTGAGCAATCCCTCCCAGTTGGGTCCATCTTTGGCCATAACTACAGCTTCAAGATCACACAACACAACCAAAACAACCCAGAACGATAAACCGATAGAATTCAACAAAAGCCTTTATGATAAATAATAAAAAATGAAGCTTTTTCGAAGAGGATATATATAAAACCAGAAACACAAACTCGCGAAATATCGACAGAGTTCGGGATTGTACGAGAATGGGTCTGGTCTAAAACTGAAAGGAGGTAGGAAAGCGACCGCCTTCGAAACTTTCTTTTGGTGGTGAGGCTTGTTGGGCCGAAAAACAACCTCTTAACCTGAGCCATTCATACGTACTCGAGCTTCTCATTGGTGTCTTAATTGGGCATAGAAGCTTTTTCTTGGGTTAGCTTTGTGACTCATGTAAAAGAGGCACTGGTTAGACTTAGGTCCATGAATGTTGGAAGTCCATCAACATTTTGTGTATAATATATTGAAATATAAAAATAAAATAATTATAACAATCTGTAATTTTTAAAAGGGGGTTTTATGAAATATATGATCAGAGTACATTAAAAATGAAAATTTTAAAATGCATTAAAACTAGGAAATTATGTGCTTAAATTATCATTTGAGTGGAATAAAACTTGGGGAAAAAAGGGTTATTCACAAATATGTAATTCCATATAAACTGTATTTATAAAAAAGAAAGGTTCGAGGAATAAAAACAAGAGAAATTATCGCAAAATAATTAAAGAGATATAAATTATTAAATTAGGATATTTTTATATTTTTATATAGTAAAACGAACAATTTTGTAATCAATTTTTCAATAATTTTTTAATAAAATGACTATTAATAATTATTGGGTTAATTTTAAAAAATCTCAAGTTGTGGTAAATTTTGAAATTATAATTTAGAATTAAAAAGTGATAATTAAACACTCAAATTTTTAATTTTTTATAATTTTAGCCCGATATTACTATTTATCTTAACATTACTGACATGGCTAGCCACGTAAAACAAAAACCTTAAACGTGTATATACATCAGACTTAATAATTTAATTAATCTACATTATTTTGATATTAAAATCCCTAAAGCAAACTTGCTGCCTAAATCTTTGGAATTGAAAACTCTAAATCAATTCGCTCTTGCATAGAAAGAAAGAGGGCTTAGGGTGATAAATTAAATTTTCATTTAAATTGTTAAGAACTGTGTTATTGTCATTTCGCATTAGCATGATAGAGTGTTGTTGGAATTGAAAACCCTAAATCGATTCATTCTCGCACATAAAAAAAGGGGAGCTTAGGGTGACAAATTTAGATTTCATTTAGATTGTTAGAAACTAAGTCCTTGTCATTTAGCACTATTATGACAAAGTGTCATTGTTGTTTCGCATCAACATAAAAGAGTTTGATTTAGAGATTTCAATTCTAAAACGATGTAGTTTAGTTAAACTTAATTAATTTTGACATGTATAAGTATTTAAGATTTATGCCTTATATAACAAATCATATTAGTAACGTTGATAAAAATACTAAAATTGAAATAGAATTAAAAAATTAAATATTTAATATTTAATTACTGCTTTTTTTTAATTTCGAATATATTAAAAAGGTCATAGTTTCTCTTTTGTATTTATGCAAAACATGGTTTGGCTTGATGATTGAGAGTGGGGCTTGATTTCGGTTAGGTTTCAGGTTCGATTCTATGCTAGCCCCTCTTGTAAGAGTTTGGGGCAGCCGAGATTTTACCTGTAATGGAGAACTAGTTGGACTCTCAATGATAAAGTGTACTCGCTTTGCCCATCTGTGGGGTGGTGCGTTAATTGAGTCTTCAGAGAAATGTGCCCGTTTGACCTGCCTGTAGAGTGGTGCGCCAGTTAAATCTTTAAAAAATATGCCCGCTTGATAACTTTCCTCAAATTTAAAAAAAAAAAATTGAGTGCTATTAGGTGCTTTGGTTGCCTGTCAAACTAATGCGAGCCCACGTTTTATCGGATCTATGAGACTTACATGAGAAGTATATATATATATATATATCGAAGTCCAAAAAGTCTAATAGGAAACAATTTAACCTTTCCACAATTCTAAATTTTAATTTATTTTAAAAGATTTTATAGTTTTCATATCATTTTCTTACCTAATACTACGGAATTTTAGTTCTCCTGCTCTCAAATTCCCATTTTTCTTGTATCCAAAGCCTCTCGGTCAACTAATTTACTGTAACGAATGACTAAGAAGGCTTTAGATACAAGGAAAAACTATTGTTTTAAAAATTAGACTGATGATTGAATTGGACAAACAATTGATTTAAAGGTTAATGGTTCAACCAAAATTTAACCGTGATCAAACCGGTAACTAATAAATGTATAAATTTAATTTTATATATTATATATAAAAGATAATTTTTAAACATACTATTTAATTATTTATCTAATTGTAAACTTAACTTAAAGCTTCAAATTTCAAAACATACATTTTTTTTAAGTTCGCCAACACAATACAAAATAAGATAATAAAGCTCACTAGTCATATTTCATCAAAAATATTAAAAAAAATCACTACTCATAATATTTATTCAAGTTGAAATCATCAAAATTAAGGTATTTTAAATGAACCGGCCGGTCTTTTCTTTCACCAATTCAACGGTTTTTACTGGTTCGATAGTAAAATGAACGGGCCAATCATTTAAAAAAATACAGGTTAAATTGAACCGTTTTATACTCCAGGTCACTTATTTTCTGATCCCATCGGTCAATTCGATCTAGTTTTTAAAATACCGGAGAAAACAGATATTTAAGACTAAGAATAAACACAGGAAAAACAGAGATTTGAAAACAAAAGATCTATTCCTAACCAGGCAACAACACAATTATGCAACTTAGTTAGGCAACCAAACAATTATGCAACTTGGTTTTGCTTATTCTCCACCTTTCTGTCGGAATTGAAAACTTGAAGTGACAAATAATATCTTCTATTTCGATTAACAAATATCTATTATATTTTATTAAATCTCATTGACATATTTACGTAGGATGTATATAAATATATAAATAAGATTAAATAGCATACCACCGAATATCCCAACGAGGTCCAGATACCTCAACCCCAAATAATATATATACCAACTTGTATTGAATGCTAAAGTTAGTGCTGCGAATGGTTTTGTCGGCTATTATTATTATTATTATTATTATTAATTATTTAAATAAATAAAATATTATGTAAATAAAACTATTTCCACGTTACAATGAGTTATGTTACAATTTAATTTTTTAAAATATTATTAATAATTTTTAAAAATTAAGTTTTAGATAATTTTTATATTTACTTAAAATGAAGTCATCATTATTTTCTCATTTTCAATAAATATGGAAAAAGCCAACTTGATTTGGTAAATGATAAACATTTACGGCAAACAAAGAAATTAAAGAGAAAAAAAAAAGCTTAAATTCCGCGCTTTTAGACGCGCTTTTTTGGATCTTCCACGCGAACTCCTACGCGCATACGCACAAACCCCTCCTGGAAGCCATTTTTGACCTGTATTTTAACGTTGCCATGTCCCATTTTCACCTGCTGACTTAAAAAGACTCCATCTTTCTCACTCACAACTCTTCCAGATTGAATCTTTTGCATTGGGTTTTGAGTTTGTTCTCTCACAATTATTGGTATCACTTCGATGGCTTCGTTTAGATCCTCTTTTTGGTGTTATAGATGCAACCGCTTCATCCGGGTTCGAGTCAGACCCGACCAAGATTCAATCCTCTGTCCGGATTGCGGCGGCGGGTTTGTGGAAGAAATCGGAGCTACCCCATCTCGCTCCCCGATTCATCCCCGCTTGCCGGGCGTCGGATTTCATATCGGCGATAATTCGGATTCGGGTCCGATCACAGCCCCAAGAGTACGACGAATTCGACGCCGAGGCGGTGGAGGAGATCGTTCACCGTTCAATCCGGTCATTGTTCTCCGCGGCCCTCCCGATGGCGGCGGTACAAACGATGGGAATTCCGGGAACTTCGAATTGTATTATGATGATGCTTCCGGGTCGGGTCTTCGACCTTTACCTGCAAGTGTGTCGGAGTTTTTGATGGGTTCCGGGTTTGACCGGCTTTTGGATCAGTTGGCTCAGCTGGAAATCAACGGCGTTGGTCGGTTGGAGAACCCACCGGCTTCAAAAGCGGCAATAGAGTCAATGCCTGTGATCAAGATACAATTATGTCATGTCTCAATGGACTCTCATTGTGCCGTTTGTAAAGAAAAATTTGAGTTTGACACTGAAGCTCGTGAAATGCCCTGTAAACACATTTATCATTCGGATTGTATACTCCCATGGTTGTCAATTCGCAATTCGTGTCCGGTTTGCAGACATGAATTGCCTACAGATGTGCGTGGGAGTGGAAGAAGTTCGCCAGAATCTGATGAGGAGTCGGTTGGATTGACCATTTGGAGACTGCCCGGCGGGGGTTTTGCAGTGGGAAGGTTTACCGGTGGGCGACGGGCGGCAGAGCGTGAGTTTCCGGTTGTTTTCACGGAAATGGATGGGGGTTTCAATGGTAGTGGTGTGCCTAGAAGAATACAATGGGCGCCAAGTGGACGGCAGTCAAGAGAGAGTGGAGGGTTTCGTCAGGTTTTTAATAATTTCGTTTCCTTCTTTGGGAGGATTGGTAGGAGGAGAAGGAATGCAGGAGCGGAGAGGAGGTCAAGGAGGCGTGGTGAGACTCGTGTTATGGATGATAACAGATGGTGAGATCGAAATCAACACTGTAATTAAACAACTCTTTCATGTTAGTTTGATTATCTAATTGCTGATGCCAACAATTTTTAGATTGTTCCTTGCAAGGAATGGAATTTTTGTATATTGTATGATTGGTTTTACTGTATATAACTATCTTCAGGTTGAAGATGTAGTGCTTGCTCTAAAGTTTTGTCAATGAGAACAGTTTTGAATGATAGGAGATTAGTTTACTTTCCTAATGAAGGAAACTAAGAAAGTTAGCAGAAGGCTGCCAGCTATTGTGATCCATTAGTCTTTTCAGACCCTGAAAATATGTTGCTAATGCCTAATGAGTTCTGATGTGCAATCTATGCATTCTTTTCCATTTGGTTTTAGATTCATTGTGTCCATCTGCTGTTCTTTGTGGACTTCCCATTGTTGATTTTGAAACTGAAACTTACTGCTGGGAAAAGAGGTGCTTGTGCACATCTTTAGGTTTGCTGGTATAAATAAGGCTATGTTTGATTGGGCGTAAGGTTTTTAATGGAATGAAATATAATATAATTGTTTATAATGGAATGAAATGTAAATAGATGTAATATTAGAAAATTATTGTTCGGAAGGGATAGAAGGGTTCATAATGTAATATAGTGAAATGTTGTTTGTTATTTTACATTCTATCTTAAACCTCCCAAATCGGACTAGTTTTCAGATTGTGTTGGATTTTGCTTGAGTTCTAACTTAATTATGTTTTTAAGGGAAATTATGTTTTGTCTATTGATTTCTTGTTAATACCATACATGCCATGCAACTTAATTTTATAGTTTGTCAGTCAGTGATATGGAGATAAGATTCATTACTGTCTTATTCGCTGATGTTTCTTAAAGCTTGAGTTCAACAATGAATATTACTTGAACCATTCTCTACTGTCTTATGTGAAATACTGGCAATTAACTCTTGTACCATTCTAAGATGGTTTTGGAGGAAGCAAATGGAAGTTTATATCGTGATTTCCAACTTTACACGTTTGCGATTTAGAATGTGGATCAGTAAGCCTTGGTTTGTTGCAGAGGAGTTGTGGTTAGTTTGTGAAAAACTGTAGGTTGTAATGTTTTCGCAAAAATCTTCGATTAATCGTTTTTAGTACAATCAAAAAAATTAAACGTATAAATATAAATCAACACTGAAATTTTGTAATGCAGTTCGACACACTTTGATTCCATCTACGAGATCTTCACTCAGTTTAATTTTTTTACTATCTACAATAATTTTTATACAAGGTTTTACTGAACCGACACTATTTAACTCTTGACATTATCCTTCGTCTTCATTACATGCGAAAGAATTTCACATCCAATAGTACGATCGTCTCATACTAACCTCAACAGAAGATTTTCTCAAATAATATTTAAGGACAACGAAACAAAATAAACAACTTAAGTGATTAAACAAAATTTAAAATAAGCAAAAACAATTGAGAAAGAAAAGAAGAAAATTTCTTGATAGGTTCAGCTCCATTGAAATATATCTAAAAGTCAGTTACCACGAAATATAAATGTTTATCTGCCGAAACATTGTAAATATAAAATCTACAAAATTCACGACAACAGTTGGAATTTTTTGCACACAAATATTATTTTTTACAGCCATAAAATCACCAAGACTGTTGAAAATTTTACACACAAAAATCACCATCAATGAGAATGAGCAGCCCAACAAAATCATACATACACCGTAGAAAGCCAACCACCAAAACTGTACACACCTTACAACAGAACAGCCCAATGATAGTCGTTCAAGGTTAGAAAAATGCAGCTCTAAAAATCACGCAAAAGCAACAACTTTTCAACCCACTTAGATGTCATCTTGACAGAAAACCAGCAATAGGATGAATTACTTATAAACGTAAAATCAGCACTGCTGCACTCCAGTCCAATTGACAATCACAAATCTACTCAGTAAAAAATCCATCAACAATGCAAAGCAAAAGAGGACCCAGCTGGGAAGCATATCAACAACATATCCGAAAAGGAAATCTCGGCAAGACCCAGCTGTAAAGACATCAACACAACTGCACAAAGAATACCCCACGGCCAAAGACTCAACCAACCAATATAACTTAATGACGTTTAAGTATGAATTAAAATTGCCCAGCAGATTCAAACTCAACCCTTTACGACAATGATATCTTTTTAGCAATGATGTATTTTTCAGCGATAATCAAAAGAGAACCATCGTAGAAGACTATTACTCACTCACCACACACTCTTATTCCAGTTTTCACGCACACACCTTCAGCCAATCACCAAACCAAGCAATCACACAACATCTCTCAAATCACCAAAAAAATCAGATCAACACTTCACCGTTCACGCACACAGCTGCAATCAAGAGTGCAGAAGCAAGGTTACGCATGCAGGAAATCTAAGAATTAGAATCTCACACACCCCCACTACTCAAGCAATCTTACAATATCCATTCCACACTTAAAGCTAAGACTTGGAATCTCACACACCACTGCTACTTAAGCAATCTTACAATATCCATTCCACACTTAACACTGATCTACACCCAAAGACGGATCCAAAAATTATTTTAAGTGAGGCAAAATATTTAAAGTATTCTTATATTACTAAAAAAGATACAAATATTTGTACATTTGATAAACAAAAAAGATAGCAATATAAGCAAAAAACTGCATCTTTTGTAACACTATACTCCAACCATTCTTTAAATCAAGATGGAACACATCTACGATAAATATTTCCAAGTTTTTTTTGTAAAAAATCATGCTTAAAAGTTGACATAGACCCTTTTGCAAATAAGCTCTTTATATTTTATCACGATCATTAAGATTATAATCTGAAATTTTTTTCTGCAATCCTGGATCAGACTGAAGATCATCTAAATTGACTTCTAAATGAGGATGCTTTAAAGGGTTGCGGCTAGAATCCTTATTTGTAAGAGGCCTTTTAAGAAATTTGTCCATAACTGAAATCAAAGTTAAGTAATTAAGGACAAAATGAATACAAAATAAATAAAAAATTATCTATTCACAAAAAAATTGACTAATTAAAATTATTTGAAAAATACTTTACACATATGCAAATTTATGAAATATACAAACAAAAAGTAAAATTTTCATATATACTAAGATTGGATTTGATATGGAAAAAGATATACTATACTACTTGAAAACTTTAAACCGATCATCTATTAGCAATAATAATCTATCTTTGTAAATTTTATCGTCATTAAAAAGAGATGTCATTTTGTTTCGTCATTTCGACTGAGTCTTCCATTGTTCACACCTTTAAATTTAATGATCATGTTCCCTTCACTTTCTAAAGGGATGGATGTAATGAATTTTCATTTAAAAAATCCTTCCTAGTTTTAGAAGATTTTCACAATGCTAACTATACTTACACAAGCCTTTAACACTTTGAACTAAATATAATGGCTAGTTCAAGGTAACCCAAGTAAGCCTGCCACATAAGACCCAACAGATATAAAAATACTACGTTCAGGATTCCAAAAACGGCATATTATATTACCGTTTAGTTATATAGGATAATTTCCATTCATTTCTTTGTAGTTAAAAAAAGCTTTTGATTTCATCAACATCAATTTAAACGTCTCTTTTTTCAATGAATGGCATGATGATCATTACCACTTCACATCACAGACCAAATACATCACTAATGTCGTGTACTATCTCTATCGTCATTTTTACAACTTTATATACTACAATTTTTCGTTTATAATGAAAAATCTTATATTTCGTATTCACTAAAAATCTAAAAGAATGTAAAGATTAAAGTTGTACCAACTCTATTACAACTTACAAGTACCCATCTCTAAATTATGTGTACTATATATTCTTCCAAAGAAAAGCAATGAAAATTTACCTATTAGCAGTAAAACGAGGTGGGGTATGTGGGAGAATCCTTTCCACAATTGCGATCAATATAGATTATTGTTTTTCGCTTTGAGTATAATAGTCCTTGTGGAGTTAGGGAAAGAAGAAGCCAAAAGACAAAAAATAGTGTGATGAAGAAGCCAAAAGGGTAGAAAATCTTAATAAAGCCAAAAAGTCAATTAAGCATATAATTTTTATCTCTCTATTTGTAGGCTTTCATTTTAAAAAGTCATGGGTCCAAATAATAGTAATCCTAATAAAAATAGATGGACTCAGATTTTATTGTTTATTTGATATCTTAATATATCTATAATAATTATTATTATTATTTGTCACCAATTAAATTAATGGGACAAAATTTAAATTTTTTAATGGAATCAAATTTTAAAATAATAATTTAAAAATAAATTTTTTTATATTTAGTGGGGGCAAGTGGGGGTGTGGCTCCGCCCATGTCTACACCAACCTTTGTTAAAGATAGACTTCTATTTTATTTTAAGTCTTATCTCAAAATCCAATTCAAATAAGAAGTGTTATTTATTTATAACTCATCTTAATTTGAATTTTAATCATTATCTTAAAGATCTAATAATTTCGTTAAAAAAATCTAATAATAAAAAATGTTAAAATTAAATAATAAGAAATATAACAAATATCTTAACAGTTTGCTTATGGAACATGCAGATTGTGCCTACTTAGGCGGAGATGACCAGTTATGTTCTATTTTTACCATTGATGGCTCATCTATGGTAGTTGACTCGACAATTAAGCCGCTTTGTAACTGTATTAGACATCCTTTGTGTTCTTACTTATGAGCAGAGATTTCATCTTGTGTACATAAACATTTGATTTTAACCGCATCGAAGGAAAGTTGCCGTATTCCCTACTGTATAGGTTTTGGCATTTCCGTTCCGATACAACCTGATCTAAAGTTACAGAAACTCTTCTAAAATTGATGTATAAGGTGTTGATACGATATTGTTAGAGGTGGTCTCGGATGTGATGCTCAGGGCCTTGTTTATTTCTCCCATAACGTGTCCATCTTAAGAACTAGAACCTGGTCAGTGTGGTGAAGTTGCTGGGCGCAACCTTATCCATTAAGACTTCAGGATTCTTGACATCTGACGTGGCGTTATCCAAACATCTACCATCGAATCCTTAAAAGCATCCAATCTCCCTGTCCCCAAATTTTGCAGCCACTTTTACGCTCTTCCTTCTCAGAAAAGTTCAGTTCTTGCAGGTGAAAATGATGGCAACGGTAGCTCCTAGTCATTCTTCTTTTGCTAAAACTTCATCAAAGCGATGGGTAGTTGCAAGTGCTGGATTCCAGACTCTGAGAAAACCAGAGAGAGTTGAATCCTGGAATAGGACATACAAGAACAAGACTAACCGGATGAGACCGTTGACGGTGGTTGCGGCTGTTGGTGACGTATCAGCTGATGGCACCACCTACCTCATCGCCGGTGCAGCTGCGGTGGCTTTGATTGGAACTGCCTTTCCTATTCTTTTCTCTAGAAAAGACCTGTAATTGCCTCTCTTCCTCCATATTTCTTTTCTTTTTCTTTTTTTTTGTGATTCAACGTTGTTTTTTCATTGCCGTTATTTCCTTAGGTGTCCAGAGTGTGATGGAGCTGGCTTTATTCGGCAATCTGCAGCAACCTTGAGGGCTAATGCTGCACGCAAGGACCAGGCTCAGATCGTCTGTCCTCGTTGTAAAGGTCTTGGCAAGCTTAACCAAATTGACAAATAATCCAAGACTGTAACTTCCTATTCTGTAATTTCCACTTGCTTTCTTTGTATGATCCATCTCTAAAAGTTACATTACGTCGGCAATTACTTGTATTTGTACCTATTGAACAAGAGGTTTAGCAATAATGTTGTCCTTCAACTCTGTGGTTCATTCTACACTCTGAATCCTTGTATGAGAACCATTCCAAAGATGAAGAAGATTAATTGGCAGTAAAATCTGCCAACTGGGAACTGATTACAACTTTATGATTAATAATCAACGAGATTTTAGTTAAGAGATTAACTTTTATCAAACAAATCGTTTGATCAGAACTCTTTAACAATAATACAGATGCACATTCTGTTAGATACAGGATTACTGCCGACTCGAAGGGTGACTATGGTATCCAAAAAAGAGATTTCAGAATGAATTATGGGGTCAAGAACGATAAGAGAACTCTGTAGAGATTTTATTATTGATACGTATGAAAGATGAAAATAAGCTGGAGCAAGCTCCCTCCTGGTATAACCAGGCCTAAACTAATTGTTTCATAATGACAAAAACTACTCTTCCCATTCTGAACGTTCAGCTTTATCCCCTCTGCTCATTCTCGCTCCATAACTACCTTATAATAAATTTGCCTACGTGGCAGTTGATTCTCCTCCCTTTTATGATTTGGGGCTTATGTTGTGTGGGTTGGTTATCTTGACTAAGAGATGGGGCCTTAGATAAAATAAGTGAACTGCTAACAATTCCCTCCTCCTCAACAGGCACCTTATTCTCAAGGTGAATAGAAGCGAATTGACTCTTAATGAAATTTGCATCCTCCCAAGTTGCCACTTAGCCTTCTAGCGGATAAGTCATTGCTGAATAGCTTTGCCCTTGGGCTTGACGATGAGTGAGGCTAGGATTGCCTTTGGCTCAACCATTTCAGAAATGTCCACCTCTAACCCTCAACAAAGATCTTGCTCAATAGGGTGATCACCCATTGCCCTTTTTAGCTTGGAAATATGGAAAACTGAATGCATCTTGGATGTAGGTGGAAGCTGTAGTTTATAAGCAGCTTGCCCTACCTTTTCAATGATTTTAAAAGGGCCATAATACCTTGTAAAAAGTTTAGGACATGCGTTTTGCCATGGTGAGCTGTTTATGTGACCTTAGTTTAACATAGACCAAGTCTTCTTCTTGGTACGTTACCTCCCTCCTATGAGCATCTACAAATGTCTTCATTGGAGACTGAGCACGAAGTAGGTTATGCTTAAGCTGCTCATCTCTATCAACCAAAGCCAATGTCATTGATTCCACTTGAGTCTCTCCTTAGGAGAAATGCAATATAGATGGTGGTAGGCAAACATAGACAACTTCAAAAGGAGTCTTCTTGATTGAGACATGGTAGGTAGTATTATACCAATACTCCGCCCAAGATAACAAGTGGACCAATTTTTAGGTTGCTCGGAGGTGAAATAATGAAGGTATGTTTCCAAACACCTATTAACCACTTCCGTTTGGCTGTCCGTTTGGGAATGATAAGAAGAACTCATCTTCAGTACTGTTCCTTGTAACCTGAACAGCCCCTTCCTAAAATTACTAGCTAAAAGAGGATCTCTATCACTTAGGATGGAGCTAAGCATACCATGCAGCTTCACCATATCTCGTATGAATACTTTAACTACTGTTTTAGTCGTGAATGTGTGTTTTAAAAGTAGGAAATGAGCATATTTTGACAACCGATCCACTACCATCATTATGACTTCTTAACCTTAGGATTTGAGAAGCTTTGTGATGAAATCCATTGAATCTTCATCCCATACCAACTTAGGAATGGGCAAGTGTTTGGCATGTAGCAGATTCCTATACAAATTTTTGTATCGATGACTTCATTCCTAGCCAAAATAAGCCACTAGCCAACCTTTTGTAGGTCTTCAGAAAACCAGAATTCACCCTTAGGGGAGAAGAATGATACTCTTGAAGTAAATGGGGAATTAATGTTGAAGTAAGAGAGAGAACTAACCTGCTTTTGTAGAATAGTAAGCTTTCCCTCAAATGCTACTCTGGTTTAGATTTTAGATTCTATTGTAACGCTGTCATGAGTGAATTCAGTTCTACATCTTCCTTTATCTCCTTCCAAACCATATCCATATTAAGCCAAAATGAAGCAAAAACTGCCATAAATAACAATCTGTCTTCTTCCATTCTAGATAAGGTATCTACAGCCCCATTTTGTTTCCTAGGCTTGTAGATAACTTCAAAGTCTAAGCCAAAACAATTTAACCTGCCAATATTGTTAGTTTATTGATGGAATTCTCTGGTCTAATAGATGTTTTAGGCTTTTGTGATCTGTGTAGACTTTAAACTGCCTCCCTATTAAAAAATGTTTTCAATGTTGAATAGCTAGCATTATCACCATTATTTCTTTCTCATAACAGACTTGGAGTAAGTCGATTCGGCTAGTGCTTTTCTGAAGTAAGCCAATGGGCGGCCTTTTTTCATTAGGACAACACCAAAACCCCTCCTAAATGCATCACACTCAACGGAAAATTCTTTAGAGAAATCCGTTAAAGCTAGAACCGATGAAGTGATCATTCTCTGTTTGAGTTCCTCAAAAGCCAACTGAGCTTTCTTCCCCCAAATAAACCCATCTTTCTTGGTTAATTCAGTAAGTAGTTTCGTGATTCTGCCATAATCCTTTATAGACTTTCTGTAGTACTTAGTCAACTCAAGAAACCCTATTACTCCCCTCACATTCTTGGGTACAGGCCATTCCTGATTTTCTATGGATCCATAGCTAACCCTTCACATGGAAGAACATAGCCTAAGTACTCCATGGACTACTAGCCAAAAAGGCATTTTTTCTATTAGCATACAAGTGATTGTCCAATAAAAGCTGTAGCACCAAGCCAAAGGTTGCAGATGTTGATTCCAACCAGAACTATAGATTAGGATGTTATCAAAGAAGATTAAAACAAATTTGTTCAGCAGAGGTTTGAAAATGAGATTCATATTAGATTGGAACGTAGCAGGTGCATTCATAAGTTCGAAGAGCATTACTAGGTACTTATACATGAGTTCAAAACCCAGTTTTATGAACATCCTCCTCTCTAACCTAAATATGGTGAAAACTTGACTTCAAATCCACCTTGGAAAAATATCTAACCCCTATGTAGCTCCTCCATCAGCTCATCTATTATTGGAATTAAGAATTTGCCAGGCACAGTAAGCTTATTCAAAGCTCTGTAGTTAACACACATTCGTCATGATTCGTCTTTCTTTTTAACAAGAATCACGGGCCTCAAAAAAGGATTGATGCTGGGTCGGATAACCCTTGCTTCCAACAACTCCCTAACCTGCCTTTTGATCTCATCTTTGTGGTGGTGAGCGTTCCTACAAGGACTAACTCTCGCTAGTTCCGCCCCTTCTTTTAGAATGATTGCATGATCGCTGGCCCTTTTAGGAGGTAACTCTTTTATCTCTTAGAACACCGACTCAAATCTAGTTAAAATGGTCTGTAATTCATATTGTTGTATAGTATTTAAAGACCCCCTCGATTCGGGTACAAATTCTCCAATACCCATAAACCACAACAACCCTTCAATCTCCACCTCCTCTCTCTTGAGCATCTGCTGTAAGGCATTAGGAATTGAGCCTTGCATATTAATGCCTTGTAAGGTTACTTTTGTCCCTATTTGGTCAAAAGACATAAACATCCTCTTCCAATCTACCTTAACCACCCCTAATGTCTCCAACCATGCAATGCATAATTTGAAATCAGGTCCCCCAATATCAAATACGTAAGCATCTACACTAAATTCTACTCCATTCGCTTCTAATTTAATTTCTTTGCAATCTCCTTGTGAGAAAGTTCAGTGCCCATCCCCCAGTCTATTTCCAAAAGTATGAGTAGAGTTAATAGATATTCCCATGGCCTTTACCAATTTGTTAGATACAAAATTATAACTAGCTCCACTATTCACCATAATTAAAATAGGCATTTCTTTAAACTTACCCATCATAACTATGGATTTTTGTGGGTGAAGTCTGATCTCTTCCGATAGTTGAAATAAGAAGAAGAGAATGAATTTTTTGATATATCGGAAAAACAGAGTACAGGGGTATTTATCAGCATGTTGACAACGATCTTTTAGCTAAAGATCCT
>JANKOE010000005.1:71810596-71821762 GCA_026284465.1 Erythroxylum citrifolium | reverse complement strand
CCCTGAAACGAAACAAAACAAAAACCCTGAAACACAACATCGTGATTAAGTAGAAGTAGGTAAAAAGTATAAAGTCTGTATGCATATATATATATATAATGGTAAAATTGTAATTATCATATAACGAGTATGAGGGGTGGTATCCCCATACCCACCCCGATACCGGACGAGTATTTTTGTTAACCCCCCATACCCGCCCCCGTTCGGGTAATTTTAACGGGTACCCATCGGGTTCGGGTACAATTGCCATCCCTAACACCAATCGGGTACTCCGCACTAGGCAAGTCCTATACGACAGGCTCGATCGAGAGAGCATAGGTAGCAGGATTTGAACACAGGACCTTTTGACCCTATGCCCCCCACTCCACCAACTCAACCACCCGTAGGGGGCATTTTAATGTACTTATTTAGAAGAAAGAAGTCTTTTGTTTCATAAATGTATTATTTTTGAAATAATTGATATTATATCTTGATTTTATAATTGTGACTATTCAAAATACATGTGAATATGAGTTATACATTATTCTTATATATATATATATATATATATATATATAAGAATGACCATAATTTATACTGTATTTTGATTTGTCAACGGATTTATTAGTATGATAAAAAAATTTATATAATTTTATATTATAACTCAATTTTATACATTTATTTATTCAAAATTACAAATATTATATTTCTATTTTCTAAAAATATGTAGATATAAATTTTATGAATTGCGTGTATCATAAAAGAACTTCTTATATGATTTATAAATTATTATATATTTTTTAAAAAAATTATGTATTTATAAAGATTTTTCAGCTTCTCTTTAAAAGAAAGAAAAAGAAGTACATAAGAGATTTTATTAGTACATAGTGCAGAAGCATAGAACGATCGTCTTAAGACAGCATCTGTTTTGACACAAAGCCAAGTCTGGTATAACAACAGAGAAGAGATTTTATATTAAGAAATTGACAACTATGTTCGTAAGTACAGAGGTAAACGTCAGAAGCTGTTAAAGATTTCTACAATTAAACAACCGACAGGTAACAATAATTCGTAGCACCACACTGATGTTTTGCCTTTATTAGCAAGCATAAACCATGTAGGAGGTTGAAGTTGAACCCTTCTTCTCTACTGCCAATCCCTCCAAACCAACTTGATACTTTGCAATGAATATCCCCACTTTTTTATTATTATGAATGTTTAAAAAACCGGGTTGAAAATTATACCGAAAAGATAATAAATTTCAGGGTTACAAATTTATCATTATTGGATCGTCGTAAAATCGAATAAAATTGAAGGATTTAAAACATGATTAAAAATATTTGTTTTTACTCATCAAATAAGTTAAAGTTTAATAAAAAAAATTGAATGCTAAATGAAAATTAATTAATTAATTTTAATTTATAAAAACTGACTAATATTATGAAAATTAACTGATTAATTAATAATTTGATTTTTAATAACAATGATTATTAAAGTAAATTGAATTGAAGAGTTAGAATTGAACCCAAAAAATTGATCAATTTAAGGTTTTTATAGTTGAATCGACCAAACCAGTTCAATTTTTTAACAATTGATTATAATTAATATCATCTTTTAAAATATGGTAATTCGGTGTTTTGAAAACCGGACCAAACCGGTTGGTCGGACCGGAGAACCGGTGAATCGGAGCATGAAACGGTCCGGTTTAGCCCGTATTTTTTGTGGGTGATTGACCCGTCCATTTTGCGGTCGGACAGGTAAAAACCGTTGAACCGGTGAAAGAAAGAACCGGCCGGTCTATTTAAAATGCCTTGATTTTGATGATTTCAACTTGAATGAATGTTATGATTAGTGATCTTTGTTTAATTTTTTTGATAAAATATGACTAGTAAGCTTTGTTATCTTATTTTGTGTTGTGTTTGGCGAATTTTTTAAAAAAATTGTATATTTTGAAGTTTAAAGGTTGAAGTTTACAATTAGATAAATAAATAATTAAATAATATGTTTAAAAATTATCTTATATATAATGTATAAAATAAAATTTTATATATTTATTAATCACCGGTTCAACTACGGTTGAATTCCGGTTGAATCATTAACCCTTGAATCAGTTGCTTCTTCGGTTCAATCATTGATCCGGTTTTTAAAATATTAATTCCTCTTTTTAGTTGGGAGTATTCCAAATAACTAAATATGCTAATTCAGGCTTTGATTATCTTATGATGCACCAATTCATTTTGGTATTAAAAGTTTCCAATTTATAATTGATTGTATAAAATTAGCATAATATTATGCAGAGTACTTGAAAAAAATTTAAAACAAAATAATTTTGTATTGAATATGTAAAAAGATTCATTTATAAAATAATAGTTTATAAATAAAAGAAATAATCAAGAGATTATTTATAATTAATTACTTAATTATTTTTACAATATTATGCAATTAACTTAATATCCTAAGTAGTTCTATGAACTACTACGTACTCTATGTTTGTATTATAGAAAAGGCTGTCAAACATGTTCTATCTAATCTTATGTTTAGGTCTTGAGACAATCTAACAATGTCACGGTCTGATATTCTAACTTCTAAAAGGTTTATGCCACAAGCAGTGGCAGTTTGGGGACTTTAAGATAAAACCGTTAAGAGTTAAAGTAAGATAAGATTGCCTAACTTGAACATCACTCTAAAATTAAGCACGACCTGCTGCTACTCGATCGACTGACCAAAATCCTAATTTGTTTCTGAAGGAATTCTGCTGTCTTCAATGAAATCTCAGTCTCAATTACCTAATTAACAAACCCCACATTTCCTTCCAACTCACCACTATATAAATTTCCTGTCCTGCTCGTCCTCTTAACATTCAATCAAATCAAGTGTGTTTGGTCTCTTTTTCATCATCCCTGTCAACAGACAGTCGTATCAGGAAAAGACCTGACATGGGTTCTAACAATCTCCAAGCAACAGCTTTCCTGATGAAGGCTATGATCATTGCATTATGTGGTTTCTGGATATGTCCTGCTCTGGCAGTAGGAAAGCATGCAGGAAGTACTAGACACTATAAGTTCAACGTATGTATGGTTTTATCATTTTTGTTAGTTCTTAATCAGGATAGTCTAGGAATTTACTTATCTGTGTTGTGTTTTTCGTTAATTTTACAGATTCAGATGCAGAATGTGACAAGATTGTGCCAATCTAAAAGCATTGTTACTGTCAATGGGAAGCTCCCAGGGCCTCGGATCATAGCTAGAGAAGGTGATAGACTCTTGATTAAGGTGGTAAACCATGTTAAGTACAATATCACCATCCACTGGTACGAAGAAACAGTATTTCTTTTTGTTCTTTTGGTTCTCTTCCGATCGAAAAATTCTAATCAATGTTGAGCTCTACTTGGAGGCAGGCATGGAGTGAGGCAACTGAGGAGTGGGTGGGCTGATGGACCTGCATATGTCACGCAGTGTCCAATTCAACCAGGGAAATCATTTTTATACAACTTCACAGTAACTGGACAAAGAGGGACATTGTTCTGGCATGCACACATCTCCTGGCTTCGAGTCACTGTTTATGGACCTATCGTCATCCTCCCCAAGAAAAATGTTCCTTACCCATTTCCACAACCCTTCAAAGAAGTCCCAATTGTCTTTGGTAAAACACAAGATTAATCGGAAGGAAGAACTGCAAAATGAGCTTCCATTTTCGTATTTCCTGATGATATATAGTTATGGTTTTACTTGAACTTGCAGGTGAATGGTGGAAAGCAGACACTGAGACGATTATCAACCAAGCAACTCAAACAGGAGGAGCACCAAATATTTCTGATGCTTATACCATTAATGGTCTTCCAGGGCCTCTATATAACTGTTCTGCCAAAGGTGGTCAGCTTATAGTATTTATTTTTTATAATACGCGAATTTTGACAGTTTAGAAGTTTAACTGAAGATCCACTAGTGCAGATACGTTCAAGCTCAAGGTTAAGCCTGGAAAAACCTATCTTCTCCGTTTGATCAATGCTGTACTCAACGACGAGATGTTCTTCAGCATTGCGAACCACAGTCTCACGGTGGTTGAAACCGATGCAGTCTACGTGAAACCCTTTAAAACTCACATTCTACTTATTACTCCAGGACAGACCACCAATGTCTTACTCAGAGCCAAATCTAAGACCCCAAATGCCACCTTTTTAATCGCAGCCAGGCCTTATGCGACAGGCCCTGCTGCTTTCGACAATACAACCACGAGCGGAGTTCTCGAGTACGAGAATAATCATAAACCATCTGTCTCCAAGTCCAATAAGAACAAGAAACTTCCTCTTCTAAAACCCTCACTCCCTGTGTTTAATGACACAACATTTGCCATGAAATTCTCCCAGAAAATTCGTAGCTTAGCCACTTCCAAATTCCCAGCTAAAGTCCCCAAGAAAGTTGACAGACACTTCTTTTTCACAGTTGGGCTAGGTGCGCTCCCTTGTTCCAAGAACCAAACATGCCCAGGACCAAACAACACTAGAGTTGCAGCTTCTGTTAACAATGTCTCGTTTGTCCTACCGAACACAGCTCTTCTCCAAGCTCACTTCTTTAACCGATCAAAGGGTGTTTTCACTACAGATTTTCCTACCAACCCGCCTTTTAAATTCAATTACACAGGAACTCCACCAAGCAACATTGTAGCTACAACTGGTACAAAAGTTGTGGCACTTCCGTTTAATACAAAAGTTGAGCTCGTGTTGCAGGACACGAGCTTCATCGGAGCTGAGAGCCACCCTCTTCATCTTCACGGTTTCAACTTCTTCGTGGTTGGACAAGGTTTTGGAAATTTCGACTCTACCAAGGATCCTGCTAAGTTCAACCTGGTTGACCCCGCAGAGAGGAACACTGTAGGAGTGCCATCTGGTGGTTGGGTCGCCATACGATTCCTCGCTGACAATCCAGGTGGGTTCTTGATTAAAAATTCATTTTCTTAATCAATCTCCATCAAATCATACATCGTTAGTTGGATCACGAACGCATATCATCCCCCACAGCTGAAAGCAACAATCCACTTGAGAAATCAACTAATCCTATAAACCGCAGATTAGATGCAAAGTTGCTATCGCGTAAATTACTTGTTACACCTCCTTGTTTGGTCAAGCATCCTAAGATACAAGTTTCAACTTAAGAACTAAAAGAAAAAATGCAGACACGTTCAAGTTCTGACATTGATCTAAATTAACATGAACAGGTGTCTGGTTTATGCACTGTCATCTGGAAGTACACACGAGTTGGGGACTGAAGATGGCTTGGGTCGTCATGGATGGGAAAAAGCCTCATCAGAAGCTGCCTCCTCCACCCAAGGATCTTCCAAGATGTTAGCTTTTGATCTTGAATCTCAATTTTCTTACACAACAACAACTTGTTTTGTTCTTGGATAATACATATAGCTTCCTAGCTAATCATTACTTGCATTATGTTCCAACTACCAACCGATAAAAAGTAAAAAGTGGTTGGATGACGAATTATGGTATTTTGATAGCTTGCTAAGCTTGTTGTACTATTCAATTATTGAAACGAAAAGATAGATTTTACGTTGTGGAACCATTTTTGATCTTTCAACTCTTTAATCAAATCCCAAAAAGCATACATTTAGTGGCTAGCAACTTTGTTACCGATGAGGGTGACATAGCCAAGAGATAGAAATTGAAGATACGAGAATTCAAATATTTAATTTTTTAAAATTTTGGAGGTTCCGTGTATAAATAGATTCCAAATAATTCCATATATATATATATATATTATAAATAAAAATATTTAATTTATATATATATATATTTTTGATCAAAACAAAAAAAATATGTAATTTTTTAAATGTTGAGGCCCAGTACACCATGAACCTCCACGTAGCTCTATCTATGCTGCCAATTATTTGGGAAAACTTTTATCTATGATGTTGAATAGTAAATATATTAAATGTATATGAGAATTAAAGTTAATATAGTTAGTGAGTGGATTCTGAATTTTGGTGGTAAAATCTAAAAATAAAAATAGAGAATACATAATTTAGCTGTAATAATTATATATTAATATTTTAAAATTAATATAAAATTTTTAAATCTTTTTTAATCATCATCTGATTAAAGAAACATTAATTTTATTACATTAACAACAATATGATTCAATAGGAATTTCGTTAAGATGTTTAGATATACACAATCTTAACCCTAATTAATAAAGTGGTTGTTTTGACAAATTCAACTTTAAATATTTTTAAAAACTTTTAAGAAAAAAATTCAATAATTATTAATTTTATAAATTCAAATCAATGGTTAAAAAATCTAACCTGTTTAATTGGTTCAATTGTAAATACTTTGAATCGTTCAACTTCTCAATTTAGTTTTCAACTTTTCATATGGATTTATTTTAATAACTTTTATTGTTAAAATCAATCAATTTGTTAATTAATCGGTCAATTTCTTATAAACTAAAATAAATCAATTAGTTTTTATTTAACAATTTTTTCAAATAAACTTCAAATTATTAGATAGATAAAGACAATCTCTTTCGATCATATTTTAAAATTTTAAAATTTATTTAATTTTTAACTGATTTTAATTATGACAGTTCAATATCGATTGAACTATTTAAACCTTCTTAAATCTTTTATTTATCGGTTTAACTTTTCGTCTCTTTTTAAAACATTGATTCAAATTACCTTAAAATTATCTTTTTAAATTATTTTTCTTAATTTTTTAGGCATGGAATAGATTTTTGTTTAATAGTATCTTTTTTTTTTTGAAAGGCTTGTTTAATAGTATCTTATCATTGAAAATAATCATTCTAATAATGGCTAAAGTTTATCCAATATGTTAATTTAACAAGAAGGCTATTTTAGTAAATTGACAAAGCCAACTCAACGGTGGCATCTAGACGCGTCACCAACTTCTAAATATAAACACTATTTTTTTCTTCTTTTATTTTTATAAATTTGACTCCTAATTCAACGCCACTAGAACCTCCCCGCCACCCGGAGACGCCGTCGTCTCGACGCCGGTGCCTCCGTCGCCTGTCTCTTGCCGCCAAAATGAAGCGACCCCACAACTTCTCCTTACCTGTAAGCGTCGTCGTTTTGTCTATATTCTACATTTACTTCTCCACCGTTTTTGTTTTCATCGATCGATGGTTCGGCCTCACGTCGTCGCCGGGTTTAATGAACGCCGTCGTTTTCACCGCCGTTGCGGTTATGTGCGTCGTTAACTACACGGTTGCTATCCTCACGGATCCGGGTCGGGTCCCATCGTCTTATATCCCGGATGTTGAGGATTCGGAGCACCCTGTACATGAGATCAAGCGTAAAGTACGTTTTTTATTATTAAAAGTTTGTTTTGTAAAGTGAAATCTATGCTCTTTGAGCAAGTGTTTTAAATGAACATATGAAAGTTATGATTTTTGTGGTTTATTAAGCTTCAAGATTTGTTATTTTTGAGTTTAGAAGTGAAAAAGATGCTTGAAAATTGGCATTTCATGATGGCTGTTTAGTTTATTTTTTATGGTACGGAATTTGGATACTTTTAACGTTGCATTGTATAGGTGGATCATATTTGCGTGCCCTTTGGTCTATATTTTGTTTCAGGTGTCTATTATGGGATTAACTGACTTTAAGGGTTCTGAACCTTTCTTTATGTTGTTGCTTCATTACCATTTTCCTTTTTGTGGAAAGATTAGACACATGAGTTTATATGGATTGGACAAAATTGTTAACTATCAAGAGAAAAGAAGCTTATTTCAAGTTGTTCATTTCAAAAGAGATCGACGGGTCAAATCATCTGTGTAGGTTTCTGTGGAATTTTGACCTTTAGGAAATCAACCGGTAAAAGTTGTTCCTTTGTGACATAAGGTTTCAGTTTCGAATCACGAAAATAACCTCTTTATAAAAATTATAAAATGAAAGCTACGTACATTGATGACCCTCTTCCGACTCTTGCAAAGTAGAGAACCATGTACACGGAATACGTTGCTTTAGGAAATCAATGTCTTTAATTTATCCCTGGCATCTTACAGTTAGGTGATTCCTTTTTCTGCACGGAAGTTCATCTTGGATATAAATTGTTTGTTTCGCTAACAATCTGAGAATATGGAGGGTTTATGATCTTGACTTCTTTTCAATGTCAAGTTAACTAGGTTATTGGTTCCACTGCTATTGGACTATATCATAGAAATTTACTTCAAATGATTGTGCTCAAGTGATATGTTCTAAAAATTGTTTGCTTCACTACTTCACCAATCATTTTCTCTCTATACTTTTTATCATGATGATTATATGCATTGTTGACTGATATGCTTTACAAAAAGCTTTCCTCTCCTGGAAAAACGTGTATATGTGAGCAACCTAAGTACTTCTTATGTTTAAACTTCTAATTTAACTTTAGTCTAGGAGTCCTCATCATTCTATTGGACTAAATTTTGATAGTGATATTTGATTTGTAGTTAATCCCTGTTGAATGACATATGAGAAGAGTTGAATTTTTCTATTAATTATTTCTTATTTGGATATGTGAGTTGGTTTGTTTTACAGCCTGTAGTTTTATTTTCTGTTGATACATGGCAATGCTAGATATCTTTCATTTAATTTTTGGTGTATTCCTAATGTAGATTGACAATTCTTTGGAAACTTTTACAGGGGGGTGACTTGAGATATTGCCAGAAGTGTTCACATTACAAGCCTCCTCGTGCACATCACTGCCGTGTTTGCAGAAGATGTGTGTTGCGAATGGTATGCATGAACTAAGTTGTCATTCTGTTTTATCTCAAATATCCTGGCTGATATTTAAAATGCTACCTATTGATTTCAAGGATCACCATTGCATATGGATAAATAATTGTGTGGGGCACGCGAACTATAAGGTCTTCTTCATCTTCGTTCTGTATGCTGTCATTGCTTGCATCTACTCCCTGGTATGTTTAAGTTATGTCCAACTTTATCTGTACCCTCACGTGGAATTTTTATTGATCATCATCCTTCTGCAGTTTTGGCCTAGCTTACAATGTCTTTTGGAGTTCAATCATTGACTATATTATGTTTTTCTTGTGAAGTTTCATGATATAGGTTTCTTTTATGTCTTCATTCTGTTTTCTTATACTTTCAGGTCCTGCTTGTTGGGAGTCTCACTGTTGACCCACAAAAGTATGAACAGCAAAGTGATGGCTTTTACAGAACAATATATGTATGTCCTTTGGCTATTCTGTTGCATCAACTAGCATCAAATTCATTAATAAATTTTCTTTTCAATTTACTCTTTCCAGGTTATTTCTGGCTTGTTGCTCATCCCATTAAGTGTAGCCCTGGGTGTTCTTTTGGGTTGGCATGTCTACCTCGTTTTGCAAAACAAGACGACAATTGAGGTTTTTAATCAAGAACATAATTGTCCTTTTCTGCGCACTTTTTTGGTCATTTTGGTATTGAAATTTGATGGTCTCATTTTGGTACTTTTAACAGTATCATGAAGGAGTAAGAGCTATGTGGCTTGCAGAGAAAGGAGGGAGTGTCTATAAGCATCCATATAATATTGGTGCATATGAAAATCTGATAATGGTGAGAACATTGAACAACAAACCCCAACCAAAAATCTGATGCCCATTGTTGTTAGGTTCCCTATTAAAAAATCTTTCATAGGCCTTACTTGAAGAAAATCGAAGATTCAGCTTATGGGGCCTTCCTTCCCCATGCTTTTATTGTGTTTGAATATAGTCTTTTTATGTATATCAGAAGACTTTCAGTTTTTTGGTTGTAGATTGTTACTTTTAGGAGTTCCTTAATGATTGAACTTATCGAGGCCTGCTTAGTTCAGAAAGATCCAAATGTGGTCTTGCTGCAATTTACTAGTAGTTTGCCCTTCTGCCTTCTCTTTGTCTCTCTTGATAAATGCATTCCAGCATACCTGATGCATCTTGGTTGAAGGATGCTGCAGCACAAATGTCTTTCTGCACAAGTTGATTTAGTTTCGAGTCAATTTTTATATAAGCATACAATGTTAATTTTTCGGGATTTGGCTCCAAAAGGCTATGTATTGGAAGCCCATCTAGGCTGGGGAAGTGAGTCAGTCGAGTTGCATCATTGTTAAGAACAAAGTTGGGAATCTAGATACTTTATCCTCATCAATCACTAAAATGCTTTTTCAGGTTCTTGGACCAAATGTCTTCTGTTGGTTTTGCCCTGGAGCAGTACATGTCGGTTCGGGTCTTCACTTCCGCACAGCCTTCGATAGTAAGACCATTACATCTACTTTGCAATAACATTTTCTTTTGCCATCGCATTGTCTAGAGGAGATGCTCAACTCTTGACTCCAAAGAGGTGGATAAAAGTTGGCATTCTTTTCCGGCATGTAAGATTTCTGATATTGGCTTAGCCGTCAGAGGAGGAAACCTGAATGTCACTTAACCACGAAAAGAGTCTGTTTCAATGAGAAGCTATCAGTTTCAGTTACATTCCAAGGGAAGGAATATGGGTTGCAGAGACCCTTGTCAATAGTTGAAGTTTTTCCAGGAAAGGAAGTGTTTTTTTTTTGGTGATTTTGTTTTGTTTGCAGGTTTTCTGTGAGAAGTCTTCAGGGTAATTATAGGTCTTGTAGAGCTTACAAATCAAGTTACTTCACACCATTGTGTATAAAGATGACATTGATCCCAACTGACCCACAAGAGCAAGATCATCCCGTGTAACTCAGAATTGTAATCTTTTGTAACATTAAAGAATAACATTTGTTTCTCTTCTTCTTCTTACATAAACCCTTCAAGTAGCAGTACCAGCCACTTCGGTTTTCCAATCTTAATCCATTTCTATTGAGGAATTGTCATCTCTTAAATATATATGAATTAAGTTTCTATGTATAGAAAATAACTTATAAATTAGTATTTGAAAAAAAAAGGAACTTAAAAGTTAAAAGTAAGCATGATAATATGTTGAGTTTTAGGGTATCTTTGGGAGTTTAGGATGGAATGGAATGGAATGACAATTAATGGAGTAGAATGGAATGGAATAAAATGAGTCACTCCATTGTTTGGAAGTTTAAATAAAATAAGAGAGGGACTCCTTTGACCATTGTTTAGAAGTGATACTAAAAATGAATGGAATGGAATGACTTGTAATATTTTTTCCAAAATTACCCTTGTAATAAAATATGCACAGTTGCCATGAAACTATTTTAGTAACCCCAAAGCATTTCAA
>JANKOE010000005.1:71782532-71805707 GCA_026284465.1 Erythroxylum citrifolium | reverse complement strand
AAGTGTATTTCCTACAAATTAAACAAGACCCATTAAAAATGCAGATTAAGATAAACTAAATAATTTAATAGGAAAAATATGTATAAGACCCAATAATTAATCCAGAAATTAAGGAAAATGCCACTCATTCTAATGATAAAAATGCCTTTAACATTAGCCTCCTTCATTTCAGTTGGCAACTTACAATGAAGAAGAGGAAATAAGCTTTAAGGAAGTTAAGATTGAGTATGAGTGGAACCCTAATCTACAAACACTAAAGAAGGATTGGGCACCCACTGGAAGAATATTTGAGACTGGACTCCAACAGGAATTGGAGAAGGGGAAGGAGACTATAACAGATAGTTTTAATTAGCAAAGAAGGGAGTAAGACTTAGACTCTAAAAGGATACTTCAGAGTAATAAGGAGGTTAGAGATTTAGATAATCAAATTGAGAAAAGTCAAGGTAAAGGATCTCAACAAATTGAGCAAATGTTTGGGATGGAAATCCAAGATGGTAAGGAAGCTAGCCCTTTTGGTAGTTCTATTCAACATAATAAGGATCAAGGGAAGCATGCTAACCTGAATGGAGACCTTGAGGATCCAAACCATCCTGCGGTGAATCAAGTAGGTTCCCATTCTTCCTCTCCTATTTCTGAATTGGTTCCTTCTACTAATAATCAAAGTCCTAGCATGGGAGGGGCAGAGGGGGATTTTACAGGGAGAAAAAGTAGGAAATCTAGGAGGAAGCAGAAGTAAGAGTTTCTCTTTATGGTTGTTTTTGGTGTTTTTATGGATTTAGTTTTTTAGAATGTTAGTGGTATTAACAACCCCAAAAATTAATTAGTTGTAAAAACTTGTCTTAAGAGGTTGTCAACTTCTTTTATTTGTTTAACTGAAACTAGGAGTAGCTCCCCTTCATTTTTAAATAATGTCTGTGCCTCTTTGTTTCCTAGATGGCTTTCTTATAGTAATATGGATCATGCTTCAAATGTTAGGATTGTGGTAGCTTGGAACCCTGATTGTTTCAGGTGTTCTATTTTAAGCACTATTGATCAAGTGATACATTTAGAGGTTACCCCGATGAATAGTTCCTTTTCCTTTCTTGTGACTTGTGTCTATAGTCCCAATAATCTCAATCATAGGAAAAATTTTTGGGCTGAGCTGTCAAACATCCATAGAACTTTAATGCTATCCTATTTTCCCATGAAATAGAGCCTATAAGTACCATAGCTATGAATGGAATGAGTGATTTTAGGAAGTGTGTGGAGGACTGTGCTTTGTTTGATTTAAATTTTAGTAGTCCTAGACTCACTTGGAACAATAAGCAATGTGGTGATCTTCATATTGATAGGAAGTTAGATACAACCTTTATTAATTCGACTTGGAGCTCTAGGTTTCCCAATTCTTATTGTGTTTTCCTTAACTCAAACATCTCTGACCATTCTCCAGTTGTAGTTAAGGAACTAGTACACCTGCTGAAAAGATTCTCTCCTTTTAGGTTTTCAAATTTCCTAGCTTCTCAACCTAATTTCTATCAGACAGTATAAAATGCTTGGTCCTCCCAAGTTTAGGGCACTTCTAAGTTCTGTGTAGTTTCCAAACTCAAGTGGGTTAAAAAAGCTCTCAAACTTCTTAATTCTGGTCAGATAGGAGATGTAAATGATAGAGTAGACAAGTGTCAAGTTGCCCTTAATAATATCCAAGATCAAAGGAGGCTGATGCCTAATTCTCCTCAAATGGTTACCATAGAATCTGAAGCCATTAATGATTTAATTAGAGCCCTAGAAGACTATGAATCTTTCTTTAAACAGGCATCCCGTATTAAATGGCTAGAGAAGGAGATAGGAACACCAAATTCTTTCACAATTCCATCCTAGCTAACCAAAATAGAAACAACATACACTATTTGTTAGTGGGGAATGGTAATAGGATTGTTGGTCGTGAATAGATTCAAGATCAATTCCTTGGATATTTTCAAGGTTCTATTGGGGAGACCTTCTCCCTTCCTAAGAGTTTATGGAAAATCTTTTTCCTCATTCCTTGCCTGAAAGTCTCTTAGAATCTCGCACTACTGATTAGGTGTTAATGAAACCATTAGGTGTTAATCATCTATACATCTAAGATCTATCAACATTACTCATTTATGCAAAACTATTAATTTCAAATAGTGATTCCATAGTTAGTATACTTAATGTTTGCCAAAGTTTACAGAACATCTAAACTTAACATAACATCCCCTAAGTATTAACTAATTGAATTAATCACCAAAGTTTACACCTGTGAATCAAGAAAACAAGTTCTCGTTGTGACTCCTAGGGTTGTGATATTTTTCAATGGTAAGCCTCGCGGGAGCTGCATCACGAGTTATGGGTTAAGGTTTATGGCTTAAGATCAAACTTATGTATTAACTTAATTTTATAAAGTTGGAATATTTAATTGAGTGGTTTAGATATTGTTATTGAAATTTAGAATTCATGTTAGAAGTTTGATATTTAACCTAAATTAATTATGTACTAGTAACAATTATAATAAGTCAAGATAAAAAAATATGAATACTTTGATTAATACATTATTATAACATATACAAATTATGTAATATGTTTAGAAGTAAATTATTATTATATTAAAAAAGATGTGTGTAAAGATTCGCACATGAAAAGGAAAGAGAACCTAATCATTTCGGAGAGCATCAATGAAATAACCCATTGACATAATTAAGATATTTGGAACTATAAGTCAAAGACATCCTATATTAATTCAATAATAAACCGAAGTTCATACTACAAACAAGTTTCGGTTGGTGGAGGCCATTAACATTAAAAATGCACGAAGTTCAAATAGGAGGTTCAAACCACAAACAATTACCTAAATTAAACCAAGTACACAAAGAACAAAACTCACTTACCTCAACCGACATGCAGAACAAGTCACTGAAGCAGTGAAGGGAGAAGATGATGGAGCTAGAATGAGTTAGCAGCCAAAGAAGATAACCAAAACAAAGTAAAGAAGACAATGAATAAGATCTTAGCCAGGAACCTTAAGTAATTGAAAGAGACCCTAAATTACTGCCATGTTTGACTCAAGATGTATGGGTGAAGCCACATGTTATTACCATAGAATATTGCATGCCATTCATATTTACTATCTACCAACAACATTAATTAAAGGTAATTCAGCTTTGAACAGAGGTAGTCAAATATAAATAGTGCTTATATAAACTTTAGGTAGTCAAATTTTCCTGTATGCTATCTTGCGTCCCCTACCCCTCCCCTTTAAGGGGCTTGACCATTGTATACTGTTCCTTATTCTCATATAAGCTTAAAGCTTTGTTAATATAATTCTTTCAATCTCAAAAACAAGATATCAAAAACATAATGCATCCAATCAACATTCAACAATTTGAATATTGAAATTACATAAAACATTACTGTATGAAACGGAAAGGAAATGCTAACGAATATGGAAGCAACAAAGTTCAAGGAATTGCTACATAAAAAGCTTGACATACGAATAAATAATCAAACAGTTATGATAGTGGTTAGTATAGTCGTTTTACGTT
The DNA here is from genome assembly GCA_026284465.1 of Erythroxylum citrifolium. NCBI lineage: Eukaryota > Viridiplantae > Streptophyta > Magnoliopsida > Malpighiales > Erythroxylaceae > Erythroxylum > Erythroxylum citrifolium. The sequence continues at coordinate 71,802,168 of JANKOE010000005.1, read as the reverse complement.
GTCTTTTTTGTAGACATCACCACACTTTTTTCTTTGCATCCATACCTAATAACCATATTGAATCACAAAACCAAAACCAAAAAAGTGGGGTTATCAAACTAAAGAGGTTTTAAACACAAAACCAAAAAAGAAAACTAAAAAACACAAAAAATAGTCATAACTGAATAAATACTTTGTTTTGATCCTTAAAGGATCTCTCTATGTTAATGCTTATGGTTTTTCTAAATTACTATGTTGTTATTAGATCTCTTACCATATCATTATTCAACTTCCCAGTTTATAAACCTAGTGGCATCCTATTTAGAGGAGATGGTGTTATAGAAGAAGCAACATGACTCATTTTTCTCTTATCCACCATTTTTAACTACGGAGCCATACTTCATCACAAAAGAAATCATGTTAATAACTTCTCTACAGTTCACAATATCCACATGAAACTTCACCAATCCACTACTTCCATAAGACCTAACTACATCCACAGAATAAATTTCAATACGAATGTTAACACAAATTCCAAAATTTGTAACTCAATTATCCTCAATAGTGTGTAATAGTTATTATCACTGCAAGATTCTTAGGCTACATGTCATACATCCATATTAATAAATCACCACCAAACTCGTTAATCATCCTCCATCAAATCAAATACTCGTTTAACGTAAAATCAAGACTAACCAAAGTGATGTTGTCTTCAATCTCCTTGAAAGTAGAAATACTACTATCAAATGAGTTCCTACAACTAAGCAATAATCAATAAAATTGTTAGCTAGTAAAATTACAAATATATCCCATATATAAAGTAAGGGTGTTATTAAGCAAGCATATGATTGGATCACTTTGATTTTGTTGGTCAAGTGGTATAGGAGCACATATATTTGTGAGAGTATAATATCTCAAACTCCTGATAAAAGATACATTCATCATAAACATGGTAAAAAGAAGAGATTTAGTTACTAAAGTGATGTTAAAGAAACTATGAAAAACTCATATCTACCTTACTTCTTAGTTTTTCAATCCATCCTCTTTTTGCAATGCAATTGATGAGATTATTTCTAAATTCTTGCTAGCAAATTAAAAGCATATTAATTTCTCTTATTAATTCTTTGCCAAGAAGTCTTTAGAGTAAGGGTATTAGTGATGACATATTAGTTGGATTAGCCTTATGTCCATTACCACTATTTTTTAAAAATCTTTATGCATGTCATTCTTAATCTCTTTAAAGGACTTCGATGATATCAAATAAATAAGATTCATTTGAAAGTATGAGAATAGGATAAGGGACATAAGAATTAAAATTATAAAATCTTACCTAAATTTTAGTTATAGTCTATTTATATAATTAGATTGCAATTATAATTGTAGAAGAATCATTTACGTCGAGGAGAATACACAAAGTAAAAATATATTTATTCAGAAAATATTTTTTTATATCTTTAATACTCTTTATTTTTATTAAGTGTCAAAATGTCTTTACTAAATAAAGCTTTATTCCTCTGTTTGCTTATGATTGCTTATAAACTTAAAGGAAGTCCAACAAACTCATGTCAGTTTTAACCATTTGCACAACATTCAATCTATAAAGTTATTGAAAATATAACAACTACATTGTATTTAAATTTCCAATATCTTCAATTCAATAAACTAAATAAATAAAACTTAGTCAAAACTATACATAACTAAAGCATTTTAAGCATTCTAGGCCTAACTACATTTATGCATGTGTGTAGAGCCAAAGTCATTGTGGGAGTGAGAAGGTTGAAAGCATTGTAGAGAGGCCCACATAAAATCCAACTTGGTGTGAATGCCATAATTTCCCCCTAAATTTCATCAATACATCATGCCATTTGTTCTTTCTCACCTTACTCCTTCTTTATCATTATCAACCTACCTCACCTATTGAATGAATTGTTTGGATACTCTCTATTGAGCCTTTATAGATTAATTTATTGTTCTCTTAGGTATACCTCAATAATACCATCTGACCATCATTGATGTAGTTTATCTCTTCGATCTTTATTGCCCCAACATCGAAGAGGTTTATTCCTTGGTTTTCTAATAACTGCCTAATTAACACTATTAACATAAAAATTTGGTCTTGTGACCTATATTGATAATGGTTTATAACATTAATAATGACAATTAGGCTGTTGGAGTCTTGCCTAAACCATTGAAGAGCAAATCTAGGAGGTATAAATTTGTCTTCTAGAGTTGATTTAATCTACTTGACTAAGGCTGAACATTATGGCTCAAGATGTAGGCCATTAGTCTAGGTTGTATGGCTAGGTCCTTACATCGTCATCGTTCTAATAAAAATAGTCAAACCCATCCTGAATATGAACAATGCCTCCCTATAGTTCTACTAATCACATTTTAGTGGGCTCTCACTGTGAAAGCTCAACTTCCTATCCTTTGATGGCAGCCCGACATGCTTTTCAATATTTCCTTTGGAAATTAACATCTCAGTCCTTAGAAATAGAAGTATATGACCAAGGGTTTTGATTTATCTTTATTCTTGATGTTGTATAAAATTCCTTTACTACCTTTAGGTAAGAATCTCCTCATAGAGTCAACAAATTATTCTAATATAAATTTTTTAGCATATTCCAAATCTTAAAGTGTCAATATTCAAGATTATAGTCTTTTCCATAATCATATTATTGCTTCTCTACTCATTGTATCATTCTTGGTTCTCTTAATTAGTAAACTTAGGAATGTCCTTTAGAGGGGGTGGTGTTAAAAATAAAGAAGGAATATGACTCCTCCTAGCCTCTTTCTTAATTCTTGGAGCCATTCTTCTACACACAATCTATTATACTATCATTTCACCATAAATCAACAACTTTTCCACAAATGTGCTCCATAACACACCACTACTCTAGTACTTCACAATTTAATAACCAACACAAACCATAAAATATAGCATAATAATCCTTAATTAGCATGATTCCATAACCCAAAGCTAATGTTCTTCAAAATTTGTAAAACTAGTAACAAAACCCCATTCTCCTTCCTTCCAACAATCTCACATTCTCTCAGCAACCAAACATACAAAAACATGAAATTATCTGGAATTACAAAACAATTTCCGTAACACCTAAATGCACATTTCAATAAATCACTTTATCAAATGGAAGACAAACTCAACTTCAAAAGAAATTCTTAATACGAAGAGATCCATTGAAAAGCTGTGAACCAAGAAACGAAAGAAGAACAAAAATAAAAGAGAGGAAAATAAAAGAAAGAATAACAAAATTGTTCGTGCGATGCCCAAATGCTGACAACAGAGGGACGAAGTGCGACAGCGACGATGGCCACCAAACGGATGGAGGTTTCATAGTGGGCGAGAGAGAACGGGAAGATAGAGTAACATGACGATTCGACTGGTGCTATGAGGTTGTGCGACGAAGTTTCATAGAGAGAAAGGGAAAACAGAGGGACGAAGCTTCGACTAAGTTTAAAATTTCAATTTACTGACGAAATAATCTTCCGTTGGTACACATCGATTCGACAACGTTTTATTAAGTACGTTGTATTTTGATGAAACGACGATGTTTAATTTTTAGATTTATCGACGAAAAACATTTCCATCAGTAATTTACGATGCATTAACCTTTTTAACCGACGGATTTTCGATTTCGTCGCTATATATCATCGCAAATATCATCCAGAAAATATCCCATCCATTTTTGCCGATGGGTATTTTGTCCGACATAAATTACTACATAATACGACAAATTCACCGATAGAATGTCATTTTTTGTCGGTAATTATTAACCGTATTCTTTTTGTCGGCAATTATCCGTCGATAAACCATAATTTTCTTGTAGTGAATATTTTAAATTTGGTTAATCATAAAAAACTGATCATTCTCACCTGAAATTAAAATTCTTCTTTTGTTTGTTGAGTTCATACTAAAAATTTAGAAGCTTGAATTCAACTATGCTCATTTTCAATCTTGAGAGAAACTACTGTATACTTGATTGAAGTAATATTGTAGTATGATTGGCCTACTCTTCAATTAAATCGACATTTCAAAATAAACTTATCTATTTAAAAAAAAGTTAAAAAAATCATATTTGATATACTTAAGAAAAAAAAGGAGAAAAAGTTAGGATAGCCTACTTATTTATCATTTTATAATTGGACTTAATAAAACTTCTGCATTTATATTTACCAATAATTAAAAAACCAACTGATTCGACCAATTCAATCATAAAAACCTTGAATCATCTAATTTTTTGGTTTGATTTTTAATTTTCTAGTTCGAATTACTTTAATAACTTTTGTTGTTAAAAATGATCGGTTTATTAATTAATCAGTCAATTTTTGCAAATTAATAAGTTCTTATAAATTAAAATAAATCAATTAATTTTTATTTAATAGTATCTTTTTTCAATTTAACTTCAAATTTTTCTATTGATAAGAACAATCTCTTTAAATCACATTTTAAATTCTTTAATTTTATTTAATCTTTAGTTGATTTTATGATGGTTTAATAGTTGAAACTTTTAAATCTTAAATCTCTTGTTTTATCCATTTAACTTTCGGTTCAATTTTTAAAAAATTTATATTTTCCGAAAATGCAAGTACGAGATCTAAATACAATAGCAAAGTTTTTTTTCCCCTTTTTGGATGTTAGTACTGGCAAGATTGATCTTTCACATGCAACCTAAGCACCACAAGCAAGATAATGCAGAAAGATCATGGATTGATTACTTGCAGAGGCAAGTCTTTGGACTTTTTGTTCTAGGATTTGCCTCCAGATCAACTCGTGAAAGTTCCGACAAACAGCTAAAGAGACCAAAACCTAAGCCAACTCTAGCACAAGTCAACCACACACATTGTCGTCACTCGTTCATGTCCTTAATTTCTGGGTTTTCTAGGATTCCCCAAAGTCAAACCCATGTCGACAGTACAGATCACTTGGCTTCCCTCACTTTGAAGCAACCACTAGAGCTCCTTGCCGGTCACTGAGTCTTGTGATCTTATCACGGCAATCACAGTACAGTTTGTTTGTCTATTTCTTCAACTGAATTTATCAACTACGTCTTCATGCATTTACAAAGTCTGGCTTGACTTTCGGGCATTAAATACCTTTTTGCTTAGATGCATGAAAACTTATTGTTAAGTGACCGTTTTATTACAATAGTTTAAGTTCACTATAAGAAAAAATATGTTTACTGACGGAATATTCCGTTGGAGAAGTCGATATATACGTTGGAAATTATATGTACTGACGGAATACGACGAAAGACGAAATTTAGAAACGGATTTCTTGTCCGTCGCGATTTTCATGTTACATTCCGACGGAATAGGAATTTCCGTCGCAATTCACATACGAACACAGTTCCGTCAGTATATTTCCGTCACTATTACACAATTTCACAACAGCGTTGTTGTGTGAGGTTAACTTAATTGGTTTTATATATTCACTAACACACCCCCTCAAGTGAAAGTTTTTTGGGCTGGAAACTTGCACAAGCTTACTCTAACTTGTGCTGAATAATAGGTGGGTGGTAGAATTTGAACTTACGACCACTTGATCACAAAGCTTAAACTTATTGTTAAGTGACCGTTTTACTACAATAGCTTAAACTGTTGTGTGAGACCAACTTAATTAGTTTTATATATTCACTAACACTTACATTCCATTTCTAATGTCAAGAGTAGGAAAATAAGTTATATGAGTACATTAAATCTAACAAAATGATTTTCAATATAATTTACTTAATAATTAATAACTTAATTATTAACTAAATTGTATTTTCTACTAATGATATTTAATAACTAAAGAACTAATAAACTAAAACGACATTATTGAACCCTAGTTCAGTCAACAATACACCGTGGTGAGTGAGGTGGAAATGGGCCACCTCAATTCATCTAGACTTTTAACCAAACGTTGGGTTAGTACTGTCAAAACGAGAGAACAAGACAAAGAAGACACTGCATGCATAATTGTAAGAGATAACTTGTGCAAAAATGTGAAGAACCATGTAAAGGAGCCGAGCATTGATTCATGAAAGGTTTTTAAGGAGCACTCGTAAAACACCCCAACTTTTTACCTACAATTGTCAAGTTTCTCAAAAGCATCATCACTTTCTACTGTTTACAAGTTCATAAGGTAAATGTTGGCAATGACCTTGGCATGCAAAGAGCACATTTAACACACAAAATTTAAGAGGGTCCTGAAAATCTTTGACATATCATGTAAGCTGAAGGATCATATATAGAAATGACCCAATAGGCCAATACACCAACAATTTGCATATGTCTGTGTTAAAAGTCAAATGGAGTTAAAATCAGTAAACAGACAATTGATATATATAGACATATTGCTGCTTTTAAAAGTCAAGCTCACAAACCTCTTCTCCTACTCTGTTGTTGTCACTTTCGATCTTGTTTTCCGGTGATTAATTAGTAGTAGTAGATATAGTATTCATTTGGTGCACAACCGAGCATCGCTGTGTTAGGAAAAACAATGAAGGTAGATGAGCTTGTAAGAGAACTTCTTCTACTAGAAGAGGATAGGATTGAGCCCGAGCCGATTTTCATGAATCAAAATGCCATGAACCAGCTCACTTCCACTTTGTATTCAGGTCCAACAATTCAAGATATAGAGAACGCTTTGTTCATCACTAGCAGAAGAGATCAACTCCAAGCTATTTCACAACCCAGGTTTGAACTTTCTCTTAACAATTTAAGTTCGTTATAATACTCCTGTTAAACTTTAATGTTCTTGAAGTTCATTTGTCACAGAATTTCGAAATGGGAAAGGGGATTGAGTCAGATTGAGAACAACAAGTACACAATCAAACTCAAAACCTGTGGAAATGGAATGACTGATGATGGTTACAAATGGAGGAAGTATGGCCAAAAAGTTATCAAGAATAGCGCATTTCCTAGGTAAATGTTTGATCTATGTCTTACTTAAGAACATGACCATATTCGTTATCTAACAAACACTGTATTCTGTTACCAACAGGAGCTATTACAAATGCACAAACCCTAAGTGCAGTGCAAAGAAGCAGGTGGAGAGGTCAAGCGATGACCCAGACACACTCATTATAACCTACGAAGGTCTCCATTTACACTTTACTTATCCGTATCTTTTGTTAGACCAATCGAAGCCACCACCCAAAAAGCTTAAACGAACCACCATGGAGTCAGAAGTACCCATCCAAGATCACATGCAGCAAGACTCGTCATGCTCGGAGACAATTATGGCTTCTCAGGGATTGCTTGAAGATATTGTTCCTCTCAAAGTTCGCAACCCTACAAGCAACGTCGTCGTCCCGTCCACTTCTTCTTCATGCTCTTCTTACCCTTCTCAGACAACATCACCTTCTTCGCCATCTTGGTCTCATGCTGCACAAGAATGGCATGTCAATTGGAGCTAGAAGCCAAGGGAAAATCTTTGTTATTTTCATTTTTTCCCTCTTGCTTATCTAGAAAAAAAATTGGCAAATAATGCAAAACAGCTTTGATTCTTGTCTATGCAGGGTCAATGGGTCATAAATGTATTTTGAACCCAATTCAATCCTATCATTTTCAAAACTTTTAAAACAAACCCTAAATAGCAATGTTTTAAATTTCGTACCGTACCGGCCGTGTACCGGTACCGGTACGGAGGTAAGGTGTACCGGGGTCAAATACCGTTCGGTACCGGCCAATTTCGTCCGTACCGGCCGGTACCGGCCGGTATTCAAAATACCGGTCAAATACCGAAAATTTTAAAAAATTAGGGGACTTTTTTGCAAAATTTTCAAAAATTTTCAAAATTTCCCTCCCCATTTTTTTCAAAGTTTTTAAAATAATGTATCAATATGGACTATTTTGCAATTTTTAAAAAGTTTAGGGACTATTTTATAATATCCCGAAGCGGTATCGGTACCGACCGGTACCGGTACAGTTCAGTTCCAGAGCCCAATCCGGTACCAAGTCCGGTACGGTATTCAGAACATTGCTAAATAGATAGAAAATTTGACGAGAATAACTTCTTATTAGTTAATATCATGTCAATACTAACACAACATTATTTTTATATTTAAAAATAAAAAGTGAATTTTTTAAAATTAATCAAAAAATAAGTGTACAACCTTTGAGTCCCATTTGTCAAGTAAGTTATGGGGCTGTTTGTTTTCGTTTGTTTTTAATTTTTTGTTGCGGTTTTTGTAAATTGAAAAACAAGTCTTAAAAACGTGTTTGGTTAAACACGTTTATAATTTTTGTTTTTAAAAATAAAAAAGATATCTATTTTACGAAAACGTAAAAATAACGTTTTCGTGATTTTTAAAAACAGTTTTCATAATCGCTACGCCGACTTCATCTTTTGCGTCTTCAACACCTTCAAGTTTGCTTTTATACCTATTTGTTCCATCACAGATTATTCGCATACATTAAGACAAAATTCTACAAACAGGTAAAAGAAAGCATCTTTTTGGCCAAAAACACAAAAGCAGTTGAAAGGATAGCATCAGATACAGTTCCTCGATTCACTGTTGTATGTACATAGTATACAACAGAGGCTATAATAGAGGTTATGTAGATTCCTCCAATTTTCTTTAGGTTTGCCGCGCAACAGTCAACACAAGTTGCATTTCTCAACCATTTACCATCCATGGATGTCCTGCAAAAACCCACAAACCAAATCATAAGCAAAAAGGACCCAAATCATACAATAAGAAGTAAGACGCTTAATTGAATTTCATAAGAAGTAAGACGCTTACTTAGTACTTGTTCGGCAGATAATCTCCTTGAAACATCCTTACAGAGCATCCTTCTTAGCAAATCGTTAGCATCGGAGGACACTGACTCAAAAACCCTTGGTGGAAATCTCAAGTTCCCTCTAAGCACGACTTCGAAAATCTCCACTGTCGTCTCTCCGTGGAACGGCGGGAATCCGGCCAACATAATATACAAAATCACCCCCGCACTCCAGACGTTTACCTTCTCACCGTACTCTCTTCCGGCGAGAATCTCCGGTGCCATATAGTAAGGCATCCCCACCACGCCGGTGATCATATCCCCCTCCAAAACCACCTTCGCAGACTCGAAATCGGCTAGCTTCACCTCCTCGGCTGCTAAACTTAAATGAATACCTCATCTGATTCTCAATAGCTTTTTTTCTTCTCATCATTTAATGCGCAGAGCTAGTCCTCATAGTCCTCATAGCTAGTCTTCATGTATCTTTAGAGTGGAGCACGTAGATTGTCAAACATCATTTAGCAGCCATCATTTAATGCAGCAGTAGAGCCTATTTTTCAAAGCTTATTCACGTGTCTTCCTAACAAACTTACTCTCAAGTAATAGCTCTTTTTCGCTGGTTTTTGCATTTGTACGTGAGTTTGAAGCCTATTCTTCTCCTATTTCTTCACGTGTCTTCCTATTGATACAGAACTACATTACTTTATTGTCTTCACATTGAAGCCTATTCTTTACGGTAAAGAACTAAACAGTAAAATGTATTTGTAAGTTAGTTGAATTTAATATATACGTAGCCTTATTTATATTAAATATATTTGTTTGTGAATTACGTTGAAGTGGCTTATTATTTTAAGTTGAAGTCAAAATGAAAAAGTGCGTAAATAATATTACTATTATATGTTTTTAATAATTATAATACGATGGACATATTTTATTAATTACAACAAGTTAATATAATTTTTAATTTATATAATTTTATTATATACAATTAATATATATATTTTTAATAATATTTGATTTGCATATATTTAATTTTAGCTATAATGATAATTAATTAATTTAAAAATATAATGTATTATATTATAATTATTATACATAATAGTATAATTACAAAAAAATAGAAACATGATAATAAAATCAAATATGTTTTTGTTGTCAGTTTTTTATTAGAAATCTCAACCAAACAGGTTTTTGTTTTCAGTTTTTATTTTACAAATCTCAACCAAAAAGGTTTTTATTTTTTTAGAAAAAAACAGAAACTAATAACAGAAAACAGAAACCAAAATAACAACAAAAAAATAGAAGTGGAACCAAATGACCCCTATATTTATATATTTTAGATGATGAGTTTCACTTTTTTTTAGAATTTAAAATTTTCATTAAAGAAAAATAGTGGTGTACATCTTTGAAGAGGGCCTCTCCCATGTGAGATAAACAACTAGGAACACTAGGCATCCAGTTGAGAAACAAAACGACGACATTCAAATAAGCTAAAGGGATAAAGTGCAATGTCGTTTGACGATTAGGATATAACAACCCTCCTCTTTCTCGAAGCTTTAGACATTTGCTCGATTTGGAAAAGAAGGAAAGAAACTCTTTGGAGGTATGGCTCTATGGAGGTGACGCCACAACTCAGCTATGCTTACTTAATTCGAAATGTACGATGACGATTAACGATTAGGGAATAATGATTCTCTTCTTTCTTGACACTTTAGTCAATTACTCAATTTGGAACAGAGAGTGATGACGCTTTGGAGCTCGGCTCTGAGGAGGCGACCCGGAGGTTATTACTGCTCGTTTCTCCGCACAGAGGGGGATCTCATCTCAGGTAAGCATACCTAACCCAAATAACTTCAGAAATAATGTTTATGAGCTCCACAGAATAACAAACTACAAGTTAAAATCTGGGAATTGGAGGGACAACAGTGAACCTTCATACAAGACTCAGCTAAAGAGGAAGCGGATATGAGGACATTCTGTTTACTACAGGTGAGTCTGAATACCTATTCTTAAATAATCTGCTTCTTTTATGAGCAGGTGAATTATTTGCTAGAATCCAGAAATATTGTGTATGAGAACTCTCTTCTTTTCTATAACCCAGATTAGATGAAACTCTTTATAGAATATCATGATCTAGGAATATACTACGAGGACTATATTCTCCATGAGAGAGCCATTCCTCTTCTACAGTGCAGGTCCAGCTGATTTGTAATTAGTTGTTCCCTAATGTTAGAGATAGTGAGTTCGATAAGAAAGACTAGAGAGTTAGATCTCTCTTTAAACCTCCTAATATTCCTCTCATTCCAAACTGCTTGAATAAATGTAGCTACAGCAACCATAAAAATATCCCTATCATATTTAAAGATATACAGAGAAGGCATTTCCAGTAAGATATCCGTGAGTCTGCAATAATTAGACCTAAGGCCACATAAACTAGAGATTTTAGCCCAAATCTCTTTAGAGAAAACACACTCGAAGAAGAGATAATCCCTAGTTTCATCCTCTAGGTTGCAAAGAATACATATCTTAGAAGAGGATAGGAATTTCAGTCCATCTAAAATGCTAAGCTTGTTCAACATAGCTAGCCAAAGGAGAAAACTAGCATTCGGTCTGAGAACCTTGCTCCAAATCAGGGAATACCATCCTACTCTTGTAATTGCCCCTTCTTTCAACTTTTTAGCTTCCCTTATAGCAATTTCTGAAACAGGAATCCTGTCCCATAAGTACATATCACTCTCCCCAAGGCTTTTATATTGTGGAATGGGAAAAAGTCTAATTTCTTCTGAGGATAGCGTCCAGTTGTCATTTCTAATCATTTCATGGAGCTTAGCTCTCTTAGGGAACCTCCTTAATAAGGATCTTGCCAATTGATTATGAATTAAACGCCCTTAACCTGTCCAGTTATCATACCATAAAGAAATTCTTTTCCCTGCCCCTATTTGACAAGTTATGTGTTGCTAAACATCTTCCCTCAATCTGAGAATTTGGTTAAAGAACCAAGAATAATTGTCTTTGATTCTTAAAGCCCAAAGACTCTCACCTTTTAATATATAGTTGTGAATCCATTTTATCTACAATGATTTTTTTCATTTAAGATTCTCTAAATTCTTTTGGTCATAAGTAAGTTGTTTTTCTTGCTGATTGACTCCAAACCTAACCATCCTGCCTCCCTCGGTTGGCAGATATACTTCCAACTTAGTTTTCATATTCCTTTCTCACCATTTCCTTTGCCCCATACAAACTACTTCATCAGCTTTGCAACTATTTTAATAACTCCTTTGGAGAGAAATAAGTAGGAACACCAGTAAGTTTGCATTGACATAATTATCGACTTCAGGAGCTAAAGTTTCCCTTTATAAGACAGGGCTCTATTAGTCTATGATCCCAATCTTTTGATACATTCACAATATCTAAACCTCCTGGATGAGATAGGAATGCCCAAATATAGAAGGAGGATCTTTGATTTCCATACCAATAGCTAATGACAAGGAATTAGAAAGGTGAGAAGCACTTTTGGAGAGTATGAAGTAACTTTTATGAAGATTGATACTCAGTCCAGATAGCTCCTTAAAAGTGTTAAGAGTACTCATCAATAAGGAGACTGAATGAACATTAGCTTTGCTTAGAAGAATTAGATCATTTGCAAAACATAAGCTAGTTAGAGAAAGCTTCTTACATTTGGAATGATATCTGAATATGGAGTCATTTGAAGTGTTGTGCTTTAGCATTAGGGTAAGAACCTTTATGCAAATTAGAAATAGGTAAGGAAAATGAGGATTCCCTTGCCTAAGTCCTTTTTTCCCTTTAAACAACTTTGTGGGATTTCCATTAATCAATATTCCATAGGAGGCAGTAGAAATGCATTCTTGAATCCACTTTATAAACCTATGGGGAAATTTTATAACCTCTATAGTTTTTAGTAGAAAACTCTAATTCACACTATCAAAAACTTTTTGTAAATCCACTTTAATAGTACAGTTTTGAGGACTTCTGCTGCGATTGTACCCTGTTAAAAACTCCTGCAGTAAAAGAATATTAACCCCAAAATCCCTGCTGCTCATCAAAGCACTTTGATTCTCGTTGATGAGAAAGTGTAGAATCTCCTTCAACCTATTTGCCAAAATCTTGGTGATAATCTTATAAAGGAAATTAGTACATGATATAGGTCTGAAATCACAACATATAGAGGGGTTGGAATTTTTAGGGACCAAACAAAGAAAAGTCTTGTTAATCTCCGTAAGTAAGATACCATTTTGGAAAAACTTCTACACAGCCTCTTTAACTAACCCCCCCTCCCAAGCTACTCCAAGTTTTTTGATGGAAAACCCCATTCAATCCATCTGGTTCTGGAGCCTAAGAGCCATTCATATTAAAAACCGCCTTCTCTATTTCTTGATTCGTAGCTGGAATAATTAACAAAGAAGTCTCATGTTCTGGTAGCTGTTACAAAATGCTTGAGGTCAACTCCAATTCCTACTGAGGAACCTTTTGAGCCTAGGAGATTTTTATAAAAATTCGTGGCTTCCTTAGCAATTCCATCTTGTCTAAATACAATCTCATGACCAACTTCAGTTTTTATGGAAGTAATTCTGTTAATATTCCTACGAACTAACACTGAATTGAAGAAGAACTTAGTGCATCTGTCCTCATCCTTAATCTAATTGACTATGGCTCTCTGCTTCAATAATGAACATTAATTATCCACCGATTGCAAATAGGTCTTAAGGGCTTCCTTTTCAGCTATAGCTAGAGAACAATTCGTGGGATTAGCTGCCAAAGATTCCCGAATTACTGAAAGCTTGTTTCTTGTTGTTTCTATCTCCTTTGAGGAATTTTGACATCTCTTTAGGTTTAGCCTCTTCAACTCTTATTTAATAGCCTTGAGCTTTTGCAAGCAAATGTACTGCTTTGAACCATAGATCTAATACTCCAAACCTTTCATAATTACCTTTTGAAAGCCCTCCATATTAACTAGAAAATTGTTAAATTTGAAAGGATGATGTATTCTGGTAATAGTAAAAAAAATTATCAATCTTTAGAGGGGTGCGATCGGAAATTCCTGGTTTTAGGAAATTGGATGAGCTTCTAGAAAAAGTATTTAACCATTCCACATTAACCATTGCCCTATCCAACTTTTTCTTAATATGCCAAATAGAGCTTTCTTTGTTGGACCAAGTAAACCTATACCCTTCAAATTTTAAATATGTTAGTTCCACCTTCTTCATACATTCGAACATATCAGAAGAGTAGTTTAAAAGGTTACAGTTTCATTCCGCCTCTGATCTGAAGAGAATTATGTTAAAGTCCCCACTAACTAACCATAGAACACTAACTGATGCCTTGAGTCTTCAAAGAGAATTCCAAAGCTCAGTTCTTTAAAATACTGTGTTAAAACTGTAGACAAACGTAGCTAAAGCAAAAGAGTTTTCCATTTTGAAGTAAAGCTTTATGTGAATAAATTGCTAACTAGATTCCAAAACCTTCACTTCCAAGAGATCACCATCATAAATAATAATAATCCTTTCATAGGCATGACATTGGTGGTTTGTAAGAAACTATCATTTGCTACCCAAAATCCCTTACTGCATTAAGCTTAAAAGGGTTATTTATTCCTGTTACATTCCATACAATCATGGTCATAAGAGATTATTTTTTCCTTTGGAGCCTTTTCTACTGCTCCTATTACTTTTCTGAAAGATAACCTGTTCAAACTGTTCCTCTTGGGTAACTTCATTCTGCAGTTCAACCTTCTGTTGGTTTGCTCAATCTGTTGGAAATCACGTACTCTCTTGCTAGGATAAATATCACTAATTTCCATTTCGTTCTCCCTCTTATTCTTTAGTGACTTATTTAAGTCACTCGGTGGATTCTGAAAAACTTCTCCCTGCTGAACTAAATCTGGACAATTTTCCTCTAGAATACTTTCCCCATTTTTAGGTGAATCCTTATCAACCTGAACCATTTCCTGATTCTTTAATACTTTTCTGCTACCTCACAATCTTTGTTGTCTTTTGAATTAATCTTTTCCATACCCATCACCTCCAAATAGTCTCCTCTAGTGAAAACTCTCCACATAGGTTTCCATTTTTTGCCTTGTGCTTTTATAGAAGGTTTCCATTGGTATGTACCATAACTTTATCCTCTCTGAGAGAATGTTCATTTGCCAACCTTAGGATATGGATGTTGTCTTTTATTTCCTTAGAAATATCCATACTCACACATAATCGTGTAAATCCAACCCTTTTCCTGAACGTAGTGTTTTCATCTATACAGATTGGTTTTCCTAAATAACTAGCTAGCATACTCAAACCCTTAGTGACCCAATATTCCAAAGAAATGTTGTGAATATTCACCTACAGGGGAATGTTTTCTTTTTCTAATTCCATGCCCGGTTGCCAATTTTGAAGAAATAAAGGAATTTGAGAGATGTGCCAAGCGTCTTCTTCAATTATCTTTTGAGCTTCTGATTTTGAGGCGAAGGTAAAGATTAAGTTATCCTCTCAGTTTGCATAACTTTCATTAGACCTCTCCCTTTCCAATTTCTCTGGGTCCATAATTGTATCACTGGAAAAGCAAGCCTTTTATCCATTAAAAATCAACAAAAGTAGTTGCCCATATCCTAGCACCTTCCTGCAGAATGTCTAGACTAAGAGCCACCATTAACTTTCCTTCAATCTCAACTAGTGGACTGTAAACCAAGGAAGAGTCAGAGTCGTCACCCACAACCTATTTCTAGGTCTTTCTAGCCCTTTTAAAAAGTTGAAATTCACCAATAGATAGCACAGAAGGTTTAGGAGGAATGGCAGAGGTAGAGGGTGGAATAGTTGTAGAGAGGGATGGAGAAGAGGAGTGGGCTGGAGATGATTGAGAAGGGGATAAGGGAGTATAATGAAGGTTCAAGGAAATAGCTAGTTGAGTGGAAGAGGGAAGTGGTGGGAAATCAATCTTCATTTTAACTTTGGAAATCAATTTAATCTTTTATGTTTTTTTTTTTTTGCAGATCAACAAAGGATGCTGGAAGACAAGAGGAAAACAATGGTCAAGGGTACTCGAATGGAGGATAGAAGGAAGGAAAGCTGATTGATTAGGATCTAGGGTTAGGGTTGGATGTGGGGATAAGATGTTAGAGAGAAGTTAGAGTCTCTCTCACTTGCCTTATGGCAATGGGGCACATTTTTTATTTAAAAAACAAAAATAGTGCATGTCATCATTGACGTGGTGTTTAGCTAACAGAGAACTAACGCTGTTAAAATTTTCATCTACTTAGGGTTCGTTTTGAATGTTTTGAATACATTGAAGGTCAATTTGAACATTTCAAAATATTAGAGTTTATTATATAATTTGTTGTAAATGTTGAGGTTCAAAATGTACTTTTAGCCTTTATCTAGTGCAAACTTCTAAATCGGTAATATAAATATATTTATAAATATAATTATAATAAAAAGTAGTCTTTTATCAATTAGAAATAAGGCTAAGTGTTTTTGAACCCTTTCAAATTTTGCTTATTAGCAGGACTTATGCTAAAATGTCGTTGTATAATTGTAATTGTAATATTATAATTATAATTTATAATACTTTTGGTCGTAATGTTCATACTATTTTTTCGTTTTTCTTTTTAATATTATTATTAAAATCAATAATAACACCATAGAGTGTTTTGGATTGCGTATAAATGGTCTTTTTATTACAATTACATGTCAATTATGAAGAAATATTTGCTTTAAATTAGTTAAATAAAATATAAAGTAGAATTAGAAAATCACAAAATCAAAACTCTAAGCGCTTACTCAGTTATGTTAAGAGTTGGCGTTTGGTTTAACCCAAAGTTACTTATATTCAGAGTGATGTAATTAAGATTCAATAGATTCAAGTTTGGACATAATTGAATTTAAAAATTAATTCAAAATGTTTAAAAGCATAACACTACGTTTCGGTTTGATATGTAGGTCTAATAGACTGTCAGATTTTGAGCTTTTTAAATTGATTTAAGAGGTGATTGGTTAATGAGTTTGAGAAAAATAAATAAGGAATGAAAAATAACTGCTTGGTAATATATTATTATTGAATAAATAGTATTTTTATATATAAGTTTGGGGCATTACTTTATACACCCAATTATAAAAGGAATGAAAGTCATTCTCAGAAGAAGAAAAAATGTCACATGCATGACAGAAGTGTTACGGGTGTGACACTTCTTGTCACTCGTGTAATACTTTTTTTCCTAATTATTTCTATATATAATAATTATTTATGCATAGGCGTGACATTTCTTTTTTTAATTATTTCTATTTATAATAATTATCTATATATAACAATTATCTAAGTATAATAATTTATTCTAAAATAATGAAAATAATTCAAAATTTTGAATTATTAATTATTTTATCAAAATTTTGATTTTTTAGAATGGTAGTTTTTTTACATTCCATTTAATTTTACATTTAATTAAACATTTTAATTTTACATTTAATTGGATCATAATTAAACTATATTTTGAGGACTTTATGTAGCTAATGAAATGTTGATGCAAGCAAATTCTAGAGCATTTTTTTCTTCAAGAACTATTAGAAAAGAAATACTGCAATATATTTGATTTTAAATATTTTGTCATTCATAATAATGAATGAGTACATAAATTAAATATAATTAATTAAAATATATTAAAATTTAATGTAAAACAAAAACTTAACAAATTTTTATTTCTTAAGATTTTTAACAAACTAACCACTATTAATGATAATGATAATTATTTCTTCGTTCTAGCTAACCATCATAATTATAATGATTATATCAATTTTCATTCCTCGCTATATTCATTATAAATCTTACTATCATTGTCCCATATGAATCAAGCATCCCCTTAAATCTAGGGATGACAATAGATCGGGCTAGTTCCAAGCCACCCTCTTCTGCCCAGGTGGGGTCCGGCCTAAGACAGCCCGAATCCAACTTGGCTTTACCCTAATTTTTTAAATAAAAAATGTAAAAAAAATGATGTCATTTTGTTTATAAAGGTCGAGCCTCGAATCGAGTCTAAATAGTTCAAGCCCGACCTAAGAATCAACTTTTTCAGAAAGGTTAAGTTCGAGGCCCAGTCAACCCAAACCCATTTGCCATCCCTATATAAATCTCAATTAAGTTTGAGTTTCGGGTATAATAATAAGTTGGATCAAAAATTGAATTAAATTAAACATTTTTTTGAAAATGAAAAATCTATATTTCTAAACTCAAATTGCATTAATTTAAAATCAATTTAAATTTAAAAGAGTTTAATAATTGAAAACTTATGTCAAAATTTGATTAGACTTTATTTAATCTTAACTAAAAATGATAAAAATTTATTTAGTTTATCTCGACCTTTTCTAAATTAAAGTTAATAATTTTAACTTGAATTTATAAAATTTTAGACTAAGCCCGGGTTTTTTTTTTCAAGTTTTAAGCTAGGTTTTAAATTCAAGTTGTCTCGCTCAATTTGACTAAAAGCTCAAAATTTGTAAATAAAATTATTTAAATTTTAATTTTAAAAATATGTAATTAAACTTAATTTTAGGACATCCAAACACGACTAGGACTCAAGTCTAAAACTTCGGACTTCAAGGTGGTGGTCTGGATTCGTTTTTCGGAGTTGTCCATAGCCTGGTATCATCCCCAAATCCTCGCTGGTTTGGGTAATCTCGTCGGTCACACTGTGAAGATCGACGAGATCACCCTGCAGGTTCAACGTGGCAAATATGTGCGAGTTGCCGTCG
The DNA here is from genome assembly GCA_026284465.1 of Erythroxylum citrifolium. Taxonomy (NCBI): domain Eukaryota; kingdom Viridiplantae; phylum Streptophyta; class Magnoliopsida; order Malpighiales; family Erythroxylaceae; genus Erythroxylum; species Erythroxylum citrifolium. The sequence goes on along the minus strand of JANKOE010000005.1, from coordinate 71,783,713 downwards.
AGGTTGATTTTCGCAAGCCCTTGTTCCATTCGGTCGAACTAGATGGGGTGCTGTTGCGAGTTGCTTATGAGGGGATGCCACAGTTGTGTTTCCTTTATGGCATGGTCGGCCATGCCGACGCAGACTACACTCCTTCGTTTGACCCTCGTACGAAAGCCATGCAGCCGAGAGGCATTGCTTCTGCTCCGCTGGGCGAGACATCACCCAACGCGACTATTGGTAATCACCAACCTGTGGAGAAGACGACTGTCACCGAGGCAGGATAGAGCACCGAAGATGACGCTCCCACCGGCTATGGCCCCTGGACGATCGTTCAACGTAAACCCCAGCCCAAACGTCTGGCATCTCGACTGTCAAAGATGGGACGTGCCCAGACCAATGGCTCTGTAGGGGGTTCACCATTTTCCATTTTGTCATAGCCAAATAATAGGGGGGAAGGGACGGGGTCAGCTCCACAGGAACCAAGGAGTACTACTCCGGTTGAGTTTGGACAGGTTTTTAACTTGTCCAGTTTCATGGCAAAAGGCAAACAAATTGACAAAGGGCCCGTCTTTTCTGCCCTTGGGCCCCGCCATCCATCCACGCGGAGACAGAAAAGTCAAAAAAAATCTCCCATCCTCCAACACGTGGGTGAAAGCTTGGGGGCGCCAGTCCCCTCGAAACCGGGATCCTCAAGTTTGACCCCCGTTTCGCTAAAACCTTCCACTCACGACAACCATTTAGCCATTGCGATTCCCTCCCATATGGACCTGATTTGTGACCCACAGCTCCTCGCACTTCGCGACTTGCGGGATGCAGACACCATACACCCGATGGATGGCATTGAAAGCCCGAAGCCCCAGACTATCATGGCGGATAGTTCCGCTCTTCATCCTAACGACCCGCCCACGCTTGCAATGGAGTTGAGGGCGCCGGTCGAACTGCCACAACCAGTCTTAGATACGGCTATGGAACCTATTCAGCACGCTGAGGGTCCTGCTAGTAGTGTGCCCTAGGCCAATGGATGTATGTGATTCATGTATTAACATTATGACTTGTTAATAATATATTATGAGGTATTCCTTTCATATATGCATGTATGTCGTTTATGTAATGTGATTTACGTTCCATGAATGGTATTAGACTTATGTCATCAAGTATGTGACTTGATAGTAAAACCATAAGCGTTATAACACTATTCT
>JANKOE010000005.1:71772081-71782432 GCA_026284465.1 Erythroxylum citrifolium | reverse complement strand
GGATATATTTATTGGGCTAGATTGAATTAAGTTGTCGGGCTTTTATTATATGAGATATAATGGGCCGAAACTTATTGAGTTTCAATAGGATTAGGTTTTCTCTATAAATAGAGAAGCTTAGGTCTCATTAGATGAAAGACACTATTGATTCACGAAACCCTAGCCACCATCTGAGAGAAATACCGTACGGCGTTCGGAAAGAGTTTCAGGACGTGCTAGTACACTATAGCCGCAGCCCGGATCATGCATACTCATGTGGATACCGGTATAGGGCATTCGCATATTGCAGTATCTTGGAATCCGAAAAGAAATAACAAATCCATGGCATAAAGGTATTTTCGTACATCCTGAGTATTTTCGATTATACTTCACGTTGTTGTATGGTCTTTTCCGCAGTATATTTTGAATATTCGGGCCATATGCGATCCAACAGGTCCCACTGGTGACTCTTTGGGAGGTACCCACCCTACTCCTCTCTAGAGTAGGTTCAACTTTTGTTAGTTTTTATGTATATTATAATTTGGAACTGTCAAGGAGCAAGGGGTCTCGGTTTCAGACCGTCTTGCAAAATCACCTTCAGCGTTATGAGCTGGATATCCTAGTCTTACTCGAACCTTGGATCAATAGTTTTCGGGCGACCGCTGTTATCAATAAGTTAGGTTTTGATTACTCTTTTTTAATCAAAGCCGATGGTTTTTCGGGTGGGATCTAGCTATTATGAAAGGACATTTATGATATATCCATCCTCATAGCTCATCGCCAATTTCTTCATACTACGATTAAGTACGCGTCCGGATCGCTCGATTTTACTGCGGTTTATGCCAGTCTGCAAGTTGTGACCTAAAGCATCCTGTGGCCCCTCCTATCTTGGATTGGCCAGTCTACGCCTCGCCCCTGGCTTATCGGGGGCGATTTTAACGCCAAGCTGGACATCTCGGACAAGCGTAGGGGCGCCTCTTCCACGAGGATTGTCAACCATAGGTTTAAAGATTGGGTCCACGTGAATGGCCTTCATGACCTTGGTTATGTGGGCTCCAAATTTACGTGGAGGCGTGGCATGGTCCAAGCTCTCCTGGATCGCATATTGGGGTCAACGGAGTGGATGCATGCTTTCCCGGCAACGACGATACACCATTTTCCTTTTTTAGGGTCCGATCATCGACCGTTGTTAATTCACATCGATCCCCCGCCTCCCCGTCAATGCGGTTCCCAGTGTTTCAGATTCCAAAATGCTTGGCTGACTCACACTGAGTTTGCGGACATGGTTGCTACGCATTGGCTCCCCGAAGCTGCAACCATGTGTCAGGCTTTAGCTGAATTTTCAGAGCACCTCCGCTGCTGGAACCACACGGATTTTGGTAATATTTTCTCTCGGAAGAAAAGGTTATTAGCTCGGTTGGAGGGCATCCAACAGACTATGGGGGCTAACCACCGGGACAATCTTCTTCATTTAGAAAATCAGCTGAGCGAGGAACTGCTGCAAACACTTTGTGAGGAGGAGATTTTTTGGCATCAGAAAGCCAGGTGTGACTGGATCTCCCGGGGGGATCACAATACCAAATTCTACCATACTCTCACTCTCTCTCGGCGTAAGAAACTGCGTATCGAGCGTCTTTTTTCCTCCGAGGGGACTCTGCTGTCAGATCCTGTGCATTTAGGCCTTGAAGCTCGGTCTTTCTTTGCCAAACTTTACTTGAACGAGGACACCCCGATACAGCCTTTCCCGCTTTTGTGCAGGTTCCCTCCACTTTTCGACGCTCGGCTTCATTCGCTCTCGCAGCCTCTCCATGAGTTGGAGATCTGGACTGCGGCCTTTGATATGAATCCGAATAAGGCCCCTGGCATCGATGGGTTTAATGCGCTGTTTTTCCAGAAGCAATGGGCGCTCATTGGGCACACAGTGACTGAGTACATCAAAGAAGTTTTCGCTTTACGTCGTTGGGACAGGGATCTAAATCATACCATCTTGGTCCTGATCCCTAAAATCCCTTCCCCTTTGAATATCACTCAGTTTCGCCCGATTAGCCTATGTATCGTTCTCTACAAGATCATTTCAAAAATTCTGGTGAATAGACTAAAATGCCATATGGACTACTTAGTGGGAGCCCAACAATGCAGCTTTATTCCAGGCCGGCAAATTACTAACAACATCATTATTGTCCAGGAAGTTATTCATTCCATGCGCAAAAAGACGGGTAAAACCGGTTATTTTGCTATTAAGGTGGATCTAGAGAAAGCTTACGACCATCTTAACTGGGATTTCCTTCACCAAACCCTTTAGGATGTTGGTTTTCCCGAGTCTTTCACCACGCTCGTTATGCAATGTGTGACGACGGTGTCGATGCAAGTTGATTGGCAAGTACAACTGACGGATCCTTTTAACCCTACTCGTGGCCTTCGACAAAGCGATCTGCTCTCCCCTTACCAGTTTGTTTTGTGCATCGAACTACTCGGTCAGTTCATATCAAGGGCAGTGGGACAAGGGCAATGGAAACCGGCCAAACTGAGTCATACTGGCCTTCTTATTTTCCATCTTTTTTTTGCCGATGATCTTATTCTTTTCGCTGAAGCGGAAGATTCTCATATGCACGTCGTTGTCTGAACTTTGGACGAGTTTTGCCAGGCCTCTGGGCAAAAAGTTAATACCACCAAAACGAGGATCTATTTTTCCAAGAATGTCGATCCCCATACCGCCCGTCGCATTAGCCAAACACTTCAAATCCCATGCACGAACAATCTTGGGAAATACTTAGGGGTGCCGTTGATTCATGAACGCTCCTCGCGACACACTTATCAATATATCCTCGACAGCATTCAAAACAAACTTGCGGGCTGGAGAGCCAAAACTTTGTCCCTGGCAGGGCTGGCAACCCTGAATCAATCCGTTCTGTCGTCGTTTCCTATCTATACGATGCAGACAGTTCGGCTCCCGAGACGTCTATGTGATGACTTGGAGCGTCTCATGCGGAATTTTATTTGGGGAACTACAGATGCTCAAAAGAAAATTCATCTGGTTAATTGGGACACAGTTTGCACCCCAAAAACCAAAGGGGGTTTGGGGCTCAAACGCATCCGCTTCACTAATGATGGTCTGTTGACAAAACTAGGTTGGGCCTTGATCAATCAGCCCACAGCTCTTTGGGTCCAAATTGTTACAGCCAAATATCGTTTAGGCCCTCACCCACTCCCCCCGTGCATCTACCGCACCGGAGCTTCGGGCCTCTGGCAAGGGATCTCTGCTACCTAGCAATATGTTTGGCAAGGGATGTGCTGGCACCTGGGTAATGGGCGACGCATCCACTTTTGGTTGGATACTTGGCTTCCGGACTAGGGGCCTCTCGTGTTAGCCACAACCACCCCTCCCCCGGAAAGGCTTATGTATGCCACCGTGGTCGATCTGGCGACGAGAATTGGAAGTGGAGCTTGTTCCAACAAATTTTACCCTCCTTGCTCTGTATGAAAATTACGGAGATCTGGCCACACGTCGGGGGCACCGAGGAAGACTGATTGATTTGGGGGCCTACTAGTAATGGACACTTTACAGTGGCCTCCGCGTATGAACTTATTGAAGGTCGTACCAACGTGGCATCTCCTGGTCTCTGGAACCTTATCTGGAAGTGACCAGGGCCTCAGCGGATTCGAGCCTTTCTGTGGCTTTTGACCAGAGGCAAACTTCTCACTAATCAACAACGCATGGCTCGCCAGCTCACCGCCGATGGTCGTTGCTTGACTTGTGGGCTCGACGAATCTATATTGCACGCTGTTAGGGACTGCCCGCGCGTGAAAACTTTCTGGGCCAATTTCCCCACCATCGTCCGGGACCCGGGTTTCTTTCACCAAGCGGTGGAGGAGTAGGTGGCACACAATCTTCAGCGGCCTGGCCAAGAGGCTCAAGTGGCATGGAACCTGCTATTTGGGGTCACTTGCTGGTCTCTCTGGCAATGGCGGAATCGTAACATTTTTGAACCTGGATTCGTGTGGCCTCCGAATGGTTCGCATGTGGTGCTAGACCATGTAGCCCGGATTAAGCGAGTGAGCATAGGGGAGAACTGCGTGCTGCAGCCCCCCGGATTACCTGCTGGAACTCTCATCGGATGGACTAAACCAGCGCAGGGTTGGGTCAAACTTAACTCAGATGGGGCTGTTCAACAAGGGCCCCACATCGCCACAGTCGGGGGCATTCTTAGAGACTGACAGGGAAAGTGGTGTGGTGGCTTTCTCCACCACATAGGGCGGGGCTCGCCTACTACTGCGGAACTCTGGGGAGTCCACTCCGGTCTTTCCCAGGCGTGGGCGTTGGGTTACCGACGCGTTATTGTTGAAGTGGATTCCTTTGAAGTAATCAACATCTTTTCTTCTTCCAGGGTAGTGTTAACTGATGATCTTTTGTTGCTGGCAGGTACCCGAGAACTTCTGAAGCCCGACTGGGAGGTACATCTCCAGCATGTTTATCGCGAAGGCAACCAGTGTGCCGATCAGATGGCGTCTCTAACAGTGGCATTCAGTCTTAGCTTGCATCTTCTCACGACACCCCCGATGGCCATTCGGGAGCAACTTCAACACGACCAGCGGGGCGTTTTATACCGAAGAGCCCTACGTTAATTCGGGGCGTTTTTGTTTTTTCTCCCTTGTAGCACAAAAAAAAAGAATTCAATTGAAGTCTTGGGTTGGATTCCCATTTTCTTCAAAAAAAAGAGTACGCATCCAACCCAATGGTAAATATGAATCAAATGCGGCGGTTTCACGTTCTTGGTTTCATGTCCTTGCACGCGTCATACGATCTCCTGTCCTCATTTTCGATTCTAACGAACAAAATCCATTTCTCGCCTTCCGAACAGAGTCCAAGCTCGCGAGAGCCCCTATTTAGGGTTTTCGTTTTCTCCTAATTTAATGTTAACTTCTCCGGTACAATGATTCTATCGAGAATCGCTCGCTCTTCTTCTCGTCACGTGCTCAATAGAGTAAGCTTTGTTCCTTATCTTTTCTAATTCTGTGATTATCTGATTATCAATTGAATAAGCCTCGTTCTTTACTTTCCGTAGAATGTTATCTCCAGGGGTCACAAGGTGAGGAACTCGTTATTGAAAGAACCGATTATCGCGTCCCTGCAGCTAGAGAACGCGTGCATTCCACGCTTCGATGGCGTTTTGGGGCTCGTGAGAGGCTATGTATCTGCTGGTGGAGCTTCGAAACAGTTGTTATCGAGCACGTGGCGGTCTAATGTCGGTTCACTCATTGCAAACCCTAGGTTTCGACGTTTATTTTCGAGCGAAGCTCCGAAGCAGAAAAGTAAGTGCCTAGTATGATTTTCGTGTATGTTTGTGTGTGTGCGCTTTGGATTATGTAAATGCAGCATTTCGGCTTTGTTTAAAATCTTCTAATGATTTTTGCTTGTATGATGTATATAGAGGATAAGAATTATCCAAAGAATAAGAAGGAGACTCCCAGAGCCAATGAGCGCAAATTTGAATCCAAAGGTGCATCCCTTTTTTATATAGATTCTCATTGGGTTTTGTTTTTTTCCCTAGTTAGTATTCAATTTTGTTGAATTCATTAACTGTCTGTTGAATGGAAAATTTGGGATTGGAATCAGAATAAATGGGGAATTTAACTTGTGTCACAAGTACAGTCTTATTGCTGTTGTGCATTTCAAAACTTGATGTTTGTCAAACATTTCTTTAACATTTCTGCAGGGCACACTGGTGGACGTGCTGCTGGAGATTCCCAAAACATTATGAATCTGCTCCAAAAACTTGTAACTCCTTTGTTATTCACAGCCTTTGTATGCTCATCCATCTTATTGGCTCCACTTGAGCAGAAGCAGGCAAGTGCTTGTGAAACACTCCATGGATGCTTAGATATATGCTCTTTCTTATTTATGTGAGTGGATATAACTAGTTGATGTTCCACAGATCAGTTTCCAAGAGTTCAAAAACAAGCTACTTGAACCTGGTCTGGTGGATCGCATTGTTATTTCAAATAAATCGGTTGCAAAAGTGTATGTGAGAACCACTCCACGAAATGCAAACTCAACAAATGATGACATTGTCCAGGGTCCTGTTGATGGTACCACTGCCATGAATGTTAGCCAGTACAAATACTATATTAACATAGGAAGTCTTGAATCTTTTGAAGAAAAGCTAGAGGAAGCCCAGGAAGCTTTGCATATAGATCCACATGATTATGTTCCTGTGACTTATGTTAATGAAGTGAACTGGTTTCAAGAATTGATGTGGTTTGCTCCTACACTATTTCTTTTTGGAGTACTCCGGTTAATGGGGCGAAAAATGCAGGGTGGTGTTGGTGTTGGTGGTTCTGGTGGGCAGGGAGCCCGTGGAATATTCAACATAGGAAAGGCACATTTTACAAAAATTGACAAGAAGGCCAAAGATAAGGTAAGCATTAACCACGCTTAAAATTTTGTAATGTTGATACTTACAATACCCTCTAGAATGCTGATCCCAAATACTTGATTTTTAAGTACCATTTCACCTTGAAAATGGTCAGCACATCTAGTTCACTCTTTTCTGTCAGATATGTAATTATTGAAGTGCTTTGACCTTAATTATCATGGTAGTTTATTTGCCAAAGTTTGATTTGGTCCATCAGGTATTTTTCAAAGATGTTGCTGGCTGTGATGAGGCAAAACAAGAAATTATGGAATTTGTACACTTCCTCAAGAATCCAAGGAAGTACGAGGAGTTGGGCGCTAAAATCCCTAAAGGTGCCCTTCTTGTAGGCCCTCCAGGAACAGGGAAGACATTACTTGCAAAGGCAACTGCTGGAGAATCTGATGTTCCTTTCCTATCGATATCTGGATCAGACTTTATGGAAATGTTTGTTGGAGTTGGGCCATCCAGGGTTAGAAGCTTGTTTCAGGAGGCAAGGCAATGTGCCCCAAGCATTATATTTATTGATGAAATTGATGCAATCGGTCGAGCAAGAGGACGTGGGGGCTTTTCTGGTGGTAATGATGAACGTGAAAGTACGCTTAATCAGTTGCTTGTAGAGATGGATGGGTTTGGGACCACTTCTGGAGTTGTTGTACTTGCTGGAACTAATAGGCCGGATATTTTAGACAAAGCTCTACTAAGACCAGGCCGGTTCGATCGTCAAATTACAATTGATAAGCCTGATATTAAAGGACGTAATCAAATTTTCCTGATCTATTTAAAAAAGTTGAAACTTGATAAAGATCCTTCTTATTATGCCCAGCGACTTGCTGCTCTAACTCCTGGGTTTGCTGGAGCAGACATTGCAAATGTTTGCAATGAGGCTGCTTTAATTGCAGCAAGAAATGAGAGTCCACATGTGACAATGGAACATTTTGAGGCAGCCGTAGACAGAGTCATAGGTGGTTTGGAAAAGAAGAATAAGGTAATATGTTTTTATTTGCATAACCCAGCTGAATTTTGCTGTTTGAATTTTCTTCATTCACTTGGTAATATGCTGTTTCTGGAAATGACCTTTTATGTCCTTGGACATGGATCTGTTCCAGTTATGGGATGAACCTATTCAATTTTGGTTTGAACTACCTGCAATGGGAACCATCCTAAGCCTTCAAGTTTGATTGTCATCATCTCATTATAATTTGCAACACAAAGTTATTGTAGTCTTTGAAGAGTTGCATTTTCTAATTGCGAAGTTGCTTATCATTTGATTCTCATGTTTGAAGCTGATTTCTTTTCTATGTGGTTCATAGACGCTTCCTGCTTAACCAATTTCTTTTGATATATGAAATGCAATTCTAATCTGTTTCCTTATGTAGGTTATAAGCCAGCTTGAAAGGCGGACTGTTGCTTACCATGAATCTGGTCATGCTGTTGCTGGTTGGTTCTTGGAACATGCAGAACCTTTGCTCAAGGTAACAATTGTTCCTCGTGGTACTGCAGCACTGGGCTTTGCCCAGTATGTATCCAATGAAAATCTGTTGATGACCAAGGAGCAATTGTTTGATATGACTTGCATGACGCTAGGTGGACGAGCTGCTGAGCAGGTGATTAACCACTAACTAGGACTGGAGCAGTTTGTTATGTTCATGTACACAAGTGTGGTTTATTTAATTTACATGGTTTGGCATCAAACTTTTGTATTCTTTGAGTTAAAACTTCAACAAATATTTTTACTTTGATAGGTTTTATTGGGGAGGATATCAACTGGAGCTCAGAATGACTTGGAGAAAGTAACTCAGATGACCTATGCCCAAGTGGCAGTCTATGGTTTCAGTGACAAGGTTGGTCTTCTCTCCTTCCCCCAGCGGGATGATTCATTTGCGATGACCAAGCCTTATAGTAGCAAGACAGGAGCCATTATAGATAGTGAAGTTAGAGAATGGGTGACCAAGGCATATGATCGTACAATTCAGCTGATAGAGGAACATAAGGAGCATGTGGCTCAGATTGCAGAGCTTTTACTGGAGAAGGAGGTCCTACATCAAGATGAGATGGTTCATGTTCTGGGACATCGTCCGTTTAAGTCGAGCGAACCAAATAATTATGATCGGTTTAAACAGGGTTTTGAAGAAGAAAAAGAAAAGGAATCTAAAGTTGGGACCTCTGCAGACGAGGATCCTCCCCGCAGCAGCCGGAGATTGCTCCTGCATGGTAGGTGGCTACACAGTTCACGATTTTGTAAATGGTAAAGTCAGTTGAAATCAATTTGAACTTTCAGTTTCTTCAACTAACAAACCATGTAAAGTTCGCCAAAATATGTCAACTTCTTGATATTCCACTGAAAAGAGAAAAATAACCTTCCTCCACAGTATATGGAAATTTCGAGTTCAACTAGTTGTGAAATTGATGACATCCTACTAGTGAATGGATCAGAAACCTTGAAGTTTTGTCATGACATTTCTCTATATGTACAGGGGACGATCTTGAATGGTCCCATAAATAGACTTTGGAGAAAGTAACAAATTACGATGGTCCATCAATTTGCCACCAAGTTTGCGTTGCAATAATGGCAGGTCTTGTTTCTTTCACCAAAAACGAATGGCATTTCTGAGAGACTGTGACTCGCCAAATAGTGAAACACTGACCAAGAGGTGCGACCGTACTATTCGGTTGATAGAAGAAGCACTGAAAATAGTGAACGTTTCAAATAGGCAAAGATGTTCCATACATCATAATGATGATAATGACATTGTTGGGAGTTCCAGGACCCAAATCAATGAAACCCTGCAATCTGTGATGGGTTGGATTTCTGGAACTAGACATTTGAGTCGTAGATAGTAATAAAACGGTATGGCCCCATATGGATGATGGGTCGTTGTCATCGCAGCTGGATCATAGATGATGAAGACACACGTAGTTAATGTGACTCGAGTTTTCTTTTCATAAAGGTACGATCTGTTCCCATTATTTTCACATAAAATTTATGTTTTGGTTAATAAAAACGCTTGTTCCATGCCCCTTTGCATCTACAAATATTTAATTTAGTGAATATCCATCTGAAGGTTTCAGTACAGACTTGTATGATATTTATGCAGACCTGGAACTTTGCTATGGATTTAGAGCTAGTCTTCATTTCTAAACTACCCCGTATTTGTACATATGTTGGATATTGTTACAAGTTGCAGCTTGATAACTACTAGATACATACAAAAAAGTTTCATTTTCTGCAGAATTCATGGGGCAAATTCCATTGCCTTGAATTAGTATTAGCTTCTGCTTCATTTTCTCTTTATTGTCTCATATGGTCGAAAGCGATCTATGGTTCACGCTAGCTCTGCCCCCTTGGCCTTTCCTAACAGAAAAGGTAGTGGATGATGATGATGTGTGCACAAGTCCTTTTTTTTAAAACTTCTTTTTTTCAACATTTTTGTGGTGTGAAGCTGATCTCTATCCACAGAGGTGCTGGTGTATCATGTGTGATAATAAAACCTGGATGTTCATGCAAAAGAACAACAGTTTGACACATGAACCCTTTCCCTGCCTCAGGTTACAGTCTACTCTCAGCTAATCTTCAAGATCCTCAAATAGTGGAAATGCTTCTTCGTAACATCATTTCTGGATATACATCACAATATTAGAGGTCCAAGTTGAATCCTCTTTCAAAAGTGTGATTGAACTTGACAGATATGACACCAAGAAGAGTCTTTGTTTTGACATTTGAGGCTTGTGTTCGAGAGGCGGTTTGTTTCTTACCATTATAAAAGCGAACAATAATGCTTGCTTGAAGAGAATGCAATGAGGCTAATGTTTTCAACCCCTAAGTATGGTATCTTCTTAGCAATCACTCTACTTTCCATTACTATTCTGAACAATTATAACAATTACGAATTGATACACGTCTAATTACTGCTAATACGAATGTCTTAATTTCGGTTTATCTATGAAAATCACACATTGAG
>JANKOE010000005.1:71744362-71756466 GCA_026284465.1 Erythroxylum citrifolium | reverse complement strand
TTGTTGTTGTTGTTGTTGTTGTTGTTGTTGTTATTATTATTATTATTATTATTATTATTATTATTATTATTATTATTATGTTTTTTTATTAAATTTATAAACTTAATTTTTTTAAAATTTAATATTTAAAATCTAAATTCTTAAAAGAATATTCAATGAAATACTAAGAAATATAATATTTGTACCCTTATAATTTTTTTAAAAAATCACGCCCTTATAAGTCATTTTACACATCAACAACTAATATTAATAGCTAATTTTACTAAATATCTTGAATAAAAAACTGATGTTATTTGCTAGCCAAATCAACTGATATAATCAACTATCAGCTAATCACTGATAGAATCAGCTAACAACTAATGTGATCCGCTATTTGTCAAACAACGTCTATATCTTTTACGGTTATACTTATTAAAACATCCTGTCGTCTATGTCTTTTACGGTTATACTTATTAAAACATCCTTTCTTATATCATAAATTATATACAAAACTCTAATGAATTTATAATAGATCATAGAGTTGCGGGAAAAAATAAATATTTTTTTTTTAAATTGTTATTCAATTTTTATATTTAAGATATTGACAAAACATAACTTAAATTTGACATCACGTCTAAAGTCAATAGACAAGTTTGAATGTGCAATTCTTTTTATATGAAAAAATTAGATATTTTAAAAAAAATTGTTATTCAATTTTTATATTTAAGATATTGACAAAACATAACTCAAATTTGGCATTACATCTAAAGTCAATAGACAAGTTTGAATGTGCAATTCTCTTTATATGAAATAATGAGTATGCAAAGTTGAATTTACAAGTAATTGCTTTCATAGGTATGGGAGCCACGTGCTTTGGATATTTATATTTCTTAATATAAAAATCTAAGGACAAAACTATCATTCACCCGGTATCATGCAACTATAAGAGACCTTAACTTTATTTATTCCATGCACAAGATTAAATATTTATAGCATCTTTGCATTTGTTGAGTCTATTTTTATTTATAACTTGGCTTAATTAATATAAGTAATTTGTATGTCATTGCATATTTAAAAAATTGCACAATTAAAAAAATTGTTCCCTATATATATATATATATATTAAATTTAACAAAAACAAAATTACAAAAATCTAGCATGACCATGTTAATAAATCTATCTTATGCCAAAAATAAATTTGGCTAAATAAAGAGTTGATTATACTATTAAGTATTTTTCAATTATGTTAATAAAATGACTTATAATCTCAAATTTTAACTAAATAAAATCTTAAATATTTATAGCAATTCATCTAACCATTCATAACCAATAAATAATAAATTTTGACATAAAAACAAAATTGCAACTTTAACAAGAACATTTTTATCCTGCCTTATAATAAGCTATGATTAAAAATCCTAACCGATCTAACCGATTCAACCGTAAAATCTTAAATCATCTAACTTTTCGATTCACTTTTAATTTTTTGGTTTAATTTACCCTTATAACTTTTGCTGTTAAAAATCGATCAATTTATTAATTAATTGGTTAATTTTTTAAAATTAATAAGTTCTTACAAATTAAATTAAATCAATTAGTTTCATTTAATACTCTATTTTATAATAAAACTTAAAACTGACCAATTAGTTAAGAATAATCTCTTTTCAATCATATTTCAAAATTTTTAATTTTATTTAATATTTTGCTATATTTATAACGGTCTAATATTAATTAAACCTTTTAAATTTTAAATCTTTTATTTTACCTGTTTAACTTCTAATGGAGTTTTTAAAACATTAACAATTAGAAACGTGATAAATTAATTAAATATGCAAGGGCAATTCAGGAATTTTACGTTCTTTATTACAATCTTTTTTTAAATATTTTTTTAACGTTTGGAGGAAGAGGAACCGTGAACTTGAACCATCTTTTGTTGTTTCTATGATCTTGTTTTCAACTAACTTTTAAATTTCGTGTCCTAAAACAGAAAAACCATAATTTTATATAAACAAAATTACAAAAATTAAAATTTTATCTGGTCCTTTTCAAAGTTTCTAAAATAATTTACAATTGAAGATGGAGGTGACATTGAGGCTTTTGCCTATATAAAGCCATGTCTGCCTATCATGTTCTTCCCCCCCTCCCTCTCCTCCTCTGCTCTTCTCTCTGTTCAATCTCTCTTTTGCATCAGTTGGTCTCTCCAATTTCTGATAAAGATCTCATCTTTTGTTCTTGTTCCATTGATCAAGAAGCTTGGGATTGGTACGATACATGAATATGTCTTTCTGCTTCGAAGCTTTGGCATTTTCTTTTTTTCTTATGACCCTTTTGAAGGTTTTCTTCATCTGGGTTATTAAGCTTGGATGACAGTTCCTTCATTGACATGATCTTCATTTGACATTGCTCAGCCAGACGCCATGAAAAGGAACCCTATTTTTAAGATGCAACTTGTCTATAATTATCTCAAGGCGTAATAAGATGCCTATTTTGGTTATCTTGTTGGAATTTTTAATTTGATTCAGAAACTGAAACAATCCTTGAGAAGTCTGTGATGCTAAAAACTTGGAAGCATGGAACGCTTTTTGCAGTTGTTTGTTCCTTTTATTTGTAAGAGAAAAAAGATGGCCTTTTTCAGTTTGATTGAGATCATCAATTCTCTTTTTCTCTGAACTTTTTCTGTTTGTTACAATGTCATTGGCTCTATTGATAGCCAGGTTTCATAAAATGAAGCAACTTTATTGACTTTCCAAATGCATAGTCATCAGGAGCTTCAGTTTCCATAACAGCGCTGGTCCACTTATTCTGCATAAAATCTTCCGTGGTCATTGTGAATTTGTCATTTGTATCACTTGTCTAGACTCTCCTAGTGGGAAACATCATTTCATACAAACCATGAAACTTACCCTTTTAAGGTTTAGATTGAATTTTCATCTTAGCTTTGGAGGGTTTAAGTTTTCATGGAGCTTAGCATTGATACCTTTTCGTCGTGTTCTGTAGATTTCCTATCCAGAATGGAGTTCGAGGACTGCTATCTTCAGGCACAGAGACCAAAATATGATTGCCTTCTCTTTGGTAAAAGTTCCATTTCATAAGATTTTGTTAGTAAACTGCGTTACGTTTGGAACAAATTCTTATTTTTTTGTTTATCTAACTCCGCAGATCTAGATGATACCCTTTATCCCCTAAGTTCTGGTATTGCAGCAGCATGTGGTAAAAATATTAAAGGTTTGTTTCTGCTTTTAGTTTTTCAATTTTCTGGATGAAGCTTGAGTTCATTGAATAAGAAATGAATATTCTTTTGCAGATTACATGGTTGAAAAACTTGGCATAGATGAAAACAAAATAACTGAACTGGGTTACCTACTGTACAAGAATTTTGGCACAACAATGGCTGGTCTCAGGGTAAGGCATTTGAACTGTTTTAATGCCAAAACTATCATCTACTTTGCTTCGTAGATGAGAAATGATTGTATCTGATTACTCTTTTGCAGGCAATTGGCTATGACTTCGACTATGACGATTACCATAGGTGGGTATATTTGTCTTCTCCTCTCAACTTTGTTTCAGAGTGCTTAACATATGACTTTCGTCTGATGTGAATTTACATATTTTCTTTCCTCTCTGCAGCTTTGTTCATGGCAGATTACCTTATGAAAACCTTAAACCAGACCCTGTCCTGAGGAGTCTTCTGCTCAGCTTGCCTGTTCGCAAAGTTGTAAGTACCTTGTTAAGATCAATATCCTTACAATTTTTCAAACCAAATTGGACATTTCTTTATCTGTTTTTTATTACATTACAGATCTTCACCAACGCAGACAAGGTACATGCACTTAAAGTTCTTAACAAACTTGGGTTGGAAGACTGTTTTGAAGGGATTATTTGTTTTGAGACTCTAAATCCTACCCACAAAAATACTGCTTCTGATGATGAAGACGACCTCGAATTTCTTGGATCTTCTTCCATTAATGGCCCTACTTCAAGCAGTGACCCTGAGATCTTTGACATTGTTGGTCATTTTGCTCAACCAAGTCCCAATTCAGTATTGCCTAAGACCCCCATTGTCTGCAAACCATCAGAGGTTGCCATAGAACGAGCTCTCAAGATAGCTAATATTGATCCTCAGAGAACTGTAAGTTAACTCATTTTCAAGATGCAAGAAAAGGGTTATAAACGATTAAAAGAGAAGACCTTTTAGATGTTGGATTTGTTAGTTGCAACTTGCCTAACGTACCCAGAATTATTTTCTCCTTACAGTTGTTCTTCGAGGATAGCGTACGCAATATCCAGGCTGGAAAGCGTGTAGGTCTTGATACTGTGTTGGTAAGCCAATCAAAACTGCAACATATGTCCTAAAACACTGCAACTTTTGAAGAAGTTAAGAATGTTATTTTCCTAATTTTTCTCAAATAAATTTCAGGTTGGCACTTCACAGAGAGTCAAAGGAGCAGACTATGCACTAGAAAGCATCCACAACCTGAGGGAAGCAATTCCAGAGCTATGGGAAGCTGAGATTAAGTCAGAAGTTGGTTATTCTGAGAAGGTTACAGCTCAGACACCTGTCAGAGCTTAGATATATGTGCTATGATTAGCCTGCAAATCATCTGTGGCAGGATCTTATTGGTTGATCTTTACAAGGTTACAGCAGAGACACCTGTCACAGTTTAGATATATGAGCTATCATTAGCCTCTAGCAGACAAATCAGTTGCGTTAGGATGTTATTAAACCCCACTTCCCTATCTTACGTTCCATTGATGTAGATGCCTTCCTGCAATCATTAATCCAAAAAAATGATTAAAAAAAGTCCTTTCTTTCCTGAAATCTCTCTGATATACTCAAACTGATGTCATAATCAATTAGCAATCATTTCATTCCAATTACTAAAACTCATGCTTATCATCAAAATAACACACACACATATATATATATAACACACACACATATATATATATATATAATACGAGTAAATTATAGTGCAGGATGTTAGTGAATATATAAAACTAATTAAGTTGGCCTTACACAACAGCTTAAGCTATTGTGATAAAATAGTCATTTAACATGGTATCAGAGCCTTTATGACTAAGTGGTCATGAGTTCAAATCCTACCATCCACCTATTATTCAGCACAAGGTAGAGTGAGCCTGTGCAAGTTTCAAGCCCAAAAACTTTCACTTGAGGGGATATGTTAGTAAATATATAAAACCAATTAAGTTGGCCTCACACAACAGCTTAAGCTATTGTGATAAAATGGCCATTTAACACGGAAGAGGCACCGCGGATAATATATACATTCATTTTCAAGATTTCCAACAAGTAACAATCTCAAACAAGGCAACAAGTTTGTATTACTACGTGTGAGTTGTGTGATGGTCCTGTAGTTTAATGATTACCTGAAGTTACTATCAAACAAATTCAAGCTGGCAACAAAAAAAGAACCTTAGCCCAGATGCAGATATGATATTTGAAGCTGTAAAGTGGAAGCCTAAGTAAGTTTTCAAATCATGGAAGCCCCATAAATGGACAGGAATGTCCCACTTCTATGCAAAGAACCATGGAACTTTACATCACTGTGTGTCATTGCCAATGAGTAGGTTGGAGATAGTACATTGGAAGCACAGATTGGTGAATGATAATGCAAAACTTTGGTGTGGAGTGAGTGTTGAACTTTGATCTTCACCTACCTAATACTCCATCCTGCTGATTAACAAAATGCTTTGTAGACACCGCACTCAGCTTGAGTTATTAATGGCTTCCATCTTAATTTGAGTCGCATTTAATAATTTTCTTTAAGTTTAATTAATAATAAAAATTTAAATTAATTAATGATTATCAATTTTAAATTAAGATATTTTTAAGTTTGAATTTGAAAATTATTTTCAATATTAAATTCTAATTTTAGAATATTCAAATTCAATCTGATTTATTATTGATTTTAAATTTTTATTTATATAAAATGTTATTTTTATTATAAAATGTATGTAACTCAAAATTTTTAATTATTTGATTAAGTCTTTGACATGATTAATACTTAATCATGTGGTGTATACATTTTTTCCAAATAAAAATTAAATTGTTAACTTTTGTAATATTATAAACTTAATTATAAAAGTAAATATTAAGAATTAATTTGACTTTTTTTATCATCAATATACATAATTATTTATATATATGAATTTAAGAAAAAGTTTTATAGTAATAATAAAATAATTATTTCTAACATAAATAATACAAATAATATTTTAATAAAAATACAAACTTTCTTTTATAATAGAAATAAAATAACTACTAAACCAACAACAAGATTCTTCGGCCCAATCCATATAGCTAACCCCAATTTTACCACCAACTGAAACCCGGCCCGGCCCATTAGAAAGGTCGGTTGGCAGTTGAACCAAACGGTCCGGATAAGGTTGACAAAACAACAACCTGCGACTGACGGCTGCGAGAGAGAGAGAGAGAGAGAGCTGTTTCGACCGGCGGTGCGGTGGAAATTAATGCGACTTAACCAATTGGAGCGTTGAGACGTGTCCCGTTTACGTTCTCTACCATCGATTGCGTTTAACACACAGTTGGACACTTCCAGAATCTTCGGAACTTTCTCTTGGCTTCTTTCTTCTCCTCTGTGATCATTGGTACATTAGTAGAGTTGGTTGAGTGTATCAGCTTCAATGGCGAGCTCACATACTGTCCTTGTCACCGGAGCTGGTGGCAGAACTGGTGTTCTCTCCCTCTCTCTATTTCTCTCATACACACGCACACACACTCACCTTTTAGTTTGTTATAGATGTTCTTTAATTCTTTGTTTTGTTCTGAGACAGCTTCTTCATGTTTTTTTTAATGGTCTTTTTATGTTTTTTTGCCACAAAGATTGAATCTTCATAAGTTGTACGATGAGGGATGATCAGTAATTGTATTTTTTTTCCTCAATTAACCAACGATTAATGCAAATAAACTTGTTACCAATTTACCATGAAATGGGTGATTAAAACCCTGATTGGTGTGGTAGTCTTCTGCGGATTAAGCTCTGTTTCTGTAGATGACTTCAATCATATGTAGTTGGACTCACGGATGGCTTGAACTTTAAAATTGCTTGTATGCATCATTGATTAAATCACTATCTAGTTGTTAATCTTGGTTTCCACCGGTTAAAGGAACTTTGCAGAGAAAATTTTCTTCCTTTCCAAGTTCGAATCTTTCTGATAATGTTGGTTTTGAATTTAAAGACATATATATGTAAGTTTAAAACAACAACTGGTCTTTGGCAGTTGAAAAGATTAACTGACTCATCATGTGTGTTTTTTTGTCTACCATGAACAATTATGAAAAGTTCTTGATGTTTGTCTTGTTCTAATGCAATTTGTGAGTTGTGATTGGTCCTTTCCTTTATAAGCTTCAACGACAGTTTCGAGTTTTGCTTCGGTTAATCATTAGTTTCTAAGAAGTTTTCATTGCCTTACGATATGTAGGGTAGGGATGATATACTTTTATGGTTGCAAGTTTATAGCCTTTTCTTTTACTGCAGATATGAAAAGGCAGTGGAAGTATTGTTTAATCTGTTCTGCCTTCATCAAAGCTTGGTATTGATTATCTTTTTGTTAATTGAAATTTCTGCAGGTTCAATTGTTTATCAGAAATTGAAGGAGAGATCTGACCAATATGTTGCAAGAGGTTTAGTGAGAACTCAAGAGAGTAAGGAGAAAATCGGTGGAGCAGAAGATGTCTTCGTTGGGGATATAAGAGATGCTGAAAGCATAATCCCAGCTGTCCAAGGAATTGATACGCTGATTATACTCACAAGTGCAGTGCCAAAGATGAAGCCTGGTTTTGATCCATCCCAAGGAGGAAGACCGGAGTTTTATTATGAGGATGGTGCTTTTCCTGAACAAGTAATTCGTGTATCCCTGGTTATTGAATCAGTAAACGTCATAGGTTTTCGTTTTGCTAACATCGATTTGATGCCATTGCGGATTTAGGTTGACTGGATTGGTCAGAAAAATCAAATAGATGCTGGTGAGAGTTCCTTCCCTTCTCCTTATTGATTTATACTTTCATTTCTTCAAGTTAACGTGTTTGAACTAAAATCGGTCACTACATGAACAGCCATGGCTTCCGGAGTAAAGCAAATTGTCCTGGTTGGATCTATGGGTGGAACAAATCCTAATCACCCTTTGAACCGCTTGGGCAATGGGAATATACTGGTTTGTGATCCTTCCTTGTATCTCGTGAAAAAGTTTGTGTTTGTGGTTTTCTTTTAGACCTCTCTGTGGAAAAAGATGATACTTGATCATCTTATATTTTTGTGTCTTCTACTCTAGTATCTCTTCTTAGGTGCTTTTTAGCTTATCGTAATTCTTCCTGTGTTTCATCAGATTTGGAAGAGAAAGGCTGAGCAGTATTTGGCTGATTCTGGTGTTCCATACACCATCATAAGGTAGATATGGACCAATACAGGTCCTCTATTGCTACATAATTCATTTTATTCAGCTTCTTCCAAAATGTGATTAAGCAAATTTACATGTCTGATTGAGGGGGCCGAGATAACCATAAAGAGTCGGCTCTAAAACTTATCTGGAAACAATTGATATGAAAAATAAGGTTACATGTTTCGAGTCCTTGCCTAATGTGGCTAACCTTGAAAGTTTACTCCTTTCTTGTCTGTGTTTTTCTTTTTATCTTATATGGAGCTTGCAAACTGACTCCGACCTTTCTGGCTAAATCAGGCCTGGAGGCCTGCTAGACAAAGATGGAGGTATACGAGAACTGCTCGTGGGAAAGGATGATGAACTTCTGCAGACAGACACGAAAACCATTCCGAGGGCTGATGTTGCAGAAGTTTGCATTCAGGTATAGTTATAGAGAACCAGAAATTACAGTGCCGTTTTGCTTGATACCTCTATGCTTTTCGCTGGACGTTTACATTCTGATCAGTCATCAGTCGAACCAAGCATTAATGTACATGATCTCTGAAGCAGGCACTGCAGTACGAGGAAGCTAAGTTTAAGGCATTTGATCTCGCCTCAAGGCCAGAGGGAACAGGAACACCAACCAAAGATTTTAAAGCCCTCTTCTCACAAATCACTGCTCGTTTTTGATTCCCAGTTGCTTCTACTATTGCTCTGGGATCATTGTAGCGTTAACATGTATTAACAGTGAAGAGTATAAACCCATCTCGATAAGCAAAAACTGCAATAAGAAAATGACAGACTTGTCCTGAAACCTTGTCAGGAGATACTTTAAACTATAGAGAAGTTCATGTTGTTCAATTTTAGATGAATGTCGCACTACTTTCCATTGAAATTCCAGTGAATCGTGAAATTAACTGCAGACCTTGGAAGCCATATGTTCATGTTTGGAGCTTATCATTTGCAATATATTCCATCTTCAGGATCCATTGAATCTCAACCTTGTGTAACATTATCCAATGCCTGCAATTAAAAATTATCATTCATCAAGAAGCTAATAACACAGTAGTCTCACAATAAAGGCATACGAGTAATCTCTAACTATTTAGTTTGACAAGTAGATTCTTATGTTCTAATGTTGATATATGGTATCTTATTATAGTTCAAACACGTAAAAATTAAGTTTTAATGAATGTTTATAATTATTGAGTTAAACTCGAGTTGTTCAGATTTAAGTAATTATTCGTTTTAATATATTAATCTTGATAAAGTTTGATTAAGTTTAATTTGATCATGAGTCGGGTTTTGCCCATTATTATCTCTAAGTCTAAGTCGTTGTCATTATCATCACATCCAGCCTGAAATCTTACAATAAAGTAGGGCCTGAAAAGGTACGATAGTATACAGCCTTATCCTATCAGCCTAACCCCCTGGAGGGGCTGTTTCCGTTTTTATCTCTAAGTAAAACTTGTTTATAACATGATATGAAAATAATTATATGACGTACTCTGCTTCACTAAGTAAAAATAAGAACAGAGGGACAACGAGGGGTGGACCAATTGGTCCAGATTTCTCACTTAAGACTCTCCCTTAAAAAGAAGGTCTTGAGTTCGAGTCACGCTAAAGGAGGGAAAATAGATATGTTCCTGTTGATGATCCTCTAGCCCCCTGGGCACAGCTCCTTGATCGGATCAATTGCGGACGCCTCGCTTCCAACGGCAGTGTGAAAGTTGGAGTTACTAGGGAACCCGAGGGCTGATGGGAACCTGATGCTGAGCAGGGGGGAGCCAGTGATCAATCATCAGTTGACCAATCAAGTATGTGAAGACTTCTTGTGCGCAGAAGTATATAGGCTACGTAGGAACCTGAGGGATCTTAGAGTTCTAGATTTACATCCTCTAGATATTTGGGGTGGCGTCGTAGGGGCTTAGGATTAGTCTGGCTAAGCCAGGATACCTAATATAATAAAAAAAAACAATATAAGTTTTATGTTCAAATGGTAACTAGAATTATGATAGGCTAAATTATCAAATTTAACCTTAAAATAACGATGGCATAATCTAATTTGGGTTGTTAATGTTAAAGCCTATATTGGTTTATCATATATGGACATATTAGTGGGTTGGAAACTTGGAATACCCAACGTTTGTTTAGTCATTATGCTAATCCTACACAGTAATGTCCACTTCTGAACCTGAAGGTGCAACCCGTCACCAGTTTATATAAGAATCAATAGAATTTGTCTTAGTTTCCTGTTACTATATTAAATATAAAAAGAATAACTAATTGACTGGAAAAAGTATACCAACTCATGAGAGACTAGGACGTGACAAAAAAGATATAAGATGGTATTTAAGAGGCAAATCACATAAAACAGCCCATGTGATATACTTGATTATTCATCTTAGCCCCTATGTTTTTAATTCGTTCACCTTAGCCCCTGTGTTTTTTATTCTCATTCAAGATACCCCAATTAGATATTTTTGGACAAATTTGTCCTTAGATTATTGAAATATTTTTTTTTAATCTCTTGATTTCAAGGGCAAATTTATCTAAAAATACCCAATTGGGGTATCTTGAATGAGAATAAAAAACACAGGGGCTAAGGTGAACGAATTAAAAACATAAGAGCTAAGATGAATAATCAAGTATATCACATGGGCTCTTTTATAGGATTTGCCAAAAAATCGCAACTTTTGCCTTCTTGTTTTCCAGATCTGGGTTTTTTGGATTTCTCTAGACACAAAACACAACCGTCGAACCTTCATTCAAGCAATACCAATGATTTCTAACCACCAACTCAGAACTTATTTAAAATTCCAGGAGCCAAAAAACAAATGCAAACTCAATCGTACAATACCAAAATGCATCCCAAATTTTGAGTTTTAGGTTTCGGGAGTTTAATCTAAATTTTTCATATATAAAAACAATGTTCCACAAACTACTTCTAAGGATCAAAAATGAGGAGTCAATTTTTAGAACATATCAGGAAATAGTATCTCAGGCAATTTACAACAAACAAACCCAAGCACCATCGAGTTTTTCCAGAATTCTCAATCTGGATATCTCAATTTGTGGTTTAGGGTTCATACTGTACTAATCTAAAACACCTTTTATATTTTGGTTGCAAACCTTTTGCAATTCAATTCCAAAATTTTAGTCAACAACAATAAAATTATAATCAAATTATAGAATTAAAATCTCGGTCTGATACCACTATTGGGAAACCGAGTTAGGATCCGATCTCGATCGTAGCAGAATAATCACAAAACTTTTCGTGACTTTTGATTTTTCGAAAACCAAGATCTATTTAATTCTATAAAATGATCAACACAAATTATAATAAAGCAAAAATTTAATTCGTACCTTATTTTGAAGCTTGATCTTTATCTTGTTGTATCCCTCGAACTATTTTTGAAATTGATATATCTCAACCACCGTAGCTGCACAAGTGTCCAGCCTCTAACGGTATCCACAAAACAGGTTGAGAGAACTCTGTAACTCTTACAAAGAGGGTTAAGCAAGAAGTGCTAGCTCCGCAGAACTCAAGCCTATTTATAATAATCTTTGGAGGTTTTAGTAATTTAATAGAAATTAAATTCTAATTTCAATTAAACTCTAATTAGAATTACAAATAATTCTAATTACATACCAATTATGCCCATATAAGATTCAATATCTCATATTGATCCTTATTTATTAAATATCTCATATTTAATCATAAA
>JANKOE010000005.1:71719546-71730785 GCA_026284465.1 Erythroxylum citrifolium | reverse complement strand
GGAATAAAAAAGCTTATCCCTATTATCTAGGGACGGTGAACAGAAATTTAGAGACAGCAACCAAACGTCACACGGAGACAAAATTTTTATGTCTCGTCTTCTATCCCCACTAACAAACAGGGACAGGAACCAAACAAAGCATGACAAAAGACAGTCTTTGGGTAACTTAGAAAAGGACCAGAGCTTTACCAATTGTTATAATAAAGGCACTAAAGCTTGTTGAACGTGTAACTCAACAATTCAGACTTGATAAATAAATAAGAAACATTGGTCTCGAAAGCTGCTCCAAGCAGGTTAATAAAAATAAAAAGAGATAAACTTTTTTTATAATTTAAAAATTTTATAAAAAATCTCTTTAAAAAAAATTATTTAAAAACTTTTCTAAAATTTCAGTTAAAAATAAAAACAAGAGATTGAGAATAAATATCTAACCAAATGTCATTAAATTAATTTTTAAACTTGATTTAAAATAATTAAATTTGACCTAAAATTATTCATTTAAGTCAAATTTAATTAATTCATATCTGATTTTAAAAATAAATTAAATCATTATGAAAGTAATATTTAATCTATTAATGTTTAATATATATTTTATTATTTTTAACTAAAGTCTAAAAAGATATTTTTGAAAATTTGATAATTTTAAAAATTAAATTTTAAATTACAACGTATCTAATACTAACATTTTCATGCGGTTTTTAAAACATTAGTTTTGATAGATGAAAAGTATTCTAGTCACCTATGTTTTGTCTTCCATTTCTTTCGAGGCAACTCTCCTCTTTCTAGACCAAGTGTATTTGAAAAAGAAATTAGATGGATATTACAGTTTTGCTCATTTTAAAAATTAATATTAGTATTTTAATTATCAAAACATATATCACTTTATTCAAATTTCCAAAAAAAAACTCTTTTAAATATTTATTAAGATAATTTTAATGAATATTATCATATTGTTAATTATCGTATACCCTGTCACATTTGTGTTATTCGTATAACTGGGTTTTAATAACATTCTTGATACAACATTTTCCATAAGTAACATTATAAAACAAAATTAAAGATGGGCTTGGGCTCGACTTAACCTGACCTTTCCATGCCAAGGCCCAGGCCCAATCCAGGGTCCAATAAGACCTAACGCAGCAAACCCAAGCTCTAGCCTAAACTTGCCGACTTAGTCCATTTTGAATTGATTAAGCCCAATTCAACTAATTTTCATATTTTTAACAAATTCGAAACTCATCAAACCGAAGGCTAAATTGACATCCCTGCTTAGATGAGAATGGTTGGATGCTGGGCAGACGGTGGATGCGGAGTATCGGGAGATCACGTGTATGATGAGGAAATGACCAGACGGTGATGGTGATGGGTCAGGAAAAAACTGAAGCTCAATCGGCGTTTCCTGTCCCCTTCACTGAGTCTTCACCACATGCCTCACCTACTCAATTCCCAACCGATAAAAGAAGACGCGTATTCATAGTACAGATTCAGATCAAATAGCAATGCACTGGTCCGTTGTCTTAGATTTAAACATTTTAAAGTCTAAGCTCACACTAAATTTAAAAAAAAAAGACATTTTTTATTTTAAATTTTAAAAACTATTTTTTAAAAAATTTGACGGGACTTACGCTTACCTATAGGTCAGTTCATTGTCATCTCTGAAAAATTGGCGAGACTTACCTATGCCCCGCTCATTATCATTTTTTATTTCAAAGGAAATTATTTCTCATAATTTTTTTTTAATTTTAGGATAAAAAAGATACAATTTTCTTATAATTTAGGAACAACTTTTGATCTTAAAAAAGTTCCTTTTAATTTTTATTTTAAAAAAAAATATTTTTCTTATACTTTAATTAAAAAATAATGGTAGTATGAATATTAGAGATAGACTAATAAAATATTATTTATACGACGATTTATTTCATTCTTTAAGTTTGGATCAAATTAATTAAATTTTGACTTAAATTAATGATTTATTTTAATTATAATAAATTATTAATTTATCGAATTTAATTGATTTAAATTGAGTTTAAAAATTAAACTAAGTTATTATATTAGACACATTTGACTAGTTCGTTTATAATATTCATATGGAAGAAGAAAAACTGTAAACCATGGTCATTTTAGAGCATATGAAATTTTCTGTTTCGATTTGCTCTATATAAATATGTGGATGAGATTTAATTGAACCCAAATAAAGTGTCTGTGCTCGTTGCAGAACCTATTTAGTCAAAAAGAAGGAGCCAAAACTGGATGTGACATCGTGAAACAAGCCATGTTACCATATTCCAGGAACTATTCACCACCGACGTAAGTTTTATACTTTTATCTACTTTTTTTTCCCTTCCCTCTTCCGTATAGTACGTGTGTAAATTATACCAGGAACTTGTATTTGTTCATGAATACGTACGGAAATGAAAATGGGTTCTTTTCAAGTACTGTCCTTTTCGATTCCCCGTTTACTTGCAAGAAGATGATGATTGATGAGCAGCTACATTTAACTATTGAATCTCAGGTTCTGTAACATTCTATTCTATGTTGACCCTTGAACTCAAGTGAGAGTGATTAAGAAACAATAGATGGTTTGTCTCTATTACTTAGGATTCTGATTAGAACAGTAATATAATGTTTGCTCCCAACTTGAAACGATAGTGATGTGTATATATTTAACAGAGTTT
Source organism: Erythroxylum citrifolium (assembly GCA_026284465.1). Lineage (NCBI taxonomy): Eukaryota > Viridiplantae > Streptophyta > Magnoliopsida > Malpighiales > Erythroxylaceae > Erythroxylum > Erythroxylum citrifolium. The sequence continues at coordinate 71,728,110 of JANKOE010000005.1, read as the reverse complement.
AATTAGTGCTCGAGGAGACCTTTGTTGCATAGAAATATAAGAAAATTGATAAAGCCCATGTAAGTTTGGATTGCTAAGAAAATGTTGTGAACCAATCCTAAGATCCAGGTGAGTTAATAAGGGGTTTTTTTGGTTTAAGTAAGATTGTAGGTTCAAACAATTCTTATGTATGCAGTCGTTTAAAATTTGGGCTTTGAGTTTTGCTTTCCACAAGGGACCTATCAGGCTCGAGCGGGAATTAGTTTGGGTGTGGATGGCTTAAAGGTGTCTTCCCATAATTGGGACTCTCATATGACACCTCGTAAGAAACCAAAATAAAAAGAAGAAAATGTTGTGAACCGTACACATGCAAAGTCAAACACTTTAAGAGAGATATCTTCTTGGACCAAAAGGTTGATCCCCAACTCCAAGGGTCCCCAGTCGCAGGCCCGACCACCGTTGGAGGATTGAACCACGGTTTGATCTTGGTCAGCCCTCTAGCAGAGCGGTCACTTTCTTCCATTACCAGGAGTCGAACCTAAGACCTTGGACCAATTGACCCTGCCAGTTTGCCACCCAAGCTACCCGTGCAGGCAAGAGAGATATCTTCTTAAATGCACAAGAGGAGTCTTGAACAACTGGTAAAAGTAACTCTTTTGTGATTGTATGTTTGAATCATCAAAAAAATAAAGGGCAAGGTTACATATATCAATGACTTCCCCAAACTTTCACAAAATGGAGGCTCTTATGTACTGGATACGTTGACTTTGTCTTTTTAAACGTGTGATTAGTATTTAATATTTCAACAAAACATTTTTTACTACTTTGCAGATAAATATTATTAAAATAATACTTATTATATTATGAATAGGGAGCAAAATTAATAATAAAAATAATACAAAGAGTTTATTTAGACATTTTGTAAAATGTTAAATTGAAATAATATACTTTAACTAATGGTTAAAGAGATTTATTTTAAGATTATATTAACATGTAGGCGGTATATATTACCTAATTGTAACATTATCATCATCAACACTTAGTTAAAGTCCCGCTGAGGTGCAGAGTCTGGGCTAATTGTAACTTTATATAAACTAAATAAATGATTCATATATTAAAAATTGGCAAAAATTAAAAATTTAAAGATTTAAAGCATTATTAATACTATTTAAACAAATTTAAAATGTAACATAGAAAAACATTTTAAGAAATGAGTAAATTTATACCATTTGTATTTGTTTAACAAAAAAACCAAATTATACCAATTTTTACAAGCTGAAAGCATTTAGTTCAATTTTGACTTGTAAGTTTATAAAATAATTTAATTAAATTATGTGATCATAAAATTGTAGGCTTATTTAATATATATTAAAAATAATAATTACAAATTTTATTATTCAAAATAATTTAAAAAGTTTTTAATATATACATATATGTATATACATACATGCACGCTTGATAAGACAGATACGTATATATGTACATACACACTTGTATCAAGACTTTGGTGATAAGCAGTACAGAAATTGAACGTAGGAAGGGGTAAGATGTCACATGGCAAAGATGACGAGCACTGCATGGCGGGTCATGGACCGTCCTTGGCGGCACGTTCACGTGTCCATCCTGATTGGTTGGTGAAACCAACGAACAATTGATTTCTCATTCCTACGTGGCGGATTCTCTAGATCTGGTTGGTCGGTGTGCCCGACCATCTTCAAAAAATAGATAGCTAGACGAGGCCTTATCACATCTTTCCCTTCACAAAAGAATTACTAAGGAGCTTTGTTCCCGAGGGTAGAGGATCATCAATTCAGAAATATCCCTCTTTTTTTTTTTTGTGCTGCGAGTCGAACTCAAGACTTTACGTAAAAGAGAGCCTTAAATAAAAAAGGTAGACCAATTGAGCAACTCCTTGATTCATGTTTTTATCTTTTTCTTTCAACTAAAATGTAGACCAATTGAGCCTGTGGTTAGAGAAAAGTTACAAAATAACGTCATTTTATAAAAAATATCATTTTTATTAAAAAAAGGTGGGTCGGGCCAATAATTAAAAAATTAAATTGATTTAATCAGTTAAACTATACAAATTTTAAATAATCTATTTTTTGTTTAGTTTATTTACTTTAATAACTCTTGTTATTAAAAACTGATCAATTTATTAATTAATCGATCGATTTTTACAAATTAACAAAATTTACAAATCATAATTAATTAATTAGTTTTTATTTACCATTCTTTTAAAATTAAAATTCAATTTCTTTTGTTGATAAAAATAATTTATTTTTAATTTTATTTCAAAATTTCAAATCTTTAAACCTTAAATTTTTTATTTTACTAATTTAATTTAATTTTTAATCTAATTTTCAAAACATTAACTAAAAAGGCATCACAAAAAGGAGATTTCTCACAGAAGTCAAGATAGGATTATAGAAAACATGTGGGTCTAAGTTGAGGGAATAAGTACAAGTTGGAAATATCTTAATTTCAAGACATTAGGGGTTCAAAATCCAAAAAATATAAAAAATTATTGACCTAATAAGAAATTAAAAAAAAAAGAAGCGACGTGAAATAAAAAAAATGTAAAGAGGTGGGGTGGAGCAATTAGTGAGGGCACATGGGGGGTTTGGTTGGGTTCGAAGATTGGATTGGAGAGGATATTGGAACAAAGAGGTTTTTAAATCTTAATTTTTGAAATATTATATTATATATATATATAATATTATTTGTGGTGAAATTAAAAAGAGAGCACGCAATTATTTCATATTTACCTTTTTACCGTATCATAATTTTAGGTAAGCCCACCCAATTGAATTTTCCTGGCCGCAGGCAACAACTTTCCTAAAATGGGGGACCATTTTTGAAATATGTTTATAAAGAAAAAAGGAGCAGGAAAATGAAATGTCGTTTTCATACTGACAAAGTTGGAGTTTTGTTGTCCGATTTATTGTGATTGCTGAAATATAGCCTGAAAATACTTTCTTACGAATTTATATATGCATAGGAATGGTAATTTAGCCCGGGCTTGGGCTTGGTCCAGCTTGAAGTCAATGAGCTACGGGGTAGGATTTTTTGGCCCCATCGAATCACAATTTGGGCTTGAGCTCGGGCTATCCTGGCCTTGTCCGACCTGGCCTAAGGTCCGACCAAGAGCGACAAAATGATGTTTATTTTGGTTCCATCGAGTCACAATTTGGGCTTGGGCTCAATCTGTCCTAGCCCTGTCCGACCCAACCTAAGTCCGACCTAGAGCAACAAAACGACGCCATTTTTCAAATTTTCTTTGAAAAATTAATAAATCTGGCCAAACTAGTGGCCCATCAGACAACTTATGATTTGACCGAGTCATGGGTTAGGTAACCCCCAACTTATCGAGCCAAGAGTCAACCAGCCCATGAGTCGGGTCGTGTTGTGCCAGGTGCGATCCATTGTCATCTTTATATACACAGTGTAATTATTTTTTGTAAAATGTTTTCTTTCCAATAAAGTAACTTTAAAAGCTTTTTTTATCTTTTCATTTTATAGGTTTTACTTTTTAGTTTAGAAACTTTAAAAAAGAGCTTCTTTAATAGGCAGGGGTAAAATTGCGTTCTATTGGATCTTCTTAAACTTGACATATCTAATAAAAAGTTAAATAAAGATATTATTTTTTACTAATGTAATATATCCACTAAATAATACATGAATGCTTATTTATTAGCTAAATTAGTAAAAAATAATATTTTGACCTAATTTATATAAAAAATTTAAAAATAGTTATTAAATTAAATTTTGTAAAAAATTTGAGAATATGTTATTTTTATAAAAATTAAAAAGCAAAAAAGAAGAAAAGAAGTATGGTTGTCATCAGCAGGACAAGTAAAAGTTTCAGTTTAATAGTAAAAGCTCCAAAAGTCATTGAACAGGATCTTTTTTTTTTTAATTAAAGGTAAGAAGTCAGCTTGACTATAACCATAAGATAAAAGGGAAAAAGGTGACTGATGCCTATTGTAGGTTAGCTAGGGCATACCCTTTCCTTTGGACTTACTATTCTGGTTTTAATAGTATTTTAGTTAAGTGTCCTTTATGAGTGGCTTCATTAGCATGGAATTTTTATTAAAGTGATTCCAATTACTTGAGGTCTTAATTCAAGTCTTATGGAAGCTTTAAGGCTAGTAAGTCTATTATCCTTTTAGATATACCATATCAACAGTATTTGGTTAGAGTTTCAGTTGAAATGTAATTACAAGAAAGTCTTATAGAACGCAACCTTACTCTTAAAAAATAAAAAACTATTTCCAAAAGACCCGTGCAAATTAATAATAATACTAAATAAATATGCATAACTAAACATATAAAATTATGCAATATAATATGTCTGAGAGATAATTAATGTTTTAATATTTTTAATATAGTATTAATTAACTTTTTTAACTCATATAATTAAAATAAAAAATTATTTTTAATATAACTTGTCCAGTAATATTATACACATATTTATCTGTTTATCACATCAATAAAAATAATATTTTAATTTCAAATGTACAAATTTAAAAATTTAATCACTAAATTAAAAACTTTATAAAATTGAGTATTAAGTAAAAAAATTTAAAACTACATACTTGAATTTATTATCCGGTCATCCTAATTAATGTAAATCACTTAACTTTTTTAAATTCATATAGTTTAAATTAAAATATTATTTTTGTAAAAAAGCAAAAATAATATTTTAATTTTAGGTGTATAAATTTTGAAAGATTAGTTGTTAAATTAAATTTTTTTAAAAAATACGAGTATTAAATTAAACCATTTTAGAAATTAAACACTTTTAAATTTATTATCTCATGACATCACTTAAGTTTGTATTCATTAATACGAGATTAACATATAATTACATTATAATTAATTAAAAAATAAATAATTAATTAGTTATAATATAATTAATTAAAATATAATTTATTCATTAATTAGTATATTGTAATTGATTAATTACAATATAATTAATTAAAATATAATAAATTTTTATTTCTTAATATTTTTCACAAACCAACCATTATCAATAGTAGTGGTGATCATTCCTTATTCTTAACCAACTATCATATTTATAATGATAATATTCATTATTATTCCTCACTATACTCATTCTTATTTCTATTATTATTCTCTCATGCGAACTAACCGTCATCGCGTCTGATGTATATACATTTGCAATACCCTTTTGATTCCATTTTAAAGATACTCTTTTGACAATCTCAGGACGCAGGTGAGTTGGTAAGGGACTTTAATGACTTAAGTAAGTTTGCGAGTTCGAACCTTCCTCGTGTATGCAGCTGTTTTAAACTTGATGCCAGAGCTTTGCTCCTCGCAAGGGACTTACCTAACTTGAACAGGAATTAGCCTGAATGTGTATGACTTAAAGGTGTCTTTTCATAGTTGAAACCACCCAGGGACGGAGCCAGACTCAACTCTAAGGAGGGATCGAGAAAGGAGAGCTGTGCGTGCAGAGTTGAAGAGAAGAGAAGATATAAATTTTTCTTTTAAAGGGGCCACTTATATTTATAATTTTAAAAATTTTAATTATATAAATAATTTAAAAAAAAAATATTTGAGGCCCCCTTCCCTGTAACATAGTCCGTCCCTGAACCCACCTAAAATACCTTGTGGGCAGCTTTTAAAAAAAAAACTTTTGACTAACTAGGAACCAAGTTGTAGGGCCAGCAAAAGGACATGTGGAGATCAAGTTGTGTAATCGAAGCAAGATTGAGATGAAAGTATATACCCTCTTCATGTGAGCGGCACATGGATTCCTATTTGGTGCCGTTTCGTCCACTAATCAACAAATTGGGTGATTCTCGGAAAACAGAGCCTAGCAAAAAAGAAATAGTAAAATATAAAGAGAAAGGCTCTAAAAGTCTAAATTCACTGCAATAACTATTTAACTTTTCATGACCTTTTCATGCATTTAACCTGTTTGTGATAATTCCACACAGTACCCTTTCCTCAATAAATATACGCCCACCTTCCTCCCGCTTTCCTCATTCGCACCCAATCCTTGCACAAACACGAAACAAACCTCACTCTCTTTCTCTGTCTATCTTTCAATGGCTAGAGTGAGCATGCTCTGCATTTTCTCTCTGCTCTCGCTGCTCTCTGTAGCCACCGCCAGAATTCCCGGAGTCTACTCCGGCGGGCCATGGCAGACTGCCCATGCCACCTTCTACGGCGGCAACGACGCGTCCGGAACAATGGGTAAGTCTTACTTCTCTCTAAACACTAACAGTTTTTGTCAAAACCCCATTTGCTCTGTTGTAAAATGGCGTTGTTATGTTGTTCAGGTGGCGCTTGTGGTTACGGTAATCTGTATAGCCAAGGGTACGGAGTGAACACAGCCGCATTAAGCACAGCACTGTTCAACAACGGCCTGAGTTGCGGCGCATGCTTCGAGATCAAGTGCTCTGCTTCAGATGATTCTAGATGGTGTAACCCTGGTAACCCATCAATACTTATCACAGCAACTAATTTTTGCCCTCCAAACTTCGCTCTTCCTAGCGACAATGGTGGCTGGTGTAACCCTCCTCGTCCCCACTTCGACCTCGCCATGCCCATGTTCCTCAAGATCGCTGAGTACAAAGCCGGAATCGTTCCCGTCGACTACCGCCGGTGAGTCAGTCAACTTTTCACATCTTATTTTCTCGGGAAGCTAACACAAACCTTAAAAGACTCGCTTCACTTAAACTGTAGTAACCACTAACTAACAGGCTTAACTTCACAATTAAATAAGGTTGCGTATCGCGTGATACCCACGTGCTCATTCGTTAAATTGTGGTCCCCACACAGGGTCCCGTGCAGGAAGCAGGGAGGCATCAGATTCACGATCAACGGCTTCCGTTACTTCAACCTGGTTCTGGTAACCAACGTCGCGGGTGCAGGAGACGTCGTGAAGGTGAGCATCAAAGGGGCCAACACTGGGTGGCTCACCATGAGTAGGAACTGGGGGCAAAACTGGCAATCCAACGCCTTACTTGTGGGTCAGGCGCTTTCTTTTAGAGTCACGGGCAGTGACGGACGCAAGTCGACTTCGGTGAACGTGGCGCCTGCTAATTGGCAGTTCGGTCAGACCTTCACGGGAAAGAATTTCCGCGTCTGATCACATCAAAACACATTCTGTGTTTTTTTTCCTTTTTCACAATTTGGCGCGTGTAACTCACGTCCTTCAATTTTCTCAATTTATTTTCTGGGGAAATTATGAAAGTAATATAGGACTAGGGAAATGACTAGAAAGTCTTGTCTGTCTTAAGATATTTACTGTCTTGTCCTTATTTTGTATTTAGTTTTACCAAATTAAATTGGTAAAAGATGTAGCAGTGATAGAGTCCTGAAGCGGCTGCAGCTCAAAGAGCCTGTGGCCCGCAGCTCTCAATCACACATATATGTTCTTAAATTACCCTTTAATACTATAGACTTTTTTTTTTGAAGGAAAAGAACCATTTCATTAATCAAAGGAAGAATTGGATGATAACATCCGGAACAACCTCCCAAGAAACAAAAGGGGAGTATCTAATGGAGGCTCTAGCCAGTTGATGAGCAACACCATTCAAGTTTCTGCGAATCCACCGGACTTGTATATCCGGCCGAGACTCAAGAATAAGCAAACAGTCCTTGACAATCAAACCTAGCTCAGAAAAGTCAAGAGAATGAGAGGACAAAGCAATAAATAAATGTTGGCAATCTGTGAAAATAAAGCCGTCGTCAAGGAAGTGAGACTTAACATGTAATAATGCCTCACGCAAAGCAAGTGCCTCTGCCACTGCAGCACTTTTAACACCTTCTTGGTAACCAGAAATAGCTTTGATAAATCCACCTTCAGGATCTTCAAAAACCACCGCAAAACCTGTGACATCTCCTTGCTGAAATGTTGCGGCATCAACAAAAGCCTGCCAATGAGAATTATCCAAATTAATGATGTCAGTTTCAGCACCCTGTTGTCCGCCAATCCGAGGCATAGACTCAGCAGCAGGCTTTAACACACTCCATCCCCGCCAGTTTTGCAGATGGGTAGTCGCTGCTTGAACCAGCTGTTGCACTGTCGTTGTTTTTGAAGACCAACACAAGTCGTTTCTGCTCCGCCAAATATACCAACAAAGCATAGCAAAAGAAGCAGCTGTCTCCTTGGCCAAGGATAAACAAACCTGCAAAAATATATCAACAAAAGTAGAGTTCAAAGGTGGCCCATCCAGCCCAGCAACTCTCCAAACTTCCAAGGCAAAAGGACAATATAGGAATAAATGATCCACAGTTTCTTGCAAAGGGCAAAATAAGCAATTCTCAGCAACTCCAACATTCCTACTTCGCAAATTCATCCTAGTGGGAAGCACATTTTTGGCCGTTCTCCACATGAAATCGCGAACTTTAGGGGGGACGTCAAGCTTCCATAGTTTGCACCATACTGCTCTAGTTGGGTTCGAGTTAGTAACCATGGATGAACCCCTGCTAACATGATAGCCAGATTTAACTGTATAATTACCCCTCTTGTCAAAATGCCACAGCATGGAATCATCCACACAATGGACACTAAGCGGTATAGTAAGAATAGCACGAACATCACTAGA
>JANKOE010000005.1:71667233-71682752 GCA_026284465.1 Erythroxylum citrifolium | reverse complement strand
TTCAATTCTAATATTACTGGATTTGTTCCAAACAGTGTAAATTGAATTCAATTCTAATTTCATTAATGTAATTGAATTCAATTCATACATGAATTCAATTCACTGTGTACCAAACAGCCTGTTACTCTGTAATCTGTTGTTGGGATCTCATCAGAATTTGTAACTCGTCATCTTGCTTTGTGGGGTTTGATTAAGTTTCTGGAGATGGCAGCAATTTACAGTCTTTACATCATCAACAAATCTGGTGGATTGATCTTCTACAAGGTACCATTTTTGGGTTCTTTTCAGCTTATTCTCTAGTCGTGTAAAATGTTTACTTGGATTATTAGTTGTCTTTCAAATTTCAACTGGTTAAGACTGTTGCAGTGAAGTTCTATATCTTTTTCCTTCAGCTGAAAATAAACAGGCAGATTAGAAACAATTTGGTTTAGCATTTGGGTTCGAGAAAAAATTATGTTAGTTTGGGAAGCAATCATGCTGTATGCATTCGTTTTGACGAAGCTTATGTTCTGTAATTGATTGTTAAGAAGAGGGATTAGTGAAATGAAACACATTTCTTTTTCTAATATGTTATGGTGGGATTGGGATATGAGAGGGAGAACTAGCTCTATTTAGATAGGCAGGCTAGCAGCCAAGGATCGTCTCCTACAAGATGGGAACTAGCTAGGAGGACAGTTGGGGGACTGGTGAGGGATCACAATGGAGTCTGGATTTAGGGCTTTGCCGTTAATATGGGGAGGAAATCTATACTTAAAACTGAACTTCTGGAAATTTACCATTGATTGATGTTTGCATGGTGGCATGGAACAAGAAACGTGGTATTGGAATCGGATTGTGAGATAGCCATTAACATGGTGATACATGAAGAAAATGCTGGTGGACACACTCAGGTATTACAAAACATCAAGGAGCTTCTTGACAGGGATTGGAGAGCAAGTATGCAATATGTGCCAAGAGAAGTAAATCAGTGTGCGGAATTTATTGCGAAACATGCTCGCAGTATAACGACGGGGTACCACACTATGATATCTCCTCCGCTTGGGATGGGAGAGATGTTGATGTCGGATAGTAAGTTTCACGCTAGGGTTTAATAGTTTCTATGTGTTTGCCTTTGTTAACAACCAAAAAAAAAAACATTTAGGCCATCTTCATGTCTAATTGAATCCAATTGAGATCTCTCTCAAATCAGCCATGTTATTCATTCAATGCCTACAGAGCACTACATGTGGCTGTCGATTGGTGTAATTCACATTTGACATGCAATGCACATTTTGCAATGTGCATTACATATTATAGATGGATTTATATGAAATTTAAAAGGTTCTGAGGCCAATTTTCCTTTGCTCCATTTTATTGACATATTTTTTGCAATGATTGAATTCATTGTGAGAAGAATTATATTTCTTCTGATTTATGTTATTTCTTGGTGGTATTTCGTAAAAGAGCTGTACTTTTCTATGTTTTGGGATATTAGGATTATGGATCTGCAGGGCGGATGGATACCAATGATAGCTTACGGGTGGCTAGTTTATGGCATTCAATGCATGCCATCTCTCAACAGCTATCACCTACTGTTGGCTGTTCAGGCATTGAACTCCTTGAAGCAGACACATTTGATCTCCATTGTTTCCAATCCCTTACTGGTACTTAATAATTTCTTTCTACCTGTGGATTTGAGATAAAGAGAATGTAAACAAAGTTCTGACTCTTTTGCTGTTACCGATATATCAACAATTGTGATTAACGTGGTTACTGGTAAATATTATCTGTAAAATTCTGATCCTGATATTATTTGTAAAGATTAGTTGACTTGGTCCTTTATGACAAGAAAATGTTGAGTTCTTGATAATGCCAGATAATTGTTTCTTCTGAAGTATAGATATGACTTGCAATTGTTAAATTTATTGCAATAATCTTATCTTTTGGAATTTATTTTCTCTTCTCCAGGGACAAAGTTCTTTGTGGTCTGTGAACCTGGAACACAGCACATGGAAGGTCTCTTGAAATTCATATATGAACTTTATACTGATTATGTTCTAAAGAATCCCTTTTATGAGATGGAGATGCCTATACGATGCGAGCTCTTCGATATCAACCTTACACAGGCAGTACAAAAAGATCGTGTTGCCTTATTGGGGCGATGATGTGTAAACGTAAACTATGAGTTCACATCAGTGTTTTCTCAATTTCCATTTGGTGAAGTTACTTTGGTTTTCCGAGTTTTGGTTTCAAACTTCCCTTGTCTAGTGTTCACTTGTTCCAGTGTTTAGCAATTATGACAGATCTTAAACAAATCTTGTTCTCCTTTTTGCTTCAATTAAAATTAAATGGTGCTAGATTTGTTTTCCTTGTTGTATCAGAAACTCTAAAGTTCAACTAAACTTGGGATTTTAAGTTTCCTCTATCATCAGCAAACCACAGAACACCATTGCAAGTAAGATGGGGTTTGCGTGAACATTCAACAGTGTTAGAAGGGAACATGATAAACCCATTTTCCAAGTGCTTTTTGATCGAATTCTTCCATCTTTTCAAGAGAAGCTTTGATTCAAGAATGTTACTTCAGCTCACCTTTTCTGGTATGTAGTACAATTCCAGAAATTCACGTTAATGATTCAAGAATGTAGCCTTGGAGATTCAGTGTAGCTAAAAGCAAACTCAAAAGTAAACGTGTCGTTTGTCGGTAATAGGAAGATCACAATCTTCCTCAAGTTATTCCCATAAATAAAAAATCAAGTTACACAAGTCCAGAACTGTACAAAATGCACCAGGGCATGAAATATATCACAAGGGTAGTTGTTAATTCTTTGAAGAAAGGAAGAATCAAATACATACATCAGATCTATTTCCACATACGCTTGCATTTCTGTGGCCATTTCTTTGTATTAGAATGTTTGCTGCAACATTCAGATAAGTACATGTATACATGTATACATGATTCAGACTACTGATGAAAGTTGTCTGAAATGGAAGCTGAAATGCTTTATGCAAAATTAAAAAAGAAAGAGCTGTACACTGCTAGAGTAAGCAGGGACTGAGATCCTGAAATTTCAACTCTCTCAAGCAAAAAGTGGGGAAGCTGATGGCCGGGGATAGGCAGTCCGTTGAGAATTGGTGTCCTCGAGAGCATTTTGCTTGTGCTCCTTTTCAGTAACTTTAACAGGCACGTCCTTGGATTCTTGAACTTGTTCTAATGCCAATACCACCTCATCCATTGTTGGCCTGACCCTTGATTCTAGTGCTAAGCATTGATGAGCAACTTCTGCCACCTTCCGGACCTGATTCAGTGAGTACTGACCTTCAAGACGAGCATCCAGAATACGCCGAACTTTATGCTTCAGGTAAGGTTTTGCCCACTCAACAAGGTTGTGCTGTCCTGGTGGTTGATTCTTGTCGATTGCTTGCCTACCAGATAAAATTTCTAGAAGTACAACCCCGAAACTATATACGTCGCTCTTTGCAGTCAAATGGCCTTCCAAACAACAAAACGAAATATTAGTAACCAGAATACAGCATATGTCCCCAAACCTAAGAACCAGAAAAGTCACATCCCATGAAGTCCAAAATCCAACAAAGAGACAATCACATAAACAAACAGTTCTGAACTTTTCATGGGGCATACCTTAAATGTCAACATGAACTGGAAAGCGAATGGAGAGATTGACATAATTAGAACATCTATATAAATTGAAGAGGTTTATGTTACTAACATGTTCCTACCTGTAGCCAGATACTCAGGGGCCGCATATCCATAGGTTCCCATGACTCTGGTAGAAACATGGCTCTCATCACCTATTGGCCCATCCCGAGCCAACCCAAAATCTGAAAGCTTTGCGTTGTAGCCCTGTAAATAAATAGTCAAAGCCAGAAAAGAATTGAATGAGCCTCTGAGTTGTATTAGTCAGCTAAATTGCATAAAAACAAAAGATACCAAAAAGAGCAGCATACCGAATCGAGTAGAATATTAGAGGTTTTGAAGTCACGAAATATGACCTTTCCTTCAGAACTATGAAGAAATGCAAGTCCTCTTGCAGCACCAAGAACAATTTTCATTCGAGTACTCCAGGAAAATGGATGGAAACGAGACCCTTCCATTTCAAAATGAACAAAGAGCTTCAGTGCCAAACCCCATATTAGATTGCATTTCAAAAGTTTGAGGCATGTCCTGCTATTGTGCAACCAAGAAATCAAAAGCACAACTCCTGCAAACAACACAAGAAACTTACTCCTGAATAAGTGATTCTCCACGCTACCCATAGCCACGAACTCATAAACCAGTAGTCGATGCTCATCTTCTAAGCAGTAACCAATCAGTTTAACGAGATGAGGATGGCGCAGTTGTCCAAGGTAGTTAATTTCAGTCTGCATACTCGAAAGCACGAATAAAATCAACTTACTGTATTAATTGTTAAACAAAACTCTAGCAAGCAACAAATCTGCTAGATCCTGATGCTGTTTTATAGATCTCTTATTTTTTGAAGACACAAGATTAACAATAGCAACATCTGAAGTAGAACTTCTAGTAATTGTTTTCTTCGATGAAACCAAAACATCCTTGAAGGAATATAACAACTCTAACTCGAATATAGATATTTGATCAGAGACTTTGTTCCATCAAACTAAGAAGATAAAAATTAAATTTCTTACTAGCCATTCTCTATGACCCTGGAGACCTTCTTGGTTAAGCCTCTTCACAGCAATCACTAATCCAATACCAGGTTTCGTGGGTTTATTCGTCTGCTCGTCAATCCACCCTTTGAAAACGGAACCAAAGCCACCTTCTCCTACCACACTATCTGGTCTAAAGTTTCTTGTAGCAGTCTTCAGCTCACTGTAGGTAAATGTCTTCAAATTCGATGACTGCAAGATCTCCCCCTCACTCCGAGGAGTTTGAAGCGCAGAAGATGATGATAACTTGCTACTTGAACTACTCAAATCTTTTCCATCTCTGCTGACATTCTTTAAATTCAATCCTACGCAATGCGACATTTTGAATTTGTTAGCGTTCAGCTTTCATTGCCCAATCTTTAATGTACATCATGACATATAGGAATCATATTCAAGTCCCACAACAGCACAACCAGAGTTCAGGGTATTTCCAAATTGCTTCACACCAAGCTCGAAACACGATAGTGCATGCAAATCAAGGGGAATTTTAGTTCAGGAATTGAACTTTAATAATAAGTTGTTATAAGATAAACCTGACAGCCAAATGTATCAAAGTGATGGACATAGAACCTCAAAAAGTCAAGCTCAAATTCAAATCCCAGAACCTTTACAGTGTGCTTTTGACAAATGAAACTCCCATCAACAACATGCAAACAAGCACAAGGAACAACTTAGAAAACTAAAGACTAATATTGACAGAGACAAAGAAAACAATTGCATCTTGCTTCTCTCTGTCTTTCTCGCTCTTTCTCTCTCAAACACACGACAGAGTTACCTGAATTAGAATTGGTACATGCCTTGATTTGATTGCTCCAGCAAACACCCATCACACCCCACCTTCTCAGAACAACTCCAAACCCCTAAACGCCTAAAGCCAAACTTCAATCAAAGAAAGTAGAACTACAAAGATTGGATCTTGTGAAAAAAATGAACGTGTTGTTTCGAGGAAAAGGTCATCACAGCATCCTGCTTGTTCAGAACTTGTCAACACATAAAAAGGTATAACCTTTAGGGGTGCTTTGACGTTTCTCACCGTTTTTTGGGTTATGTAAAAGATCTACACCAAAAACAAAGGAAAAATGAAGTCTTTGAAATGGTGTCTTCGTTTAGTGTTCATTTTAGGCCCCCTCAAACCATTTAGACAGTTGACTGACCCACATTTTAGCTCGCTTTGTCCTTTCTCCTACGTACAAGTAAACATCTAAAGTCGAGAGGAATGCATTAATTACTCTAAAATTCTTCATAATACAGACAGGGACCGCCATGAACGCGAGTCTTCTCTATCCTTGCCTGTTTGGAATTGGTCTACAAATGATAACATAGTGACCAGGTAAAGATGAACAATACGCGTAAAAGGCATCAAAGTGATGTATGATAAGTTGTTCTCGGACTTTTTTTTAACTAATATTGGATATTTAGTTTTCATCAATCGTAAAAATCTTGAACCCGTCATTTTTTTTTTCAATTTTTAACTTTTCGATTAAATTTATTATAATAATTTTTATTCTTAAAAATTAATTAATTTATTAATTAATCAATTAATTACTTAATAAGCTCTTATAAATTAAAATAAATAAATAAATTTTTATTTAACAATATATTTTTCAACTAAATATTAAATTTTTCGATAAATAAGGATAATCTCTTTCAATTATATTTTAAATTCTTTAATTTTAATCAAATTTTAAATATTTTTATGACGGTCTAATACTAACTGAACCTTTTAAACTTTAAAATTCTTATCTTACAGATTTAACTTTAGGTTCGATTTTTAAAACTACCCAATCAATTATCACCATCATTAATCACATCATAAATTTTATATTTCCTGAATATTGTGGTTAAATTTGAATGAAATATTTAAGAAATTAATATATTTAAATGTAATAATATATTCAATTTAAATAATTATTTGTCTTCAAACTTTATTAATTTTAAAAGAAACCAAACATTTTAAAATCTTAAAAAAGTCAAATTTAAGACTTTTTTGAGTTTTTTTTAATTTTTATTTGATTTCAAATCATAAATTTAGGTTCCCTTTGATATTATAAACAATACATTGTCCAATCAGTGGACCAATAAGTCAATTATGCATCATGTGGTCAACAACAATGCTCTTATTAGCCCTCTCAGTCGAATTTAATTACAATTCCTTGCACGAACGTGGACAATGTCAAAACTACACTTTTTCATATGGAGATTAGAATAAGTATTGGGTAGATAATGGGTTGAGTTAGGTTTGGAACCCGATCCGAAATTCGACTAGGCCCAAGGATTTAGGCTGAAGCTTGAATCTAAATGGGCTTTGGTCAAATCCAAATTATATGCTTTTTTATATTTTTGCATGTTAATTAAATTCTAAATATACATAATAATTCACAAATATCAAAATATTTTTAGAAATAGTATTGAATGATCTTTAATTCTAATTCAAATTAATGATTATAAAATAAAACCAGTTCAGTCAGTTGAATCACAAAAACTTCAAACTGACTAATTTTTTTGTTCAATTTTTAGCTTTTCAGTTCAAATCACTTTAATAACTCTTGTTGTTAAAAATTAATTAGTTTATTAATTAATCGGTTGATTTTTGTAAACTAATTAATTTTTATAAATCAAAATAAACCAATTAATTTTTATTTAACATATATGAACATCACATTTGTACTAATCAAATGTTGCTTATACGATGATTCAACTTAACTCTTAAACTCAAATTGAACTAATTAAATTTGTCCTAAATTATTAATTTAAGCCAAGTTTAATTACAAGCTGATATTAAGAACTGAGTTTGATTACAATATTATTAACACCTGATTAGTTGACATCTGTTGCTCACATTACGTGTCTTTCGTCATTATTTTTCAGTTAATATCCAAAAAAGAGTTTTTTAAAACATTAATTTTTATAAAATTTTAAAAAGTAAAGGATTTTTCTAATATTTTGTAAATTATAAAGAAACTCTATTTCTTTTAGCCTTGGGCATAATGATAAGTTATGTGGCAAACATGCATTAACACTAAAAATACTTCACAAGGAAATTAATTACAAAATATAATTTGGCAAAAGGCACAAAAATTAAGGCTGTGTATTAGTTGACCTCTTCAGACCTTACATCTCAGCAAGAATTGTACTAAATATTGTTATTGTCATAATAAAGTCT
The DNA here is from genome assembly GCA_026284465.1 of Erythroxylum citrifolium. Lineage (NCBI taxonomy): Eukaryota > Viridiplantae > Streptophyta > Magnoliopsida > Malpighiales > Erythroxylaceae > Erythroxylum > Erythroxylum citrifolium. Next base: position 71,674,924 of record JANKOE010000005.1, on the reverse strand, counting down.
GAAAATTAATTTATTAAATTGATAAAATATTATAATGTTGGGGAATGTCTCCAAAATCAAGGGAAGATTAGGGTTTTTGGTCACAAATGATGCATCATTTTTCAACGGGTTTCAAGTGACTTAAAATTTATATACTTTATTTTATTAAAATAAAGTAAACAAGGTAAATGAAAAAAATAAAAAATATTAATCAAGCTTCGGGTTGACTCATATTAAATTATAAAATTAGAACTCGAACCAGACTCAAAATCTAATTAATTTTAATGAGATTTATTAATTTCGGGTTAAACCGACATGGGGTTCTCGGGCCATGGGCTTTGTTGACCTTTAATTTTGATCTTCAAAATCTTTAGGATGAGGCCTACTTGGGTTAGGTGCAACTCAATCTTCAAATCTACATTAGAAAACTATGTTTCATGGCCCAATAGGATTTTCCTCCTAATACCCAAAAGAAAATGAATTTAATTCCCTATTTAAAACCATCTTGTGAACAATTTCTTATAATCAAGTAACTTAAGTCTTTCTTTTGTAAGTACATAGAAAACCACAAATGTAAAAGTGCTAATGCCCATGAAATTTGGTATTTGAACCCTCACTTGATTTGAAATTTGATCAATTTTGGATCGTAGTTCAAACTTGAACTCAAGATTAATTGAATTTGGATAGTACAAAGTTTAATCGAACTCGAACCAAACTCGATTAATATTTTTTAAAAATTTTAAAGATAATACCATTTAATTCAAAATTTTTGAGTTTCATATTAGGACAGGTTAAATCGGATAGCTTGAAGTTGAACTTGATGTGAATTTTTTAAAAAATCTAATCTAGCCTAAAATTTGATCAACTTAAGGTGAGCAAGTTGACTTCGAATCGAGTTAGGCTAAGTTGGACAAATCGCTACAGAAATGTTATATTTAAATCTAAGACAAAAAATTGTGAATTTAACCCTAATGTTTTCACTAAAAATCACTTTACTCACTTCTAAAAGACAATAATTACCATAAATTTAAACTTTAATAAGTAATATTTAGTGTATTGCAAGATAGTCTAAAGAAATATTTAGTCTTAGAATAAAAATTGATAATATCAATGTTTTAAAAACTGAATTGGCTCGATTGGTTTAACAATAAAAATTTTGAACCGGCTAATTTTTCAGTTCGTTTTTAACTTTCTGATTTGATTCAGTCTAATAATATTTGTTGTTAAAAATTGATCAATTTACTAATTAATTGGCCAATTTTATAAACTAATTAATTTTTATAAATTAAAATAAATTGATTAATTTTTATTTTAAAATATTTTTTAATTAAATTTTAAATATTCTTAAATGACGATCTAATATTATTTTACTAATTTAACTTTTGGTATAATTTTTAAAAATTCAATAATAATATAGTACAAAAATACAATCATATTTTTTTTAAAGTAAGAAATAACAAAAAAAAAAAGACAATAAAGGTGAGAAACTATGGCAGTGGACTAAAAATTTTCTGGGAGGGATCTCTGGAGGATGTTTCCTTCCGTAGGAACCAACTTTCTTTAGGTGACTGACCTGACCCCTCTTCCCATACATATTTCTTCTTTTTACATCGCCGATCCCTATAAAATCTGCAGCTTTTTATTCTCCCCCTCCTACACTACTTTTTTCTGTTTTTACATTTCTATCCAATTTCATCTTCTCCTCCGCCATTATGCAGTGTGGGTGCAGAAGTCATTTATTTATACAGGACTCGCATAAATAAGTGGCTGAGATTCAAGATCCGTCCCTTTTTTGCGAGCACTATCATCATGCCTCCTGTGCTTGCACTGTAGATTTCACCTCTTTTATTCCCATTACCATTCAGTAACTTGATTTGGCCCATCAAATGGTTTAAAAGAAGAGAGATGTATTAGTTCCTAGTGGGTATTGCTGCTAGTGGTTGCTTGCTGTCTTTCTGACCTCTCACCAAAACAAATGCTCCCCTACTTACTTCTTTCTTCAATTCATTCCTCGCCATTGAAATGAGCTTTTTGGCTTTTCACTTTATTTTTGTAAATGTCAGAGATGGCGTCAGAGGAAGAGATTAGGGAAGATCTCCCTCAATTTTACGAGGATGATATGTCAAATCAACCCATTTTTTCCCTCCCTAATTCCAATGTTGCCCCCTTCCTTATTGTACTTCGCCTACCTGTTTTGGCCAACCCATTTACTATTTCTTTCTCTTAAGCCTTTCCCCTTGTACTTGGGTGGTTAGTGGTAACTAATCAAAGCTCCCACTTACTCTTTTAAGCTTTCAATATTATCCAAGTTTGAAGCAGGAAGGTAAAAAAAGAAAAAATTACAATTAAAGGGTATATCTAATTTTAATTTACAAATTTATAATTTTATATTTTTGAGTTACATATAGATCTATTTGAAATAATCTTTCAGTTATATAAGAATAAAGCTGTGTATTATTAGACCTTCTCAAGTATCACGTTTTGACAAGATTTTCATTAAATGTTGTTGTTGTTGTTATTGTTGTTGCTAAATATAGAATTTTATGTATTGAAAAGTAAAATTTAAGATCAAATTTATATATAAAGAGAATATCTCTTAACTTTACACCAATAAGTGTAAGCTTCTACCCTTTTGTAATGTATTTTACTTTTGATTTTTTTAAAAAATTCCTCTTGTTTTTTAGTATTTCAAAAACACATTTATATAAATTTTAGTAAAAAATAATAATGAAATACATACAATATGAACATTAAATGTAGACTAATCAAATACTATTTATATGAAGATTTAAGTTAACATGTGATTATAAATAAGAAATAGTATTTTCTGAAAATTGAAAAATAAGAAAGACCTTATTGAAAATTTTAAAAAATATAAAAGAGTTTATATTTTTTACCTTAAAAGTTCTTATAACAGAAATATTTGAAAATTAAAAAAAAAAGAGAGGGTATCATGAGTCATGTCAAAAGAGAAAGGCCCAAATTTTAAGGCTAACCTAGTAATGCTGCCAATACAGTCAAATTACTATTCTAGTTAGTTAGAGGGCACAGGGACAACCAAAAATGCTCTCCTTTTCATTTTTATAGTATACAACCCTAGTAGCCCAGTAGCCTGGTAGCTTGTACCCTTTTAATAGTGTAGGGTCTGTAGTCATAGCTTTGCAGTTACTTAGCAAATGACTTACCTCAGGTCAGCTTTCACAAAACACTCCTGATCCCCATACCTTTCTAGCTCTCATCAAACATAACTTAAAGCAGAACCAAGTCAGTGGTCAGGCATCAAACAAAAGGGTCAAAAACTAAAAATATGAAAGTAGTTTTTATTTTTAAAACTTCCTTTTAAATTTTTAGTTAATAATAAAAAATACTATATTAACATAATATATATATATTGACTAATCAAATATTACTTATATAATAATTTAATTTAATTTAATTTTTAAATTTAAATTGAATTAATTAAATTTGATTCAATTTAATAATTTATATTTGAGTTTATTTTAATTGATTTGAATGAGTTTAAGAGTTAAATTGACTAATTCGCATGTTTATATTATGCCTGTTTTATCGTTATTTTTAATTAAAATTTATTATAAAATTTTCAAAAAGTAGATGATTTAAAATTTTTGCTCAAATTATATAATAACTTTATATTTTTTTACCCTAAACAATGGAGCAACCCTAGAAAAGGACAAATGAGAAAATGATTGAGTTTTCTATGTTTCAAGCTAATTAGTTTTTTTTGTTGCTCACAAAGTGTATTAGGAGGGTCCCAATTATGGGAAGATACTTTTAAGCTACCATCTACACCTAGACTAATCCCCGCTCGAGTTCAGCAAGTCTCTTGTGAGAGGCAAAACTCTAGCCCCAAGTAACAGTTGCATACATTAGAGGAATTTGAACTCGCAACTTCACTTAAGCCAAGAGAGCCCCTTACTAACTTACCTGCGCTCTAGAATTAATTAGTTATAATTTTTAATGTTTAAACACGAATCAAAGATAAGAAGTTTAAGGTTTACAAAGTTCAATTAATATTAGACCGTTATAAAATTGGCTAAAGATTTATTAAAATTAAATAATTTTAAATATAATAAAAGAGAGATTATTAAATAAAATAATTAATTTATAAAAATGTATTAATTAATAAAATTGATTTATTAAATTAAATAAAAAGGTTAAAAGTTAAAAGTTAAAAATAAAAATAAAAATATTTTTATGAAATAACTTAAAAATAAATATGTACGTTTTTATCTTTTTATGAATTAGTAATTAATAAGAGTAATTTCAAGTAAAAAATAATTTTGAGGATAAAGGTATAAAAAAAAGGAGAAAAAGAAGAGACGTAACGTATCACTGACAAATCTGGCAAATAGAGGTCTGAGCATGCACGGAACGTCCCGTCTCTATCACTCCCCTCGTCTCCTTGTGCCGCGAAACCCGGACTACAGACCCCCCCACCCCACCTTCTCTCCTAATCATTCCTCCTTCAAAATTTTCCCCTACTCTCCTTCCTATTCTCCTCGCTCCTGTTCCCTCCTTAATCATACGTATCACACAACGTACCGTCTCACTATACTCGGGTCACATTGTGACGTTTGGTTTGAGGGAAGGAATCAGAATTTTCTCGGGAGCATCAATGATTACTGTGATCATCATCATCAGTGATCAATCAGATCACTTGTATTTATTGACTTCTTTTCGTCTAACGGACGGTGATGCTGTAGTGTGGGGTCGCCTAGTTTTTTCCCCCCCAATGTTGGTGTCCGGTCTGGGTCAGGTCAGTTTCCATCTCTAGTCACCTCCACCACCGTCCTCTGCATCAATCCCACAAAGCAACAAACAAACGGCACATAGGGCGAGAATCTCATATCTTATAACAAATGACAAAATTTTTATTTTTTTAAAATTTTTTTAATTTTACTTTAATAATAATAATAATAATAATAAATACAATGTCTAAATATTACATTTATTTTAATTAAATAATAATTACATAACTATTCAATCAAAACTTTAATTAAAATATAATAAAAGAATTTGATGAAAATTAAAAAATAATTTGTCCTTATTTTCTAATATTTTGTCACTATTTTTACTAAAATATGAAATTTTAAATTAATAAAATCTTTAAATGTTATCAATTAAATAATAGTCAAATAATGATTCAACAAAAATTTAAAATTGAATCGAATTAATTAAGTCTAACTTAAACTCGTAATTTATTATACTTACGTTAAACTATTAATCGAGTTATTTTATTACTAATATTTAATTACTTAATATTTTATGTTTTATGATTTTAAAAAATAAAAACTAAATTTGTTATAAATATTAAAATAAAAAATTTTAACTGTAAAAAAAGGTTTATTCTTTTTACCATAATTTAGAATCTATAAATTTTAAAGGGAACCTTTTATGTTTTATCATCAAATAAGAGAGGATAAATCCGGAAGTTAAATCCAGAAGATAAGGAGTTTAATATTTAAAAGTTTAGTATTAGACTCTCACACAATTAGTTAAATATTAATTAAAATTTAACAAATTTAAATATGATCGAAAGAGATTGTCATTTTTTTATAATAATGAAAATTTAATTAAAAAATTATTGAATAAAAATTAATTAATTAATTATAGTTTAAAATTTAATTAATTAATTAATTAATCAATTTTTAATAATAAATTTAAAAAGTTAAAAATTGAATTAAAAATTTAACAATTAAAAATTTTTATAATTAATTTAATCATGTCAGGCAAAGGTTTTTAACTTACCATCGTAGTGTTAACCAATACCGTACCATAATCCAGACCCACAATGCCTAACTTACACCCTACTGTACATAACAACACTCTCCTGTTCTCCAATAGTAAATTTAGTACTTAGATTCTATTTAGTATGATAAAAATGTTAGGGATTTGGGTTCCTATTATTACAACCGTAAAAAAAGCTAACATGTTTGTCTGCTTGTTCCTTATGTTTCACCGAATTGAGGGGCCAAGTTGAGTAACAGGAAGTGCACCTAACCCGCTAAATGACAGGCGCATGATAACTTCATCGCGCATCCCAATAACCGCTTTTTGTGATCATTTTCTGAAATCGCAGATGCCGTCTCTTTATAATATAAAATTATTTATTTTCAATCAAATCGTTGACTTCTTACGGTCATTCGTTTCTACGGCTATGATTTAGCTGTCGAGCATCCAACGTGACGGGCGTTTTATGAAAAGACATATGACAGAAGGTGGCGCATTTTAAGCGCTGACATCGAAGGTACGCCTCCCTCGCTGTCTCTAAACACTCTCTCTACTCATTAATGCACTGTTCTAGGCCTTGTCTTTTCTTGAAGTCTCTCCATTTCTCTACAGTCTATATATATATATACATGTGTGTATGCGGAAGTGTGACCGTTGCGGTGGCCGGAGAGAATCGGAGGGGAATCGGAGGAAGTGACGGAAGCACATTCCTTGCATGATGTCAGTATTATCTCGGGGATTGAGTAGTGTGTGCTACGGGGGTTGAGTTGTTTTTTTCTGTTTTCTCTCATTCGCTCTCGCGTGCTCCTTTCTTCGCTCACTGTCAGATTTCTCATAAAGAGATCACTCTCTCTAGTCTAATCTCTCTGTTCTTTTTTTTTTCCCGGGTCAAAAACAGTATTTTCAGTTTTTCACGTCTCTTGTCTCTTTCGGATTCGGACATATAAATAAACTTTCAGACATGTTACACTTGTAGTGTTTGTCTTGCTGTCTGTTGGTTTGGTTCTTTGAATAGGTGCTTTGGTAACTTTTCCTTTAGTGTTTCTTCTCACTTCCAAGTTGACACGGAGATGCGTCGAAGAACAACCTCTGTTGTGTTAAGTAGTTGAAGAGCAACGTAAGCTTCTGTTTTATGTACTTCTTTTAAGGAAAATACAAAAAAGACGAGTTCTTTTGGATGTTAGTAGTGCGAAACTGCACTTTCATGTCTTCGGTTTGCTGAATCTTCTTTGTTTGAAGCTTGGGAAAGCAACAAATTCAAAGCTCTTTGGTTTTCTTCGTCATGGTTGGCATTTGTTTTCGTTCTCTTCTCTCTTTTCCTTTGCTTTTATGGTTTTGGGTATCTGTTGATGTATGTCTTACTGGCTTTTGCAAACGTTTGTGTTGTGTTGTTTACTTTGGTTAAGGTAAAACGCGAGTTGAGTAGTTTCTTGTTTTGCTCAAAGTTTGTGGTTGGTATCTTCTTTTTTTGAACCTTTTGTTCTTTTAGTGCCTCTGTTGTGTGAACTTCGTTCTTTAGTTTCAGTCAGATTTCAGTTTCTCTCTTTTACTGTTTTTTTGTTTATCTAATACCATCTTCAATTAGTTTGCATTGAGTGCTGAAGATATGTTGCTAGTCTCGTTTTAGATGAAGATACATATTGAAAAGTTACTAGTTTTCAATGGCGGTGGAAAGAATTCAGTGTCTTCTTTCCTAACCTGTGCAAACATGTTCATGGAGCTCTCAACTTTTTTCTTTTCTTTTTGAGATATGCCAAAAGAAATGAACATTTACCAGACATATTCCAGTGAGTACCTGTTGGTCAAATGGGAAAATTATTGGTAGATCCATATTACTACCTTCGAAACATGGAGTGTTTTAACTTGTCGTGTTTTCTTCTGTAGTTTTACAAATCTCAGACGTGTTTGCTGCTATGTGGTAGCTTTCTTGTGCCTGACTTGCGGTGGTACTGGTAGATCCA
>JANKOE010000005.1:71627918-71661911 GCA_026284465.1 Erythroxylum citrifolium | reverse complement strand
CAAAAACTGTTATGTTCATTGTTATTCTCTCTCACCTCTGATTCTCTCTTTTCTCACCTGTCGTTCTCTGTTTCTTTCGCTTTCCACGAAAAGCTTGTAATTCTCAGTGAATCAATACAAGTCCCTTCTTCTTAACCGTGTGTTGCATTACTGTCATTTTTATCCAATACCTTACATACTTTTTAGCTGATTCAAGTCTTTGAACTATTTGACCATTTCAAACAGCTGAAATTCTTGTTTGGTAAGAAGATAAAGGCCCTGTTTGGTGAATGACTTATCAGCCAACAATTAGCTTATTGACCATGTTTAACTGATTAACTATGTTAAACAGTTATTTATTGTGTTTGGTTATCAACTGATTGAGTTGGTTAATTGAATGCCATCAACTGATTTTCAAAAAGCTTTGGAGGACTAGCGTTTTTTTTTCAGCTGATCAAAATTGTCCAATGTGCCCTCAAGAATACCCACAACTGTTTGGCTGAATGTCCATGTAAGAATTGCGGTAGCCAGTTGGGCCAGAAAAAGTTGTTCCCTTTTCTTCTTTAATCAGATTTTTTAATGTCGTTTTTTTGTGTTACCTAATCTGCTATTCTGGAAACCCTTTATGCACGATTTAAAACTTGGTTGGAATTATGATTGCATTTGAGTGTTGTTTGTTGGAGTTGGTGAGTGAGAAACCTGCGGCTAGCAACATTGGAGACGTAAGGAAGCAGTAACAGTGAGACAGTGTGAGGTAGAAGGATGGCGGTTGAGATTGGTTGTAAGGGAAGCAGTAACGTGGGAAGCAGTTAGGCAGAGATGAATAGTGGACATGGATCACTTATTAATTTGTCCCATCAATGAATAGTACATAAACATAAGAAGGTGCGTAGTCAAGTAGAAGAAGAAGGTGTTGTTTGTTTTTAATATTTTAAATACTTAATTCTAATTAAATAAGTTTAATTGAAGTTAAGCAAGTTTAAATGTCTAATAATTTTGAAAAGGTGTTTTTAATTATTTTCAAGGGTTAATTTTATTAGGAATGCTCTAGAAGTTAATTTAATTTTTCAAGATGTTGAATTATTAAATTATATTAATCATCAAATCAATTTCAAAATTATCATCATTATTTTTCTTAATTTGATTAAGATTAATAATTATATTGATTCTTAATTAATTTTGAAAAGTAGTTTCTAAAATTAGAATTAATTAAGAAAAATATTTTCTTAAATAATTAAGAAAGTTGTTTCTTAATTAAATTTATTTATTTCAGTTTTATTGGGATAAATTAAATTCTTAATTTTATTTGTTTAGAGAATTATTATTTAATTTATTTAGAAATTGTCTCTTTATTTATAAATAATAATTTATATGTTCTATATTTTTTATTAGAGTTATAAACTTAATTTTTATAGAATATTCCTATAAGAATATCCTACGAAATAATAAAATATATAATATTCATACCTTTATATTTTTTTAAGTCATGTCCTTATAAGTCATTTTACACATAAACAACTAGTTTGGTAAACATCAAATGACAAACAGTTAATATAATCAACTGGTATAATCAGCTATCAACTAACAGCTAATGCAATCACCTGATTGCTAAACAGGGCAAAAAAAGTAGCTGATATATCTCAAATAGCTGAATTTTGAAAAGCTAAACAATAGTAGCATTTTCTTATAAACAACTGATTATGTACAAGTGAAAAACCATTTATACCCTCCTAAATAAATAAAGCTATACATTAACTAAAATTTTCAAGTCAATTTATGCCTAATTACAATTAATTAATTTTGTAAAAATATATAACTTTTGTTCTATTTTTATTATTGTCAAAAGTTTAATTTTTGTAAAATTAAATATTTAATTACGGCCTTATAAATGTTTTTAAGTCACGTTCTTATAAGTCATTTTTAATTTTTTAAATAATAAAATTCATACATATTATATAAAAAATACTAATATGATGTAGCTCACCACATCATTCATATTACTAGGAAATTTAACATTGGATTATTATTATTATTATTATTATTATTATTATTATTATTATTATTATTGTTTTTGTTGTTGTTGTTGTTGTTGTTATTATTGTTGTTGTTGTTGTTATTATTATTATTATTATTTCTATATTTTTTATTAGAGTTATAAACTTAATTTTTTTTAGAATTAAATATCTAAAATCTAAATTCCTATATGAATATTCAACAAAATACTAAGATATATAATATTCATACCCTTATAATTTTTTTTAAAGTCATATCTTCATAAGTCATTTTACCAAACATCAAATGATATAATCCGCCGGTCAAATCAGCTGATAAAATCAGTTATCAACTAACAACAGATAGAAGCAGCTAATAGTTAATGCAATCAGTATGTTTTGTGTGGAGTTTTTGGCCCTGTTTGGCAAGCTAACAGTTGATAGAATAAGCTAATAACTAATGCAAGAAGCTTGGGTGGAGTTTTTGGCCCTGTTTGGCAAGCTAACAGTTGATATAATCAACTAATAGCTAATACAATCAGTGATATAATCAGGTAATACAATCAACTGTTTAGTAAGTTAACAGTTGATATGATCAACTAACAGCTAATACAATCGGTTATTACCTGATTATATCAGTTGTTAGCTTGCCAAAAAAGCTAAAAACTGCACACAAAACTTAGCTATTGTTAGCTGCACGAACACTAATACTGCACACAAAACTTAGCTATTGTTAGCTGCACGAACACTAATACTGCTTAGAAACTCCACACAAGCATTAGTTATTCTCAGCCCCATGTTTTCTGATACTCCATGAAATTAGGTCCATGGGATTGTTTTTATCCATTAGAGAGTTAAAAGCTTAAAAAGCTTCGTAGTTATTATTGGCCACTCCGGTTCCTCCTCCAGGAGCTGCTTCCTCAGCTGGTGCTTGCACCAGAGCTTGCATGGCTGCCTGAGCCGCCTCCGCCTGTTTCCTCAGGTACTCATCAGCCGAAACCCTTGACCGGAACTGAGTATAAGTCTCTGGCTCATAATAAAACTGCATTTTCCGTCAAACCTTTGTCATTTGTAGTTCATTTACAATGGAAAAAGATGAAGTATAACTGGACTGTGATATCGGCCAATGTCTTAAAAGTTGAACAAGAAATTAAACTCGAAAAATACCGTCATAAAATTAAAAAAAGATGGAATAAAATTAAAAAATTAAAAAATGATTTGAAAGATATTGTTCTTATTTTTTAAAAAATATTTGTAATTTAATTGAAAAATAAATTTTTAAATAAAAATTTTAATTTATTTTGATTTATAAGAATTTATTAATTTTAAAAAATGGACTATTAATTAATGAACTAATCAATTTTCAAAAACAAGAATTATCAAAACAAATTGAACCAACAAGTTAAAAATTGAAGACAAAAATTATTCGATTCAAGATTTTTACAATTTGTCGATGATAATATTGATAAGATAAAACATTTCATCAAATTGAAGATTTATATTTTCCAAAATTTGATATGAAACACAAATGAGGGTTATCACAATCACATATCTAAGTCTCCCTATGTGACATTTTTTTTTCAATTTGAGAAAGTCCCGTAGGCGAACTAAGCAGACACACTTTTTTGAGAGCTCAACTGATGTATCATCCCACAGGCGAATCAAGCCGGCGCACCTCATTATTGAGAGCCCAACTAGTTCTCAACTTACAGGTAAAACTTCAGCTACCTCAGGCTCTTATAAAAAAACTAGCATAAAATTGAACCTAGGACTTAACCGAAGTCAAGCTCCGCTCTCAACTATAAAGTTACACCCCTTGAGAGCCTTCCTACGAGGAGAGGTGATCCCCTGTCTAAGTTGGGGTGTACCAACTCTGTCCAATGACATCTTAACCATCCACTTATGTAAGTTGGGGTGTACCAACTCTGTCCAATAGCATCTTAGCCATCTACTTATGTACGGGTCTCACATAAGTGAATGGCTAAGATGCCATTGAACAGAATTGGTACACCCCAACTTAGACAGGAGATCTGAGGTGTCCTACGAGACATGCAAGCACCGATCAAACAACTTTGAGAAGAAAATCAATCAAATCACAGATGGGTTTATGTAATCTTACACCAAACAAAGAGAGACTATAAGAAGGAATAGGGTATGAGAAAGAAACTGAAACCTGGTCAACTTTCTTGCTGTTCTCACGAGTTCTCATCTCAACTAACCATCCAGGAGGCAATCCATATCTTGTTCCGTCATAGAAGTGAGTGTTTGGCCTCATAAAATCGTATTTCTTTCTCTTGGGTTTGAGGAGTGGTACTTCAGACAAAGGTTGAGGGTTAAGCACAATGATTTCATCACCGGTGTTCATTATGGACGGTGAGAGTGGTGGTCGTGGTGGTAGTTCAGACAAAGGCTGAGAGTTAAGCACAATTATTTCATCAACGGTGTTCTTTGTGGATGGGGAGAGTACTGGTGGTGGTATCTGGGACAAAGGTGTTGGATTCAGTACTTGGCCTTGGTCAGTAGCTTTCATCTTCTTAGAGCTTGAACTCCTCTTTCTCTGGGTTTTCTCCATCTCTTTTGTTTTCAGTGTTGAACAACCTTTCATGTCTGTTACTGGACACTAATGAATTATAAGTATGTGTGTGTTTATGAGAGAAAAAGAGAGGTAGAGAGAGATATGGACTCTTTTTGAGTTCTGAAAGACCAGACCAGCGAGGTGGCACGTAAGGGTTAAGAAGGTGAAAAGGAGAAACAGTTTTTAGCAGATTTGGACAAAACCATTTATGGTATGAAATTTAATATAACATCTAGAGAAACCAAACTCCAATAAATGATGTTTTACGTGCTAATCCTGAGGTGATTATCTATAGTTGCATCTGCAGAAGAATCCAAAACCAGGTTGGATGACCTGCAAATGAACTAATCTTGTAACCCTTTCTTTGTTTCACCTTTTAGTTCTTGATTGTGTGCTATATTCGAACTTCATTTTGGTAATGATACATGTTGAACATTTTATCAGTGATTATCTAAAGTTGCATCTGCAGAAGGATCCAAACCAGGTTGGATGAACTGCAAATGAACTAATCTTGTAACCCTTTCTTTGTTTCAACTTTCGATTCTTGATTGTGTTATGATACATATATTTAGCATTTTATCACAAGTCCCTGAAAAGTTCCGCAGTAAGTTTCAAAGTTCAGCTATCTGCAATTTCAGTACATCCATGAGGTAGTGAAAATGCATCATCGCTAATAGTTCAGAAGAACAATCCATCTTTAACTTTGTAACCAACTGCAGAAAGAACTTTAAATTAAGTTTTGCAATAAACCATCAACTTTTGTATTCATATCTTCCCCACAAAAGAATCATACAAAAAATCAGAAAGTACTTACAAAACAAAAAACCTCTAAAAGAATAGCAACAATTCCTTTACAAAGTAAAAAAGATGACTTTTATACATTTTTCTACGGTGGGAAAGGATGTATATTTAGGAAGTAGTCGTCATCGTCATCATCCAAACTGAAGTGACTACTTAATACATCTACAGCTGCACGGAAGCTTGTTGGAGCAGTGTCCAGATCCCACAAACCATTGTAAATCCCTTGACTGTGGTTGCCAGGATCCAGGTTTGAGTTCTCAGAGATGGAAACAGGAGGGTTTGGAGCCTCCGTTGCTACTGTTTCAGGGATTGGCACTTTGACTGAAACAACAACTGAAGCAGCTCCGGTCACAGCTGATCTCTCTCTTTGCTCTCTTTTACTTCCCTTGTTCTCTGCAACACAATCAAATGTAAGATGTTGCAAAATGTCTTCAGTCTTGCAGATCATTTTTACTAGGAATAGGAATTCATCAAGTTCATTATCAGAAGACAAAAATCAACTAACGGAGTTACTTCCAGTTCGTGAATCCGTCTTTCCTTGGTCATTCTCACCATCAATTTCCATGTTTTTAGCTTTTCGCTTCCTCCCAAGTTTCAGTTCTTCATCTCCTTTCACGTACTCAATCAACTTTAGGTTTCCTGAAGAACATGGAACACCCACTTCCTCAGAAGAAGACTGTCTTCTGCTCGCTGATCCTTGATCCTTGAAAATGCAATAAATCCCAGTAAAACGAACAAACAATTTAACTTGTTAAACAAGCAAACCAAAGTATATGATTTCATTGCAGATGCTCACATAATAGTACTCTTCTGGAGTTGTCCACTTTCTAGCCATATGTGGTTTGGCGGGATAAACATTAAACAATATAAAATTCTCCACCTCAACTGTGGATCTGAAGGTTATATTTGTAAGCTGATGGCAGAAGTACTGCAAATATGAGATTGGATCGTGTTATATCTGCAACTTTCTTAAGTAGAAAACATTGCACAGAAACGATTACCATGTCGAACCGTCCGTCATTACGTTGTTGGCGTCTGACGATCCAACCACTTACTCTTTCAGCAAACAAGAGCAGCGGGGGTAGTTTAGGGTCGTCGGATTTATATTCCATCTCCTTCTTGTGCAGCTGTTTTACAAATGCATCAATTAGCTGACATAAAGATGGTGATAAGTAAATAACATGAAGCGTCAAATAGTGCCTGCTTATGAAGTAGAACTCTACATCGTCAATTTCTTCCTCAAATTTTTTGTAATTTGGAGGAATTTGAAAGACCAAATGGCTTTCTCCAGCGAATAAGGTCCTGATTCTTGTTCTCTTTGGTGGAGCACCAGGATCCTACAGTGCAATAGATAAACATACATGAAACTGAATAAACCAAATCATAATGCATTCTTCAATGAGAATCTTGGCTTGTGAAATCTTTGGACTATTCCACCTCGTCGTTAGTTTCTGTTCCTTCCAAATTCACTGTTCTTGGAGGACGATATGAAACTGGAAGCGGCATGAGCACTGCAGTGGGATTGCTGGACTCGGGCTTCACTTTGAATTGCTGCTTCAGCCTCGCTTTTGCCTCCTGATGAAATGAAATTTCAAGAGCTGATCAACAACGCTCGTCAGCAAAATTCAACAGAATTTTAAGGAAAGAGACTAACTTTAAGGGTTTTTTGGATAATCGACTTCAGCCCATATATTTCCTCTTCTCGATGATTTAGTGGGTCTGATTGGTACGAACCGTAGGGTTCTCTCACGATCAAAGAGTTTCCTTGTTCTCTTGGCTCATACTTTTGAATCTCTAAATTGTTGACCCTCTGTTGGCTTGGCGTGTGATCACCAGCTCCGGTCACCAAAACACTAACGATTTGTTGTTTTGAAGCTCTCGGATGCTTCTCCAATTGGGTTACCAGTTCAGATTGTTTTACCATATTTGGTTCAGTGACCTCCTTGTTTGAAACGTCTTGGTCAGTCTCTGATGGCACCTTCTGTTTGCTTGAAACAACTTTAACAGTTTCTAACTGAAAGATTGCTTCAGACAGGCTGCTCAGAATAGGTACAGTAACGTCAGTCGTCCCCGAACTGGTAGAAGTTTCAAACTTTCCTGACGTATTATCAGGAGCTTGAATGATGAACACCTCCTGTCTTGAAACTGATGAATTAACATCTCTTGGGATGATACCAAAACTTGTTTCTATTGGGATATCCATCTCAGTCTCGAACTGGAAGAAGCTTTGAGGGTTTGATTCCCACTTTTCAGTCTCTGACCAAGTGATATGTTCTTTGTACAGTGAGGTTTGAACCATTGAACTGGTACTGTTCTGCTGTTTGTCTGACACAAATGAGCCAGTAGGATTCATGGGTTCATTTTGGTTTGTACCAAAAGCAGACTCTTTGTCCAGACCAGCGAGGCCAACGACCTCTCTATTCTCTGAAACTGATCCTTCTGTTTTCATCCCAGCAAGATCAGTGCCATCAGAAGAGTCTTCAATGTTCAACCACGAATCCACCAAGCTTTCACTGACAGCTTCATCCTCATCGATGTCTACCCGATTATAACTAAACAACCGCGACATTTTTGCCTAAAAAATCAACAAGATACAGACTTGGAAGTAACAATTGAACAAGATGGAGCAAGCAAGAGCAGGAAAGAGAGGTTTTGCAAGCAACTGTTTGTACAAGTAATGAAACAACAGACAGACGTTTTTATAAGCAGAGATTGTGGTTCTCACTACATTTACTCAGGTTAGTTTTCTTCCAGACAAAAATGGCTTCTCTTTTGACCCTTTTTAGGCATTCTTCTTCAGGCATAGAATCTAATTTATTACACTGTAAATATGATATATGTTATGCATTTATGACCCTCAATCCTTTTAGATAGTGAGGATTCACCATCTTCTTTACCATATCTATGCATAAACTGGGTCTTCCTCTTTCCCTGATTTCATATCTGAAACCATTTATGTCAATCCAAATCAAAGCAACCATTGTTTTTACAGATACCAATGCACACTACTCATTATACAAAACCAGAGGTTAAAACAACCATGAACGCATGCTCTCCAAATGCAATTATGTGAATGGTTAACTGATTTTGCAGTGCATAAACTAAAGGTGTACTCTCTCATGTGTCTACATATGAAATTCAGTTTTTTTTATAAAGAATTTTAATTGTTTTGAAATGCATGTTTATATTATAAAAATAATTACATCATTCATCCAATATGTTTTGTTTAATGTTTGTTTAGAAATTAACAAATGATTTATCAATAATGTATACATAATGAATATGTTAACTTCTTTAACTATGTTAAATTAACATTCATATCTTGTCTTTTTTAACTAATAACGATAAACGGTTAACGATCAGTCGATCGTATCAACAATAAATGATTAACGGTCATATCAATAATAAATAAATAACGACAATAACAGTTAACCATATAACTATAACTGTCAGTATCTCATTTTTTTCAGTTTATTAACAATAAACAATCAACAATTATATCTCATTTCTTAATTATTAACGACAAACGATTAACGATCGTATCTCATTCTTTTAACGATCAACAATAAATGATTAACAATCATATCTTGTTTGTTTACTTAACAACAATAACAATTAAATAACATGTGTTGTTCATTTGGTACTAGACAAATGAAATAATAAGTTATATTTATCTAAAAATCATCTTATATTATAAAATAAACTTATAAATAACATTAAAATACTAAGGAATTAACATTTTCTCATAATAACTATCAATTTCTAAAATTTTGACTTTATTTTTAATAAATTTTATTTGAGGGTTCGCTTGATATGAATATTATTAACAAAATATCAAATTGGAGAGTAAAATATGATACAAATATTTAAAAAAGTGAATTATTTAGTAAGTGTATATAAAAATCTATAAAGAAGGCAACTATTATCTATGTTGTTAACAACTAAGCTTATTAATCTAATAATAGGGTAATATTGTATGGTAGCATGAAAGTGATTCCATATGAAGTAGATTATTATTTTTTCTGAATTTATGAATAAATGTAATAAATGTATGTATATCTAGCATAAATAATTTCCATATTAGAATAATTAATTTTTAATTAAGCTCTACCAAACATTATCATTTCCTTTTTAGGGAAGTAAGTAAAATGAGGGAGAAATTGGGATTTTTATTCTTTTTTTAACTTCTATTTTCATTTTTAAAAAAGTTCATGTTTTTAAAAAAAGAGAATAATTGGGTGAGTCCATCAACAATTATATAGGTTTATATTCCTTAACCCAAGATGGGCCATTTTGAATTGGGCTCTATGTACATTCCTTTATTTTTACTTTTAAACATTTTTTCTATATATACATTGTACTTAAATAAGGCTAGTAGTCTTTAAATGTATACAATTTTAGATAATTATAGTAAAATTATTATTATTAATTCTGACAATTTTCTAATGTTTTCAAAACGAGACTTGAAGTTAAAATCAATAAGATAGGGAGTTTAAGGTTCAATCGGTATTAAATTAAATTGTCATAAAATCAATTAAATATTGAATAAAATTGAAGAAATTAGGAAATGATTGAAAAATTTAAAGTTTGATTGAAAAAGAGATTGTAAAATAAAAATTAATTGATTTATTTTAGCTTATAAAAACTATTAATTTACAAAATTGGTCTCTTAACTAATAAACTGATCAACTTTTAATAATAAAAATTATTGAACTAAATCAGAAAGAAAAATTGAAAACTAAATCAGAAAGTTAGATAGTAAACTGATCAAACTGATTTAGTTTTTAAATTATTGCTTTGTTGTATATATTGTAGTCAAATAAGTTGGTTGATGAAGCATTTATACTATAAATTTTAGAGACAGATCAAATATTTATTAGATTTATTATTCTCTTTGATAGAAAAATTTCAAGCTTTAATTTAAAGAAAAAAGATGCTTGATTGAATATATTAAAATTATTATTATTAAAGTTTGTAAATTTTTTTATTAAATTATTTACTGTACATTATTTGATAAAATATTTTATAAAATTAATGATTTCAATACAACCTTTAAAAAATAAAATATAAAGAATAAAAAAGCAAAATTAATAACATATTTTAAAGCTAGCTAATAGTAAAGCTAGGTAGAGATGTCGACGGATTGGCAGGCTCGGGTTGTTCCTGGTTCAGTCTGGCCTGACCTTGGGTTACAGTCGGTCGTGGCCAGATGGGTCATGAGCGGGCCGACCCAACCTGGCCACCATATTTTTTGAGAAAAGAAAAATATAAAAAACGATATTATTTTTGAAGTAACGGTTGGCTCACAGTTTGAGTCAATTCAACCTATTATATTAAAAAAAACATTAAAAAATGACATTACTTTTTATAAAATGACGTCATTTTAAGTATACATGTGCCCGGTTAATCCAAACTAAAATCGGATTGAGCCAAACGGGTCGGGTCTTTGTTTTTGGCATTACTAGGCCGGTACAATTAAGACAATACTGAGCAAGCGCTGCCTCTCAAGTCACACCTAACCCCTAACCGGTTGAAATGAACCAAACACAGTAAAATGGAAAGTCGCAGTAAACTTTTTTTATTTACCTCCGCAGGGACGTTATCTATATAAACAAGCAAATGGTATCTTTCTAGCCTTCTGAATGGAGTCTTCCAGATAGTAAATGAAACCGCCACGAGACGGAGGAGCGATTAGGAGGAAGAAGACGACGGCGCCTACCGAATTCACTTCTCTGATTGAACAGAGTTTGTGAGTGAAGAGAATAAAGAAAGCTGGGGAGCGAAAGTTCCAGAATCAGGCGGTGTTTGGGTCTGTGTTGCGCTGATTGGGTGTTGCGACTTTGGCGTTGTTCAATGGACAACAACAACACCATTAGTGCTAATCTCATGGACATCGATTCGCCACCGTACCCTAGCCCTCCAGAGCCTCGTGATCGCGTCATACGGGTAAAGATTTTTCAATTTCTATTGTGTGTGTGTTTGTTTGGGTGATTGTTGCTTGTTTAATTGGTTAGCTGTTTGGTTTTTTATTTTTGTGTTATGTGCAGAGACTTGGTGAGTTGGGAGTTTCTGAGGAATATCTTAAGGTGCCTTATGAGGGATTGGTGACTTTTGTTAAGGAGAATAGGTCTTGGATACCTGAATTGGTGTCTGCTATATTGCCTAGTGATGAGGAAGTTGCAGAGGTGGTTTTAGAATCAAAGTCAGAGTTGAGAGCGTCTATGGAGCCGACTGCAAGGAGTTGGGTTGAGGAATCGGTGTTATGGTTGCAGTGGTTGATGTTTTTGGGTGAGCCAGTTGGTGCTAGGGATCATCTGTCGAGCATGAGTTCTAGACGTGGCGTTTGTGGTGCTGTTTGGGGCCATAATGATATTGCATATCGGTGCAGGACTTGCGAGCATGATCCAACCTGTGCTATTTGCGTTCCGTGTTTCCAGAATGGGAACCATAAGGATCATGACTATTCAATCATTTACACTGGTGGGGGTTGCTGTGATTGTGGGGATGTGACTGCATGGAAACGGGAGGGGTTTTGTTCAAAGCATCAAGGTGCTGAACAAATACAGCCCCTTCCAGAAGAGTATGTGAAGTCTGTGGGTCCTGTTCTTGATGCCATTTTACATTGTTGGAAAAGTAAACTGGTGGTGGCAGAAAGTATCTGTCAAGAAAATTTGAGGCCAACGGCCTCAGTGCGGAAAAAGCTCGCAAATGAGCTTTCTTTTGTGGTTATTGAAATGCTTTTAGAGTTTTGCAAGGATAGTGAAAGTTTGCTTAGTTTTGTTTCTAGGAGTGTGATTTCTTTAGATGGTTTGTTGGAAATTCTGGTTAAAGCTGAGGGGTTCTTGGGTAGGGATGTTACAAAGAAGCTACATGAGCTGCTCCTTAAATTGCTTGGAGAACCTACGTTCAAGTATGAATTTGCTAAAGTGTTTTTAAGTTACTATCCGTTGGTTGTACATGATATCTTAAAAGAAGGGACTGAAGATGCTCTCAAGAAGCACCTGTTACTATCTACATTCTCTGTGCAGATCTTCACAGTGCCCACTTTGACCCCTCGACTTGTGAAGGAGATGAATCTTTTGGCTGTGCTATTGGGGTGCTTGGAAGATATATTTGCTTATTGTGCTGGAGATGATGGTCGTTTGCAGGTAACATTTTTTGACTTCTATTGATTTTACAATATAATTTATTAGTTACTCTTTCATGATGGTGTCTCCTGGTTACAGGATTTTGCATTCAAGTCTACTCTATAATCTTGATACATTTCTTCAATGCCCTATGCCTTCTCTAACTTATATAGTTCTATACATTAATTTCACTGTTTCATTAAAGTGATAAATATCTGCATCATGTTGATGAAAAGAGTGAAAAAAATATTCTTTTTCTCCGTACTCAAAAAACACTTGTCTCATAATATTCCTGAGCTTACAAAGATCACAAGATTGCCTGCATAGGTTTTGCCTCGTTCCCATAGCATGTCAAAGTAGTTTTTAATGTCCTAGTTAAACCTGCCTGCTATATAAAAGATGATGTGTGATGATTTTGTTCTCATTGTTGTTAACTTATTTCAATCACCCATTGATTACATTCTGAAGGCTTGGGCAATATCTGAGATGAACGTTCTGTTGATTAATCTACTTTTTACTACTTGATGGATCTCAGTGTTTGCTTTTTTCTGACTAGAAGGAAATATGAGATCTCTAGCAAAGACTTATACATGTAAGCTCTATTGGATCATAACTGAAAAGGAATTCAAAGATATTTTTACCAACTTCACCTTAAAAGGAGTTCCATCAAGTTAAAATCCAGCGGTCTTACGTAACCTTGTTTCCTTTGTATTTTGTCCCATGCCCTTTTGATCTTTGACCATTGGCTTGTTTACTCCTAAATTCTGGTTTTACGAAGCTCAGCCTTAATGTTATTTCACACAAAGTATGGCTCCTAATTCTGTGCATTTAGGGTTGCCCATCAATTTGAATTGCTACGGACATAAGGATTGTTGATGAATTACTTTTATTCCAGTACTTCCTTCTTTGTTTTGTTCTGTTTGGATTGGAAATTCAATACTAGATTCACCTGATATCAAAGTTGCTGGGAGATTTACCTTTGTCCTCTCAACCAGCCAAATACTTTCTAATAACCAAATAGTTTTTGTTCTCTTCCCTTCTAAATAATAATCAATATCGAAGTTACTCTTTAAAGTTTCACAATTTTTATGATCAGTATGGCTGATGATTTTGAATCGAGCTGCGACCACAGTTGTTGGCATCTGACTTTGTTTAAATTGCCTCTCTTCTTTTTAAGTGTATAATAATTTTTTAGTTAAGGAGATGGTAACCGGGGTGCTAATTTTATTAGTATCTTTACATGGTTGAGGCTTATGACTGTTTAATCTCTTTAATATATGGTAATTCTGGTTATTGTCTTTACAGGTTAACAAGTGGGGAAATATTTATGAAACAACTATTCGTGTTGTTGAAGATATCAGGTTTGCTATGAGCCACGCTGTGGTGCCAAAATATATAATCAATGAGCGGAGAGATATTTTGAGAACTTGGATGAAGCTTTTGTCTTTTCTGCAGGGGATGAGTCCCCTTAAAAGAGAAACTGGCCTCCACATAGAAGAAGAAAATGAAAACACCAATTTCCCTTTTGTTTTAAGTCACTCTGTGGCAAATATTCATTCCCTTTTGGTAGATGGAGCATTTTCTGCAAGTGCAGAAATAGGCAGCGATGTTTTCCTTAACAATCATGAGCAAGATGTCGATGAAGGAGATAATGCAAGACATGCAAAAGTAGGACGGCTTACACAGGAAACCTCTGTAGGTAGTGCGGTAGCAAGGAGTACTGGATCTATTTCTGCTTCTGGTGTTGAAGTTAAGTCAGACATGATTCCTTCATCAGTTAAATGGTTGACATATGAGTGCTTGAGGGCCGTTGAAAATTCCCTTGAAGTTGATAATGCATCTAGAGTTCTGTCATCTTCAAGTACTAGTGGCAGTGCTGTTAGCAACTTTTTAGATTTAAAGAAAACATATGCCCTGATTAGGAAAGGTTTTTGTGGACTCACTAGCACAAGTGAAGATCAGAAAAAAGAGCGTTCTTCATTTCCACATGGTGGACCTCATATGGATTTTGAACTTGAGAATTCAAAGGGTATAGGGCAGGATCATATAACAATGGTCCCCAGTGAGACTAATTCTGCAAGTTCTGATGACAATTTGATGGAAGTAGTAGGTTCTGCTGAAGTAGATACTTTAAGATTGTTAAGTTGGTCTGAGTGGCCGAATATAATTTACGATGTTAGTTCACAGGATGTGTCTGTACATATTACCTTGCATCGATTACTTTCGTTGCTTATTCAAAGAGCAATGAAAAGGTGTTACAGTGAGTTGCCCAATATGAATACTGTTGGCAATCCAATTCTATCTTCAACAAATTATGATTTCTTTGCACATATCCTTGGGAGCTTCCATCCTCGTGGGTTTTCTGGTTTTGTTATGGAGCATCCTTTGCGTAACAGGGTATTCTGTGCCCAAGTGCATGCTGGCATGTGGAAGAAGAATGGTGATGCTGCAATGTTGTCATCTGAGTGGTACCGTACTGTACGATGGTTAGTATTCATGCTTTGTATTTGGTTTGTCCTTTAGGGTTGGGGGACTAAGCGTGCATACTTGTTGGTTCTCAATGTTTTCCTATTGTGCCCTTTTGCAGGTCTGAACAGGGTTTAGAACTGGATCTTTTTCTTTTGCAATGTTGTGCGGCGTTGGCTCCAGCAGACTTCTATGTTAATAGAATCATAGAACGCTTTGCCCTAGCTGACTATATGTCTCTGAAGCCTGAAAGATCCAACGAGTAAATGAAGATACACTTGATATTGCTTTTTTTTCCCCCATTGCATTATGTTGTTGATATTGCATTCCAGAAAACTACTACTTCTGCTTAGTTGCATCCATATCCGTCACACGTGTGCATTTTATTATGAGTTTCTGGTACTGCTTTTTTGTTGAGGGTGACAGTTTCTGGTTAGATGCCTGAAAGAAGGTGATGTTTTTCAAGTCTTGATTCATAAATTCAATGTTGACTTGAGATCTTACTTCTACCGGTTAGTTGTGGTGTTTTTGAATTTGAAGATATGCACCTAGGAATCATGCTTCATCTTTGAAAAATACTTGCTTCATCGTCTAATTTCTGGGAAAACTCTGGAGTACACTAAGCTTCCTGGTATCCATGTGTCAGGTTGTGGCTATTTGCAGATGCTACTTCTGCATCAATCTCTAAATGCACTAAATTACTCTTATTTTACTGGATTGAATTAATTTCATGGTTCAAAGTTTCTAGATTCTCACAACCCGCTTTGTAATTGTAGGCTTTTAAAAGTTGCTGGGTATCAGTATGGTTGTGTTCTACTGAAGACATAGCATACAATCTGTTTTTTCAGGTATGAGCCAATTTTGGTGCAGGAAATGCTGACTCTCATCATACAAATTGTCCAAGAAAGGCGATTTTCTGGCCTAACAGCTGCTGAAAATTTGAGAAGAGAGTTGATTCATAAGCTGTCTATTGGAGATGCCACTCGCAGTCAGCTGGTGAAATCTATACCTCGTGACCTGGCAAAGCTTGATAAGCTTCAGGAAATTTTGGATGCTGTTGCCATCTACTCTAATCCATCTGGCTTCACACAGGTTTGTTTTATGGCTTGAATTTTTGTTCCCTTATTGTTTTTTCTTAAGTTGACCTTATGTGCTCCCTGCAGGGCATGTACTCCCTACGTTGGATATGCTGGAAAGAGTTGGACCTTTATCATCCTCGTTGGCACTCAAGGGACTTGCAAGTTGCAGAAGAAAGATATACACGGTACTGTGGTGTCTCAGCATTGACCACTCAGGTGCCCAGGTGGACAAAGATCTATTCTCCTCTCAAGGCCCTAGCTGGACTAGCAACTTGTAAAACGGTCCTTAAATTTATACGATCTGTGTTATTCTATGCGATTTTCTCTGATAAGTTGACTGAGGCACGGGTTCCTGATGTTGTTCTTCTAACTTCATTGCACTTGCTCTCGTTGGCATTAGACGTATGTTTTCAGCACAGGGAATCTGGTGATTTTGCATTTTATAATGGAGGTGGTTCTACCATGCTTGCTTTTGCTGTTGAAGAAATTCATGAGGGGTTAAGCTATGGGGCTGGTGAGCAGAGTTTGCTTTCACTCCTGGTCTCTCTAATGAGAATACACTGGAAGGAAAGTCTAGAAAACTTTGTGGAAGCTGGAAATTGTGACCCTTCTTCTTTAATTGAAAGTTTATTGAAGAAGTTTGGGGAGCTAGATTCTCAATGCATGATGAAACTGCAGGAACTTGCTCCTGAGGTAGTTATTCATATGTCACAATCCAATCATATTGGTGAAAAAAGTGCATCAGGTTCAGCATCTGATGGTGAGATACGCAAGGCCAAGGCTCGTGAGAGACAAGCTGCTATTTTGGTGAGATTTTATTGCATATAAAATTTTATTTTTTTCGACAATGAAGTAATATATGCTTGCTTCCTGCTGAAGGATAATTGTTGGTTGACATTTATGTTCTCCTACAATTAGCTACATGTAATTTCACATTAGATTCCTGTTGGTCCTATTTTACCTCAATTTATTGCCTAACTGAAAACAAGGTGAATGGAACGTTCGCAGTAATGAATTTGCATGTGATTGGGTTTACTTGTTCGCAAATGCAGGCTAAAATGAAAGCTGAACAGTCCAAATTTTTGTCAAGCATCAACTCCGTTTCAGAAGTTGATTCAAAAAATGAATTGGAGGAAAGTAATTCTGATGATGAGCAGGATTTGGAAGAGACTGTGCAAGATGTTTGCTCTCTTTGCCATAATCCAAATTCCAAAAATCCCGTGTCTTTCTTAATTCTTCTACAGGTACAAGTGCTTTTTGTGTCTGCTTTTGTTTGAGGTAATTGGTAGGTTCTATTGTTGGATTATAACAGCTTATATACTGAATTCAATAAATATCTTTTTGCTGCTCTTCAAGAAATCAAGGATTTTGAGGCTCATTGACAGCAGTCCTCCATCTTGGGATAAATCTCAACAGTTTAGTGAGGATCATATTTCTGTACCAAAAAACAAGGCAGTTGGAATGATCCCTACTCCAGCTGGTTTGGGAGGGATATCTCCTACTCAATTGGCACTGTTGGCCCAAAATGCCGTTGATGAGTTTTCTAATTATGCTCAAGCAGGAGAAGTAAATGCTGTTATTGAATTTCTTCGCGCTCGATTTCCTTCATTAAAGAATACACAATTTTGTGCACATAAGGATGACAATGTGACAACTGTACATTCTTTTGATACTTTGGAAGAAGATATGTACTCTACTATTCGGAAGGAGATGCAAAAGAATTTGCTAATTAGTGATTTCAGAGAGCAGAATAAGAAATGTGAAGCTGTAGTAGGTGTCACAGAGAATGGGGCTCTGGAATCTGTATTGCTTGGAAAATATATAGCAACACTTTCTAGAGAGTCAGCAGAACTCACTTCAGCTTCTGGCAGTGCTTGTGTCGACAAGGTATTAACAGAATCAACCTCACAGATCCCATACGATGGATTTGGTCCTATGAATTGTGATGGCATCCATCTATCCTCCTGTGGTCATGCTGTGCATCAGAGATGTCTAGATCGCTATTTGTCATCGTTGAGAGAAAGGTAATGGGCCGACATAAATACTGAAGCATGTCTCTAATAAACTTTGGGTATCTTTTGCAGCAATTTTTCTTGTCTGAATGCATAATCATTAGTTTCTTTTGCTAGATCTAAATGCTGTGTTGACAACCATTTTTATAAAAATGTGCTTAAACTGTTTTTTACATGACATTACTTGAATGTTTTTATGACCATTCAAACATCCTTGTGGGACGTACTACTGAGCTGTTAACAATTTGTCTCACTATGTTCTATGCTGCTGATAGTTGTTGAGTTGAATAAATATCGGTGAGATTGAGCTGGATCAGACATCCAGCATATCCTGAACATTCCTTTCCTACGTTGTTGCCGTACCTGTTATCTATATGAATATTTGACTTGAGTTAACATGATCCAATGCTTTGTTGTTTGTTGGTACTTATATTTATAAAGTGGCTTTTCAACAATGTACTGATGCAGACATGTGAGAAGAATTGTTTTCGAAGGCGGGCATATCGTTGACCCAGATCAGGTGCCTTTTGTTTGGTTATTTCATGCTGTTCAGATTTTCTTTTTCAATCTTGAAGAATATTTTTGTTCCTAATTCTCTTTCTTGCTTCTTTTTTTCTGTGTTTTTACTAGGGAGAATTTCTTTGTCCTGTATGTCGCCGGCTGGCAAATTCTACCTTGCCTTCTTTGTCTGGAGATTTCCGGAAGGTTTCCAAACAGCCCATGATGTTAGTTGCTTCTTCGGCACGTCTTGCTGGAGCTTCAAGTGTACCATGTGAAGAATATAATTCCGTCTGGGTTCAACAAGGACTAGCTATCTTGGAATCTGCAGCAAGAATGATTAAAAAAAGTGACGTCTTGAAAAGACTTTCCCAACAAACTAATGGAAAGACAGAGCGAAATCTTGAGTCAGTTTGTTGCGTGCTCCTTAAAATGTATTTCCCAAACACGTGGGATAAGTTCACGGGATCTTCACGGGTTAATCTTGCCATGATTATGTGGGATACATTTAAGTATTCCCTTGTGTCAATGGAGATTGCTGCAAGGTGTGGACGCTGTCAGATGACCCCAAACTATAGCCTTAGTGCTCTGTATGAGGAACTCAAATCATCTAGTGGATTTATTTTATCCTTGTTGCTAAAAATAGTACGAAGTGTGAGGGGTAAAAATTTTCTTCATCTGCTTCAGAGATTTAGAGGGATTCAGCTCTTTGCTGGCTCTCTTTGCACAGGATATTCTATGAATTATACTGGCAGCATAGATGGACTTGGAGGTGAGTTGACTCTGACAGTGGTTTCCTCTTGTGGTCTTTGCTGTTTTCTGAGGGCTTTAGCTTTTAGATACCATTCCATTCACAAACAACTTGTGCATTAAACATGTTGACATTCCGAATCTCGAAGACTTCAACTGCTAATTTGTTTCCTATAACTGCTATTGGTCTAACATTCATGAGGAGAATACTTTTGAAATAAGTGTTTGTAACTGTCGAGGAAAATTATAGGATTATAAGGAGGTCGTCTTGAATTTGAATAGTTTTCCTCAGATTCTGACATTCTCTGTGTATATGCTTGCTAGGCAACATGTCTTCTATTTGGAAACTTGCTGAGAAGGACCCATCATATCCTGACACTCAATTTTGGAATCGAGCAGCTGATCCCATTCTCGCTCATGATGCCTTTTCATCATTGATGTGGATTCTCTTTTGTCTCCCAGAACTCTTTTTATCATGCCAGGAATCATTATTATCCCTGATTCATTTGTTCTATGCTATTTCCATAGTTCAGGTGTGATATCGGTTACTTTCTCAGCTTTTTTCTGTTCTTTCTTTACTTTAACTTAAAAACCTACATCGCCTGGTTCCTAATCCTTTATGTTGGATGCAGGCTACGATCACTACTCTTGCAAAACAGCAGCATGAAATTAAAGAACTAGGTTTTCATGATTCTCTAGTTGCTGACATCTCCAAAATTTTGGGCGAATCTGAGTGGATCAAACAATATTTTGTTTCAAACTATGTTGATCCCTCTTCTAATATGAAGGATATGATTCGTAGACTGAGTTTCCCTTATTTGAGGAGGTGTGCATTACTTTGGAAGTTACTGAGCAGTTCAGTCGCCACACCATTTTGTGATCCGGATTATATTTCCAATGCCTTCAATGACAAAGTATATAATGCCTGTGATTTAATCGAGCTGAATGAAATTCAAGAGCTTGAAAAGATGTTCAAGATTCCTCCATTAGATTTCATTCAAAAGGATCAAGTGCTTCGATCTGTAGCGAATGGCTGGTTGAAACATTTCTGCAGAGAGTATGAAATGTATAGTTTTCATGGTGCTTTGCATTCCACACCTGCAGTCCCATTCATGTTAATGCGGCTACCTCGCCTTTATCAGGATCTACTGCAGAGGTTTGTCATGGAGGCTGTTCTTCATTTACGTTACAAATATTTCTACTTGACATTGGATACGACGGTTATGGAGACTTACTTTTTTTCAGGTACATAAAACAGCATTGTGTTGACTGTGATACAGTTCTCGATGACCCTGCTCTGTGCCTACTCTGTGGTAGATTGTGTTCTGGCTGGAAGTTATGCTGCAGGTTCATATCTGCCATTTTCATTCCTATTACAAGCACTCATCAAGATATGCACATCTGTTCTAGGTGCACTACATTTCTTTTAACAAAATCTTTTATTTGTAGTTTGACATCCCCTCATTTGCTTTTGTTCAAAGGGATAATGGGTGCCAAAGTCATGCAATGGTCTGTGGTGCTGGAACTGGTGTATTTCTGTTGATCAAGGTATAATCCATTGTGTTTCTGGCTTTCATTTTCTTGTTGCCTGGTGGACTATACATTTTATTTGTGCCTCCTGCAGAGAACTACAATTCTGTTACAACGATGTGCACGCCAAGCTCCTTGGCCATCGCTATACCTGGATGCATTTGGTGAAGAGGTAAATTGCTTTCTGATGCTCCGAGAGGAATATGATAAGACTTTTCTATTTAATCTGTCCTGGTAATTTAGGCTTCCTAAAGGTATGATACTTCTGATGCAATATGGCGTCCATCCACGTTATCACTTTTGCTTTTGGTGCTCTTATGCTGAGGTTAAGAATTTCAAAGATTGTCATTTTATGAACTCAGCCAACTGAGAATAGAGATATTTCCTTTATAATGCCATTGTTTTAGCTACTGTCCTTTTGTGTTTGTCTCAATTATTGCTCAAACTCTCACTGCAGACATGCACTGATTGATTTTTTTTGTTCTTGCTGATATTGCAAGATGGATTGTTTCCTATCGTGACTGAATGGATATAAATGTATATATATAATGTGTTATTTTTCACAGGATCATGAAATGCATAGAGGAAAACCACTGTACCTTAATGAGGAGCGCTATGCTGCACTAACTTACATGGTGAGAGATAATGCTTCACAGCCTTGCTTTCTGTATGTTGTACAAGTATCACATGTTTAGTGTCGCGGCAATCAGAAAATATTTCCCTAAAGGAACTACAAGGAAGATAAAGATCCATGATTCTGGTTTCTTTAGACTGAGCTTTGTTTTCTCTTTCTTGTAACCATTTGTTTTCCCTGAACAATAGAGATAAATTGAATAACAAGTAAATGTATGGAGTGCTTAACAGTGGAAAAAGGATTAGCTGTTGCAATTGAGATTGTGCCACTTGCATAAATTTTATGGTCTCTGTCTAAAGTTTTATTATGTTCCTATGTTTATCACCATTTTTGACAGTTTCATTAACATAACAACTGTTCATGTTAGGTTGCTTCTCATGGGCTAGATCGAAGCTCTAAGGTTCTTGGACAAACAACTGTTGGACCTGTCTTCTTGATGTAATTGAGTAGGTGATTGTTAAGTTCTGTAAAGGTTCCATGAGCTTGTATTTTATCATTTAAGAGTATAATGCCAAATAATTCATCTGAACTTTGATTTTTCTTAGACAGTGATGGATTATCAAGCAGAATGGTAAATAAGGCGCGGATGCTTCTGTTATTCTCCAACTGTTATTACTTGAAACGGGTGGGAGCCACTAAGGATCCAGAAGTAAGGTGTGGATTTATCATAGTGGGTTAAGAAGCTTGTTCGGGTTCGTTACTTCTCTTTTGTTATCTGGGTGTATGATGGTCTCCAAAAGCCAAATTTAGAGCGTGCGAATTGCGATATCAAGGGTAAAGGCAAGTACTTTGCTCAACATGATTAGTCACACGTAATAAATAACAGAATCGTCATCGACCTGAAAAGGTCTCTGTAGAACAATTAAAGTTACAGACTTGTAGGTTCCTTAGTTTGTATTTTACTTACTTGCAGAATAACAGAATCGTTATCAACCTGAAAAGGTATCTGTAGAACGATTAAAGTTACAGACTTGTAGGTTCATTAGTTTGTGTTTTACTTGCTTGCAGGAAGCTTCGTTAGTATAAACGTGACAGTGTTAAAACAGATGGACACATGGAGCCCTTGACCATTACTTGACATGAAAACATACGCTTTTGAATCCAAATATAACAAGAAACTGACACCATTTGGTAACGACACTTTTGCAGGGAGCTTGTTTTTATCCTCTCCCTAAGCTAATACTGTAATGGGGTCATGGTCGTGGCCACCTTTGAAGCTTTGGTATTGCTGCTTCGATCATTGAAATGAAGATGCAAGATGAGAGCAGTCTAAAAGAGAGTTTTGTTTTTTTGGACCTTTTGTCGTCTTCTCTGATTCATTATCTGTTTGTTGTTGATTTTCTCTTCTCTGGACTGTGCTTTCCTTGCCATGCCTTGGGTTAAAAGGAATTGGTAAACTTTTTTAATTTTTATTAATGTAAATGTTGTATATATCTCATCCTTATAAATGTAGCAGTTTTTGGATTTTATTTTTTTATTTTTAGTTTTGGAGCATAGGGAAGAACTTTTGGGGTCATTTCGTATTATTTCTTATTATTATTTTGTATTCAATTAGATTGTAGGATAGTACACGGACAAATATTTAGTTAAATTTGTAAATTTAAAAAATTAAAGGATTAGATTTTTTAAAAAATGTAAAGAAGCTTCTTAAAATAGTCTAAAAATTATTTTGATGTTAATTTTAATAGATAGAATTGAAAATTTTAATTCTAGTTATAATATAAAATTAATTTTTAATAGGAAGTTCATTTTTTATAAAATTTAAAATGGATGTTTATTTGTGTTGGCTATTTTTATTTTTCAGTAAACTCTCGGAACTGAATGCTAAGAAGAAGCTGAAAAGTGAACTGTATCCATCCAAAAGTGACGCTCACCAAGCTATATGGGTTTCCAATCTCACAGGCTTCAAGCATGTTCACCTTCACGTAACCAACCTTGGCGTTCCTGTCTTGTCTACTAAACCATCACTTGGGGACTTTAAACTTCTGATAGACAAGCTTCAAATCAGAATTAATAATTGGAACTCCAAAGTTCTTTCCCTGGATTGGGCACGGGATGGATGGGATGAAGAGGACACGGGATGACAATAAGAAACGGGAACAAAGGATTTGATCCCCCTGAAATCAATTAAACATCTACTATTTGACCAAAACAGCATGGAATGTCTTGCTTAAATGTTGCACTGTATCCCATCCATCTCTAATGCATCAACAGTAATAACATTTCGGTAAAAATTTTGTTAATATGGAGTCTGAAAAGATTTAAAAGTTGGATTAGTAGAAAAGCATGTTTTAGCGTTACCCATGCTCCTGATAACTATCCTGAAATAGTGACTTGGTGCCCGGAAATCAGCACAGAAAGGAAGGCGATGCATGGATCTTCAATATTGCACAGGCTGGCTTAGTATCATAAATATAAATGCCCCCTACTAACAAGCTCATACTGAAACATAAATCAATTCGACCAGTGTTGTAAGCTCTAGCTTAGAGATGAACAAGCTAGAGTCTTGCTCTGAGTATGTAATATACGACCTGTGCCTGGTTGATTATATAACCTGATTAAGTCCATTGTCTTAATTTGCACTATATGTGCGTATATCGAAAACTGCCTCTTTATTACGTAGGAATAAAGCTAACGTAATATTAGACCTTCTTAAACTTCACATTTCATCAAGAACGTGATCAGCTGTTGTTGTGCTGCCTTAATCTATGTTTACATTCTTATCTTTAATTCTAACACAATATTTGTAACACTGCTATTACTTTACATTGGATGTTTTGTATGCCCTTTTTGCTATTTTGCATGTTATTCAAAATTTTAACACTTAAAAAGAGGTTCAGGAGTTTGGTAATTGGTAAAATAGTAATAGAACAAAGAAAAAGGGTGTGAAATTCAGAATAAACAAGTTCAGAAGATAAAGACTTCTAAGAAATTTTCTCTATCTGTACAAAAGTTTTACACTTGATATTTTTCTCAACAAGCACTCAGTTGTCTAAGATCTATTTATTCTACACGAACGTACCAGAAAGCCAATTTGCAATGGCTTCTCGCTGATTATTGTATGATGATAAAAAGAAAGCCCCAGACCCCAGAATATACTGTAAACAAGGGGTGTGCAAGTCCCTTTGGAATGGAAGACACAGTAAATTTAATCAACCCAACCCTAAGGATCAAAAAGAGCCTCTCCCAGACTGTTGTTATCTCTGATTATCAACAACAAGAAGCTGCTTCAAAGATGTTCCTTCTGGTTTAGTACCATTATGCTTCTCCTTGTCTAAAGTAAAAGCAAGTTGCCTCTCCACAGACTTGAAGACAGCAGTTCTTTTCGATCTTAATCGATAGGGAGGAGACGCATTGAACGCCTTGCTGTTAGGTACTTCATCAAAACCTTGATCTTGAACCCCAGTTCTGTTTAAAGCTTTCTGGGGCCTTTCATTGTCATCAGAAACATGAAAGCTGTCATCAATCCCTTGTTGACCGACTTTTCCGATCTTACTTGGAATATCAGACACTTCAGGTACACTCCTCTTCCGAAATATGGAAGGAGTGTTGGGATAGCTTTTAGCTGCTAATCTTAATATGGATTCTGGGCTTTGCGCATTTAAATTACTAATCTTCCTACAAGGTGGAGTGTAGAAACTAACAGGAGATGAAACTGGTGTAGAGTTGTACCCACTCTGGGCAGGATAGCCATTTGAATGATCTAATGTTGGTGCTACACAAGTTTCTAATTGTGGTGGCTCATAACATAATGACCCATAAGGTGGAGTCTCTAGGTGCTGTCCAGACATGACTTTGCCTTCCCCAATCTCATGACTGTCTTCACAATTTTGACACTTTTGCAGCAATTCTGATTGGCAGTAGCAAGGACCCACAGGAGATGACCATGCTTTACATTCAGTCCCTTCAGAATCAGCAGACTCATTTGGAAGTCCACTTGATGAAGCTGCCATATCTGGCAGCTGAGTTGAATCTTTGACATCATTTTCTAGCTTATAACCATCAGTAGTTCCTGATGAAGCTTGTGCAGCAGAATCTGATTCTCTAGTTGTTTTCATCAAGGCAGGTTTAAACACATCCTTTTTCCCATTTTGGATACCATTTTGGATACCATTTTTGGGAATGGGAGGAAGCTTCCCAGTTGCTAAATAGAAGTCCAATTTTTTCTTCAAGGAACTATTCCAATGATTCTTTATGGAGTTATCAGTCCTGTGTAAAGAAAAGATCAGTCAAATTCAAATTTAGCTTCCAGGAAAAAGCAAGAGAAATCTCTCCTTACTTAGCAAAGTTAACTCAATTACAACAGCCAAGACAGTTCCGAAATCAGAATTTCACTAATGATAGAAAATCCAAGTTGAGATCTTGTATGATAACCCAGTTTAGAAACCAAATTCCTTAAAGACAAATTATGCAATTTGAGTACCTTCCAGGTAAGGCCTTAGCTATTTCAGCCCATTTATTTCCGTGCATCCGATGGGCATTCATGAGTAACAATTCCTCCTCTAATGTCCAGGCCTCTTTCTTTATATCTGGATTCAAATGATTGTGCCACCTACAAAAGGCAAAAGGAAGAATTATCAGTTCCACCAAATTTCAACAGTTCTAGAACCATATCAACTAACGAACAGAAGAAGGATAATGTTCAGTGAATAGAATAATTTTCATAGAACAGAAAATATCATATTTATTTATAAAATTACCTCTCTCGGCATTGTTTCCCTATGCGACCAGGCAAAGATTTTGCAATAACAGACCATTTTGTGGGTCCATACTTTGCCACCAGTCCAATTATTTTATCATCCTCCTGAAGATCAAGAAACAACTCAAGTTTTCAATTTTAAACATAGTCTAAGTAAACAAAGATTTATATTAAAGGGGTGGGACAAGGCACCAACCTCTTGAGTCCATGGTCCTTTAACAAGTTCAGGATTAAGAACCTTCTGCCACCGATGCAGACATTGCACTTCTGATCTATCAGGAAAAAACTCAGCTGCATCCATGCACGACAAATTTAAGATCAACCAAATGTTTATGGTAATATATTTACAAGAAAACAAGAGTTAATTAATATTGCTGACACAAAAAAACATGCATCTTCTACATCATCCCAGGGATATGTTGCAATATCTTTTCTTATTTAAGATAAACACAGTATTCTCTTCTCCCAGATGCAAGATAACTTTGCGCTCCTAAACCTACAAGACAGATTTCTTGTTCGTCATTTAATTATGTTCCTAAAGTGAGCTTTTAACTATATTTTCTACCGGATGTAGAGACACGAATGCACATGATATGGAAACATCATAATTTGCCATAGCATTTTACCAAACAAAATATATCTTAGGGGAGAAATGGTCAAAATCTTCATCATACTCTGTCCATTGAAGCTACACCTTATGTAGCATCACGAGTTGATGATTTTCCCTACAAATACATGGTACTAATCTCTTCAACTAACAAGAAGCACCAAACCAGAAAAGACTTGCTAACAGTCATGAATTAGATTTGTATAGTTCACAAACAAAATCGTCTCCAAGTTACATGTTTCAAAAGATTCATCTCCACGATCCAACAACTAAAGCAAAGTTACAAAATAATAGAAAATGCACTTTGGATGAAAAAGAGAAACCTATTTTCTTCCAACTCTTCCCCTTAAAAGTTGCAACTGCGTTTCTCAATGTTTCATCCTGTAATGAAATAAACAAGATTTTAGTAACAAAAATTAGATTAACTTAGCAGCAGCAGCCAATGAGAACAGATGACCATAAGTGCCTTAATATTACAAAAATGTCACGTGTATACACAAAAAAAAAAATCAAATTATTGCCGATCCACATAATTGTGGAATATATAGTTTTTAATCTCAAGGACAAACAACATTTTAAAAAAATCAACATATTTCGCATAACATCAAATGAGAATGAGGTGAATCAAGCTCGATTCAAATAAACCAGTGAGTAACAGGCAAGCGTAAAAGAAAAGCTTATCTCGTGTTAGAAAGCAATAAATGATTGAGGATCTCCGTTTCAAAACCACTAACCTCCTCAGGAGTCCAACCACCTTTTGCACGCCTAATTGGTCCAGTGGTTCTCCTGCAAAACCCAATTGTATATTTATCTCAAACAAAAGCCATATAAGGTAACATCATGCATAATGCACAAGAAAGAAAAAGTATCGACGGCATATTAAAATCCAATACAAGTTTGATAAATGCCAAACCATAAACAAAATAAAGGTATCTATACAGCACTAACTGTTCAAAGTGTGAAAATTTTTAACTGATAGCAACCTATTAGTTGGTGATGCTGTGGCTGGACTAGATACACCTGGAGACTTGACAATTGCGCTGCTACTACCTTCAGATATAGAAGAGCTTGAGGCAGCCGTCAGCTGCTTATTTTCAAGGCAACGTTCCTCTATCTTCACGTCATCCATCTCCTCCTTCTACAGTCATCTCCAAAAACCAAAATCCTAATCAACAAAGGAATACAAATAAATCAAACAAACAAATCAATACAACCAAATGAGTAAGTGACCGTTGCAACCCTAAGACCACAACTTTTTTGACACATACATCGATTCGTAAACAAACAAGGGAAAAACAAACAAAACCCAGATCTTAAAATCAACAACTAGATTAAAAAAACCCCAACTAAATCAGAAAACGAGATGTAATTCTAGGGTTTATGGTCAATAAAGCTGAAATCTTTACCAAATCAGAGCTACTTAAGGCTCAATAAAACACGGGTTCCATGATCAAATCAGTTTAAACGCATAAGAAGCATAAGACTGATGCAACTTTCTCTGAGAAAACCACGACTTTCTATTTCTGAAAGTCGACACAAACTTACCTCTATTTGTACGGAAGTGGCGGGAATTGAAGTCGAGCTCATCGAAAAAGAGCACAAACACACACCCTTTTGAGCCAAAAAACAGAAAAACAAAGCGTTTTTCCAGATTTCACACGAAAGCGAAGTGCTTTAGCTTCGAAAATTCTCGCCCGTTGAAACAGAGAGAGAAGAAGAAAATAAATATAACGTACAGAGAGACGGTCGATTCATATGTAACGAATACATTAGCGCGACCGTCGCCGTTAGCCGCCGTTACTTGAGAGTTGCCAATTCTAATGCTTTACACGTTTCTGCCAGGCTTTTTGTAAACCCTATCGGTATCGGATAACGAAGAGTAACGGCTCAGGTAAACCTTTTGTTTAAACGTCAAACGGCACACTCTCACGTGTTGTAGGAATGAAATAGTTATTTTTAATCTTAATTATAAAAAAATCCTCAATTAATATTTGGGTTAGTTCAAGCACCCAACCGTGATTTAATTAATTCTTTTGGACCGTCGGATTGTAGAATGTTTAAGTGAGCATTTTTTATAATTAAAAAATTCGACTGATTCGATTATAAAATTTTAATTCGGTTGATTTTTTGTTTTAGTTTTTAATATTTTGATTTGATTTATTTTGATAATTTTTATTTTTAAAAATCGTCAAGTTTATTAATTAATTGGTTAGTTTATAAATTAATCAATTTTTTTAAATTGATTATTTTCATTTAATAGTTTTAAATTTATCAATATATTTATTCTTTAACCGATTTTATGACGACTTAGTTTAGATGAACCTTTTAAATTTTAAACATTTTGATTTACCCGTTTTACTTCTGGTTCGATTTTTAAAACATTGGATAATATAATAAAATTACAAGCTTTTTTTGTAGTTTAAGAAATTTTTTTGAAAAATCTTTTATTTTTTAAATTTTAAAAAATTCTTTTAATTTTAATTTTGCAAAAATCATTAACTTTCTCTTATAGTTCAATTAAAACATAATAACAAAATATATGTTAAATGAATAAAGGCATATACTAATCAAATGCTATTTATACGACGATTTAAGATAGTTCTTAAACTCGATTTGAATTAATTAAATCTAACTAAAATTAATAGTTTATTATAATTACTCTAAAATATTAATTAAATTTAAATTGATTTGATTTCAGTCGAGTTTAAAAACTAAGTTGGATTATTATATTAGTGATATTTGATTAGTTTACGTTTGATTCATACTATATAATTTTTATTTTTATGTTTTAAATGATGTCGAGAAAGAAATTTTCAAAAATTTGAACATTAAAACGAGTTTTCTAAAAATTTAAAGATTAAAGGGTTTTTCTAAAAAAATTTAAACTATATGAGCATATGACTTTTACCTTAATTAATATCAAATAGTGGGTCTATTTTTTATAAACTACTTAATGTTATTTTTGGCTAATAATGAGTTAAAACTTAAAACTAAGTAATTGATCCTAAGGGCGATTTCTAGTACTTAAATGTATGTAAGAATGAGAATAGGTTTACGTTTCCAAAGTGTTGTGCTCGCTGTACCTTAATAAATCCCAGCTATTCATTACGATAAGTTGGATGATTAGGATCTTAAAGGCATAGCAGGGCACAACAATTCGGGAGCAACAGATCTGCTCCCATGTAAGAATCAATCAAGCCTTTCATTACATCCACCTTAATGATTGGTATTATTAGTAGATTCTAAATTGATTAGTTATATATTATATCATTAAAAACTAGTGTATTTTAAGAAATAATGACTCCAACTAATATAAATTGTAGGATATGATATTTAAAAATATTTAATCTTTTGAACAATTTTAAAATTTTCAATTTAGTGATTAAGTTTTTAAAAAATATATATAAATATATATATTGTTGATATGACATATCTACTAAATACCAATGATTAAAAAAAACTCATCCAATTCGGTTAGTTCAATCTTAAAAACTTTTATCGTCAAACTTTCTAGTTCAAATTTTATTTTTCCTATTCAAT
This sequence comes from Erythroxylum citrifolium, assembly GCA_026284465.1. Lineage (NCBI taxonomy): Eukaryota > Viridiplantae > Streptophyta > Magnoliopsida > Malpighiales > Erythroxylaceae > Erythroxylum > Erythroxylum citrifolium. The sequence continues at coordinate 71,631,623 of JANKOE010000005.1, read as the reverse complement.
TTATTTTAATAGTTTTTGTTGTTAATAATTGAATAATTTATTAATTAATCGATCAAATTTTGTAAATTAATAAGTTCTTATAAATTAAAATAAATCAATTGTTCATTTAAATAAAGACAATCTCTTTCAGTTATATTTCAAATTCTTTAATTTTATTTAATCTTTACCTGATTTTATGATGGTCTAATAGCGGTTGAACCTTAAACCGCTTGTCTTATCAGTTTAACTTTCGATCTGGTTAATAATTAACAATAACATTTATTGAGCACTATCTTAACTTACAATCGTACTGACCTATCTAATAAAAAATAAACCTATGGTTCAATAATTCACCAAATATTTTCATCATCTAATTAAAACACAAGTTGATTGAGTATACTTTTGGAGGTCACACGATAAGACTAAGATATAATGATCATATAACATATGAATCCGTATTTGTAATGTCTAGAAGAACGCTTAGACTACTGATCTAATGCCAATGGTCTTAAGCTCATTAATACTAACAGGGTTAGGGTAGAAAGCAATGATTAAAAAATTTAATCGGTTCGGCGGATTCAGACCGTAAAATCTTGTAACTGTTCAAGTTTTCGGTTCAATTTACTTTAACAACTCTTGTTGTTAAAAGATAATCAATTTATTAATTATTTGATTAATTTTTATTAACTAATAAGTTCTTATAGACTGAAATTAAATCAATTAAATTTCATTCAACCATCTCTTTTTTCAATTAAACTTCAAATTTTACAACGAGTAAGGACAACAATATCTTTCAATCATATTTTAAATTCTTTAATTTTGTTCAATCTTTAGTAAGTCTTATGATGATCTAATACTAGTTAATCCTTAAATCTCTTATCTTACTGGTTTAACTTTCAGTATGGTTTTTAAAACATTAGTCGAAAGAATTATTAATAGTAAATACTAAATAGACAAATTAATATAATTTTATTTATGTTTATTAGAAATTAAGCATTTAATTTTGGAACAACAAATTATCATATTGTATTTTAGAATAATGTTGAGATCATACACATGTAAGTAATAAGTAATAAAGTAATAAGTAATAACTATATGACTCTAAATCTTTATCTTGAGTACTTCAAACGAGTTTAAATATTTAATCTTTATACTGAATGCCATAAATGAGTTTAAATATTTAATAACAAGTGTGCGAGTTTGTTAATATGTGTTGGTTTGAATTTATCACTTTAAATTATTAACAATTAAATAAATTTTCTTAATTTATAGATTAACATTTATGTATATAATAAAAAATAACAATTTGGATTCTCTTAAAATTAAAAAAAAACAAATATCTACTGATAAATGATATAAAAAGAGAATTAATCCAAAACATGAAAAAGGCAATGATTAAAAAACTAAATTGCTTTGTTCAATTTAACAATAAAATTTTTGAACTGATAAATTGTTCTGTTCGATATTGGCCTCGTTTGGTTGTTGGCTATCAGTTAAAAAATAGTCGATTGAATAAATTTAGCTGATTGACTTTGTTGATTACCTGTTTTTAGTGTTTGGTAATCAACTAATTAGATAGGTTGATTGAACCCAGTCAACTGATTTATAAAAAGCTCAAAAAAAGTAGGATTTTATGCTACCAGCTGTTAAATATTTGTTTGGCTGACGATTGTGCCCTTAGTTAATTCTTGTTTTTATACCATATTGCAGTCATTTGTTTAAGAAATTATGTAGGCTTGTTATTCCTTTCTTATCGAAGTCAAACATCACTCATATCCATCATCCATCATCCAACAATTAATAATAATAATTAATTTGTAAAATTTGTTTTCCACATCTTTATTAATTTAAACATTTTAACTCTTGTTATTTATTTTAATAATTCAAAAAAGTATAAATCATAGACAAAAATATATTAAATTTTGATTAAATTAAAAATGTTATTTAACTCTAATTTATTAATTCATTAAATAATTTATTATTCTTTATTATGAATATTTAACGAAATATTGAAATATATAATATTCACACCCTTATAATTTTTTTAAAAAGTTATGTCCTCATAAGTCATTTTATACATAAACAGTTAGTTTTACCAAATATTTCTAGCAAACAGCTAATGCAATCTGCTAATCAAATCAGTTATCAGCTAACAACTAACATAATCAATTAATTGCCAAATCGGGTCATCGAACTCTTAGATTCAATCCTTAAAAAAAAAACTTTTAGATTCAATTTATTTTAATAATTTTTGTTATTAAAATCGATCAATTTATTAAGTAATTGGTTAATTTTCATTAAATAATAAATTTTTATAAACAAAAATAAACTAATTAATTTTCGTTTAATTGTTTTCGTTTTTAGTTAAACTTTAAATTATTCAATGAGTAAGAACAGTATTTTTCAATAATCTTTTAAATTCTTTAATTTTATTCAATTTTTAACCAATTTTATAAAAATTCCAATCTTTTAAATCTTAAAACTCTTATCTTATTGGTTTAACTTTTGATTTTTAAAATTTTAATAAAAGGTATGAATTAAAAAAAAAAAGGTGTGGATTTTTTTGATGTTCTAATTAAAAAAAAATCCAAGCAGAGGAGCCCAAACTTCGTAAAACGTTACGACTATCAACGGTCAACTCCTTTTAAATTATCGTTTTACCTCGTCCACATTTCATCTCTGCACAGGCTCTGTTTCTCTATTTCTCTGTCTAAATTCGAATCTTTTCTTTCCATGGAAGCCCAACTAGTTCTTTAAAGACACCTGAATCTTCTCTCATATCTTCTTCTCATGGGAACTCCTGGAATCACCGAATTGTTTTGCCAGAGTTGGGAGTTTTCATAAGGGAACGCCGTTTTCGAAATCTCTGCAAAAAATGGCAGTCCCAAGTCTTCGGTCTCTGTTCTGTTGCAAGATTTCGAGGCCAGAGAGTGGAAAGGCCCATATCATGCAAGCTTTTGACTAATATCAACATTTTTTGCAGTACTTGTAAGTTATGGCCCTGTTTGGCAATCAACTGATAGCTGATAGCTGATTCTATCAGCTGGTTTGACTAGCTGATTGCATTAGCTGTTTGTTAAAGATGTTTGGTAAAATTAGCTGTTTAAGTGTAAAATGACTTATAAGAATATGTCTTTAAAAAATATAAGAATAAGAATATTATATATTTTAGTATTTCGATGAATATTCTAGTATAGATTTTAGATATTTAATTTTACAAAAATTAAGTTTAAAACTCTAATAAAAAACATAGAACATATAATAATAATAATAAAGTAATAATAATAATAATATAATTATTATTATTACTTTATTATTATTAGTATTATTATTATTATTAGTATTCTTTTATTAATAATAATAATAATGACGATGGTGATGGTAATAATGATGGTGATACATCCAAACATAAAATATAAGAATCCAAATGAAGTTTAAGTTTAACAACACATATCAAATAGAGCAAAAGAAATGAATATCATCATTTAAAGTAAAAGTTTATAACAATTTAAAAACGACGTCTTGCTGCCATTAAACTAGACGCAATATTATCACGAATAGTTGTCATCTCTCGGGTTCTCTGTTCTTCAACGCCTTCTTGCATAGAATTAACTTCAACATCTTGAAATACACCTGGAGGTATAAATTTAGGATCTTGATCGATGATGTTAAAAGCCGGGTCGCCAATTGTACTTCTTCTAATATAGTTATGCAACGCAAAAGCTG
>JANKOE010000005.1:71548929-71567964 GCA_026284465.1 Erythroxylum citrifolium | reverse complement strand
CGCAATCTTCTGTCGGAATCAGGGTCATTATTTCTGATCTATAAAATCACCGACACCTCATTTACAAGTGCATGGATTACATTTGCAGTCGCTTCCGCACTTGCAACCGTCGTTCTCGGCAGGGACGCCCATCTCAGCTCCCTCGAACTGGGATTTAGACGGTGCAACGCCGAGAACCAGAGTCTCAGTGGTGGTTTTCTCGGTGTAGCTCAAATCAGGATACATCTTGCATGATCTGTAGTAAAAGAAATCACTCGATCAGAAAACATAATCACCATCAGTGGTCATCAACATAGATCAAAAACAATCTAACAAAAAGTGTTTTATCAGACAGACAGCGCATGCAGATCAGCAAGAAAGATCAAAAACAACAATAATCAAACAATTAAGGGGTTTATAAGACAGCGCATGCAGATCATCATCATAAAAGGTCATAAAGCTGTTTTTCTTTTGCAGAAAAGATCAATGAAGATGATTTCAAAGACATGAAAATTTCCTCTCCTATCAGAACTTAACAAAATTGCATTAACCCACAGAAAGATGTTAACTTTACGGACATCATAAGCTCCAAACTGAAAGTGAAAACGAAGACCACATAATAGAGAGCGTAACATGAAATGGATAGATAGAATTTTCCGATGATCTTACCCTCCGCAGCCGTTGCCGCACTTGCAGCCAGCTCCACAGCCACAGTTTCCTCCACAGCAGGACATTTTCAAAGCTTCGAGAGTTTAACAACCAGCGAGTATAAGCAATTGAACATGAACATCCAAGGGAAAGGAAGGGTTGGCTATATTTATAGACTGTATAGAGAGTGATTGCGTATCTACCGTCCACGTGTCCTTTTATTTCATCATTTTATCCATGGAAACCGACTCGAAACTGTATTCTCCATTTCACCCCCGGTTCTCCACGTTCTCTGAGGGTAATTCCGGTATTTCGGTGAAAGTTGACCTCATTATATGAGCCGTTTGATTATCTTGATTGAAAAGAAAGATGATGATAAAAGCAATTAAGGATAACCCTAATTAAATTAGATGGAGCTAGTGGACCCCATGAGTGATTTGTTTTCCGGTAATTAGACACAACTTTGTGTAAATTGCAATTGGCATCCCTTTCGTAGACGGCTTGAACTCAGGGAAAGGATAACATATTTAAAGATATGAAAGACAAATAATGGAATAGTCTAGAAAGAAAAAACATGTATGGTAAGAATTGGTAGGTCGGCCAAAGGTCTAACCCGAGTTGAAGGATTTTGAGTTAGATTTGAGTATTAGTTTTGACTTTATTGGGTTCGATTTGATGTGCGACTCGAAGTCTAAAATAAATTAATATTATTTTAATTAAATTTAAAAAATTAATATATATTTAATCAAATTTAGTCTAAATTCAATGGAGATTTAAGTCATTTAAATCCAATTGAATTCAAATTTGATCCTAAAGCCTCGACTTTAAACCTACCGAGCACAAAATTTCAAATCAAGTTTAAACCGAATCAACATTGTACCAAACTTAAAGCAAATGAAATCACCTGTGCTACTTGTGTTATTCCAATTCCAATCCATCTCAACCACACATTTATTTAATCTCATATAAATGTGTGGTTGAAATAGATTAGAACAAAGTTGGAACAGCACAAATAATACAGGTAATCACGTCCAAACTTAAAGTGGAGGTTTAAAGGTGGTGATGTAAAGTTTTTTATAAAACAATTAAATGAATTTTTATGCCTAATATTAATATTTATGTATATAATAAATTTTGTTTTAAAGCTAATAAACATAAAATTAAGGATTTTTATATATTAACAAAATTTTAAGATATTAGTATCACATTTTTCATCAATAAGAGTTATTTGTAAATGAATATTAATATTAAAAGTAGCTTATTTATAAATAGTGAAATATTAAGGTATTTTTTTAAAGATGATGAGCATTGAAGTAACTAATAAGATCATTCCTCACAAGTCCAAGTAAAGGAAAAACCTCTTTGTAAAATACAAAGGGTTGTGTATAGTTGATGTCCTTCTCCTTCCTAACTCTCGCAAAGTAGGAAGCATTGCACATTGATTGCAGTTGTTGTTGAGTAATTTTTAAAATTTATGCAAATATTCAGATTAATTCTTATATTTTTTCTATAAAAGTTTATTTGAATGCGAAAAACAAATTTATGTGAATATTAATTATCACGAGAGCAATGTTTCTTGCTAAGAATAATGGAAAATGAGTTTTCATAGTTTTCTTTATATTAGATCTTGTGAGGATGACGTAATTTTGGATCTCATATAGACTCTTTTTCTTTCTCCGAATATGATGTTTCGTATTTAATCTTATCCTTTCATTTGTATTTCTTCCCTCTTAATCATTTAGGCTATGTTTGACAATCAGCAGATTGCATTAGTTATTAGCTGATAGCTGATTATATTAGCTTATTTGACCAACGGAATGCATTAGTTATTTGTTTGAGATATTTGGTAAATTAGTTGTTTATAGTAAAATGATTTATGAGGACATGACTTTAAAAAAAATTATAAGGGTATAAATATTATATATCTTAGTATTTCGTTGAATATTCTTATCAGAATTTAGATTTTAGAGAAGTCAGGTTCACCTGTACCGTTTCATTATCTATAAAAAATTTATGCAAACTCTTTATATTTTCATTTTCATTTAAGGTCAAAATTTTATTTGTAACCTATAACTGTATAAAACAATTATAAAAACAAACAATGTTCTTAAAACGTAGGTATTTAGGAATTTCAATTAGGTTGTTCTGCTTACTAAAAATTGTTGTATATTAGAACTAACAAAAATATGACATATGTGATACTTAATTGTAACTTAATTAAGAATACAATTTAAACAGCAAAATATTACACAACTTAGCAATAGAATTTAAATGGTACAAATGACTTTTGATAGTTAAAATTTTGGCTGATAGATAAAAACGCTGACTATCAGTAGCGTTTTCTTCTTCGGCTGTTTATCTTAAATCAGTCAGCGTTTTCTGCTACTCTCCAGACAGCTTTTGTAGCTGTTTGTAGAGGCAAACAACCTTAGTCTAATCACATAGACCTAAACATATTTTTGTAATAATGTTTTTGTACTTTTTTTAATGTGGATCTATCATAAATAACTTCTTTATTACTTAGAAATAAAACTATGCACTTTTAGACCTCTTCGGAACCTAAATTTTTGGAGATTTTTATTTGATTGTTATTGTTGACGATGATGTAATTTAATTAAAGATAATTTAATTAAAGATAATTAAATTAAAACTTAAGTGTTTGATAAGTTACTTTTATTTGATGTTCTTGTTTTTGACATAAAATAATTTATTTTTGAATTTCTATCAATTTATACCAACTTTCTCCTTTACAATATGGAAACATCTGAACGACGATTGAAGAAAGAAAATTTGGTACAACTAAAATTGAAACTTAACGAGTTAGGTAAAAATTTGATCGATTTAAATTTAATAAAAAATTTAAATTTTATTCAGTATTAAACTGTCATAAAATCAGTTAAAGATTTAATAAAATTAAAGAAATTAAAAATGATTGACAAGGATTTTATTAAAAAGTTTAAGGTTTAATTAAAAAGGAAATTGTTAAATAAAATTAATTAGTTTATTTTTATTTATAAAAACTGATTAGTTTACGAAAATTGACATATTAATTAATAAACTGATCAATTTTTTATAACAAAAATTAATAAAATAAATCGAACTAAAAATTAAAAATAAATTACAAAATTAACTGGTTCAAAATTTTAACTATCTGAATGTCGGCGATTTTTCAAACATTGCAAAACATACGGCTTAGGCTAACCAATCTGTCGTGGAAATGTGGAATCCACTTGTTATCTTGGTGCGAGCGTGTTTAGTAGGAAAGGATAGGAGGTAACTTTGGAGAAAATTTTTTCATATTTATTCAAAATAATTTTTTTAAAATTAATAATTTTTTATTATTGTTAATAATAATAATAATAATAATAATAAACAATATTTTTATTTAAAAATTGAAATAAAATAAACATACATATAAACAAACTCAGCTTGTATTCGAGTCTAGCAAGTCGGAGCCAGATCTTCTGTTCTAGATGTTCTGTGCAAGAGTATCTAGTATACACATTTTTCTCTATCTTTTTAAAATATGACGTATTGAGACGAAAATATGGTTAAAATAAGCTAGCGAGAACAGATGGTTTGAACTTAGTTTGGAAAAATTAAAAATATTTTAATCTAAGTTGTTCGAAAGTGAAGATATAATTGTTAATACCAAGTAATTTAAATGTATTGTTAATTCATTAGATAGTGTGTTTGAATCGTATAATTTTCAAATTATTGTATATAATCGATAAATAATAATTACAAATTTTAGCATTATAGACAAAGATAAAATATGATTAAAAATAAAAGAAAATTAATTGGGAGTTTAGGTTTTTTGGATGGTTAAATGCCAACAACATGACTCTTCTAATCAACTAGTTAGGGATGACAATTAGGCGAGAGTCGAAGTCAACGAGCCAACCCAAACTTCAGGCCCAGAATTTCTAAAAAAATTGTCTGTCTAGCGTAAGACCATATCTTTATAAATAAAAGATAAGTTATGATATGTGTCAGAAGAGAAATGGTTAAGAAAACAAATAAGGAACATCAAAACGCCCACCGTGGGGCTCGAACCCACGACCACAAGGTTAAGAGCCTTGCGCTCTACCAACTGAGCTAGACGGGCTGTTGACCCTTAGGGCCTCGTGAGAGTTATCAATACAAAATGATTTTGACTTAATTAGCGAGCTACCATTTACAGTAAATGAAAGAGGCATAAATACCTGAACAATGTTTACATTTCAGTTGCCAAGAAACTAAAGAACATCCACCCCTCAAACTCCTTATCATACCCTCTATTCACAACCATTTGAGCCAGACTCAACTAGCAGCAGAACAAAACTTTCTGACATAACAAGTTCCATAACTATACAGTATACACATTCTGTTCATGACTTTCCTGTGCAGGTTTTAACTTAACATTACTGACTACATACTCTTTTGAGGAGAAATAACAGTATGTACGCATATTTAGACCTTAGGATCAGACTACTTCGTCTAAAAGATCGTCAAAAATCATGTCCTCGAGCTCAAGCCCAACACATTCCATGTCAAATTGCAGATTCATCCAACCATCACTTTTTGCCAAGTCCTTACTCAAAATGTAATCCAAATAATGTCTATGTCCAGGGCTTGAATTCATATACCATCTTATCTGACCCCAGACCTCCTTTAGAACATGTTGTCCCATGGGCATTGGACGAATTTTTGACAGCGATGACAAGGGTATTGGATAAAAGGAGTATGATTTTGCATATATATCCATTAGCACCTCATTGATAAGATCGAACAAGAGAAGGTAATAGAAGTTGTCACCCTCTTCATTTCCTGAACTCTCAGGATCAAGGAGCATGCAGTCTATCATTTCCTGAAACAGTGAAGGGTCTACTGGCTGCTCATCAGAATGCCATGTTCCCAGCAACTCGTCTTGAGTGAAGCCTGATAGCTCCAGTATTTCTCTGACATAGTCAAAGTCAGCTTTATCTTTAGCATCAACTTGGAAGTGCAAAGTATCGTCTCCCAGTTTCTTGCTTGGAAATTCCAGTTTCTCAACGTCAACACATTGTGAGATTGTAGGAGCTTCAACGCTGGATTCTCTAAACTGGTCCCCCAGTGAACCAAGTCTGTTGCAAACAAGATTTTCCAGGTTTGATTCTGAGGCTGCTTCTGCACAAAATGACGTCCAAGAATTGTTCGTTTGAACAAATGTTAGTGTCAGTCTCTCCAAATCAATTAGAAGAACTCGAGCACAATATGATTAGCATGAAAGTTATACCGCCACATTGGCTTCAAAGGGTATCCTAGAGAACATGATTCAGCTGCAGAAACCAGAGAATCAATGCACATGAAGTAAAGGTTGCCTCTAGATGAGTTGGATAAAAAAGTTAAATGAGATGAAAATCATGATCTGAACTACCTTGTCTAATCATTATTCTTTTTTTTTTTTTGGGTCAAAAGTCTAATCATTATTCACTCATCAGAAAACTTGTACTTCCCTACTAAAGGAGTTAGATAGAAACAGTGCAATGAATGCAGCTATAAGGTGAAGGATCGATTACTAAGAAGTTTACCTGCAAAGGAAAAGCTAGCATGGGATGTATCCTCCTGAAATTCAGAGTCAGAAAGGGGGACGCTGCATGGTTCTGTCATCAAGTCACTGAAACTTTCACTATTCAAGCCTGCTGTAAAATAAGGCTCAATGTTTGACACTGATGTGATTCCAAGATCTCCTGTATAGGAAAAGGTTTCACTGTCCATACTATCTGATATATCATCTCTCACACGACCTTTTGTATCCAACTTTAATAGGTTTTCAGAGGATATGCAATACCCTTCATTTCTCTGTTCACTGCAATCACTTTCTAAACTGGTGTTGTCATCTATACCAGTCCTACACCGACTTGGTGAAAAGGCCTCAGAACTATCCTCACTTCGATTAAAATAAGATTTCATAGTAGGCATGGAAAAGTTTCTTCCCATGAATTTTGGGGTGCTGATGTTAGGTGAACCCGGATATTCATTTCTCAACTTTAAGGCATCAGAGTTATTGGATTTTGCTTCTCTGCTAAGACTAGAATTGTACAACTGACAATATTTATCCATAGATTCACTAAGAGAAGCAGTTCTCCTCATGCAACGCAGTTCACTTTTGCTCTTTGAAGGGATAGGCTGGTTGCTCTTATTACTACTTCCTGGGATGTCCTTTCCATCTCTTGACGTCGAATCATCGATGATATGATCGATATCCTCCATTTTCAAGTCCCTGGAAAATTCATGTCCGTGCGGAATCTTGTGGAGGACTGCATCCCTTGCTATCCGATGTTTCTCCTTTTTGCTCTCTTTTATAGCATGTCTTATCTTCTGTTTAAGGTTCTTGAAACGCTTAACTACGGTAGGATTCTCACTGCACTTCAGAATTCCATCTGTCCTATATCCTGCAGCTATTGATGGCATCGAATTCGAACGACTATACTGTCCATACTTAGGCTCAACTTGCAGTTTGGTTTGTCTATAAGCTGTCAAGTTCCCTTCTTTTGTCTGAGATTCATTCCCCTCTTGGTTCTTCTTGAGTTTGCTTGGATCAGAATGTACTTCATCTGATGAGAAGGGTGAAGGGAATGAGGGGGATTTTGAGTATCGCCTTCTGGTACTGCTTGCTTGCTCATTTAAGAAGTGATGAGCCAAAGAAGAGTCTGGATCTTGTAAAATTTCAAGGAAGAATTCCTTATTCATGTTAATCATATCGAGAGCATCTAACATATCCTTTGTCTGGCCAACTGAATTGTGTTCACTAAATTCCTTCCCCAGGATAAAATCCTGATCAATTGGTAGTTTTCCTGTGTTGTCAACCTCTTCATGCTCAGAGTGATTTCCAGTGTACTCAGTATCAAAATCTTCAAAGTTTTGTTTCCTAAAGGATCTCATCACCACTGGATCAAATTGGTCAGTGACATGAGAACTTAAATCATCAACAGTTCTCGGAATTCCATCATTGGAACCATTGGCATGTAAGGTATCATTGGAAGGTTTGAAACGACGAAAGGATTCATTTCGCATTAAATCGATTCGTTCAGGGTAACTAGAGCGTCTTCGATGCCTGCCTTTCCTCCTTGAGAGCTCCTCTGTAATTAGAGCTTTTAAACGGGATTTGACGGAGCCTTTGGTTAACGAAGTTGATTGTTTTTTCTTGCCATCACCCTGTTAATATTTGTGTGAGATACATTGCTCATATTCAGAAGTCTGTGCACAAGTAGGGTATGTAACAGGAAAGTTTGTACATTATAATTCTCGCAACAACTTAGTTCCAGGGAGAAGACTGAAATAAAATAAGGTGAACAAGAACCAAGTGGAGAGCTTGCATATCTATTGCCTTTTAGGAATGTTTGTGCTAAAGAAGCTCTTGTTAATACTTACAATATCTTCCTTGCTGTTCCGTGGAGCTTTACCCTGCTCGAGTCGGAAATTTCCAAGACCTATATACAACGAGAGGTTATTGACATATGTAAGATTGGAAAGATCCTGCACTTGAAACCTTAAATTGCATTAGACATCTCTCGCAGATTTATAGGTTCCCATTTAGATGGTTACTATGAATCAATCATGCTTTTATATGGAAAGCTGAGAAACCATGAAACTGCAACTCAAGTTCCAGCACCAAGCGGTACATCCAAGATAAACTAACCAAACGCATAATAGAAAAGGAACATAAATTTCATCCAGCAAAATCTCAAAAAAAGAACCTAAACCACTTATAAAATGAAGAACTTCCAAAACTATGGGAACATTCCAGTTGAATAAGATATTTTAATGCTCTCACCTTTGACATTATTACCACCACCCCTCTTATAGGCAAGTCTTCTCTTAATGTGCCAGCGCTGGTACTTGAGTATGTGAAGTATTCCCCACATACATCCTGGACGGCTTCTTGGAACAGAGAGCCCTGATTCACTTAGCTGCAAGTTCTTTCCCATTCTTTTGGAAGTGAAATTCCAAATCCAACTACAATATTGTCCAACCTGCTTCAGGTCACCACATGAACATCAAATCACTATACTATCTAAATCTTCAAACGCATTAAACCAATGAAACTATGATAGGTTTTAAGTATCCATTATCGTGCTAGAAGCCAATCTTTCTGGTGCAACATTTCAAACAGTTGGAAAGCATGAATAAACAGTGAAAAAAGCATCCTACAGTAGCAGTAATTGGAGATATCATCATATTCGTGTTCTCATCTAAAAGGTGTAATGTTACCCAGAATTCCCAGAAAGGGTATTTTGGGGATAGGATTTGACAATTGAAAGCTTTAATTTCCATGGCTTGAAATCTTAACCCCCCAAAAAAGAGAGGAAAAAAAACAAATCAAAGACGAAATGCCCTTTACAATCTCCAGATTATAAGACATCAATACGATCTGTTTCCTATCTGACAAGCCTGTACTCTTAAACATCAACAACATCACATTGAAAGACTTAAATCTTAAAGATCTCACCTTTAGATAAAGAACAGAATTTGCAGACAGAACCTCCACGCCTGTCCTTAACCATTGACACAGAAGTGTTGGGAGCAAACCACACAATTCAGAAGCGGAAAATGTAAAATTGGAAAGAGATTAAAAAAGAAGAAGAAGAAGAAGAAGAAGAAAAGCAAAGATGATGAAGGTGCGTAAGTTCGATCAATCCGCAAATCTCGGGGTTTAAGGACATTCAAAGCCTAGAAAAATAAAAACCCTTTTAATAGCTTTCCACTTTCTGCTCACCAGCCAACTCATATACATCCATCTCAACATGTCTTGTTTCAATGGTGGCACCTATGGAGCGCGGTCTTTGTAACCAACTTAACTGTCGGTTCAGTGTCTTGTCCGGTTCAGTTCGGGTCTAAACGTTAGTGAGTGAAACCGACGTTAGCCCCTTGGGATAACGGTACGAACATATAAATTTGGATATAAATTAAATGAAATTAAAAATTTTAAAATATATTTATAATTTTAAATAAAATTTAATTAATTATTATTATTTATAAGAATTTATAATTTAAAATTTTGATCAGTTGATTAATTTTTATAATCTAAATTTATTAAAATAAGTCAAATCAACATGTTAAAAAATAAATCAAAAAATTAGCTAATTAAAAAAATTTACAATTAAATCGATCAAATTAGTTAAGTTTTTTTTAATAATTGTATCATTAATTCATTTCCATTTATGGGTAGTTTTTAAGAATCAATAAACAATAAGTTTTGGATAAAAAATTTGTAAGAAAAATACTTTTTCATAAATTTATTCTTTTGTCTTGTCTCATTTTCATTTTGGTTATTTCAAATTTTCTGGATAAATTCATTAATTTTTTTTGAACGGAGGAACTCGCAGTCATTATCTTTTGGATGTGCACTGGATAAACCTCCGGATTAACGCAATATCCTACAAATCACGCCAACCTAATACTTCGCATTAGGCAAGCCTTATACGATAAGCTCGATCAAAATAGTATAAGTAAGGAGATTTAAACACATGATCTTTTAGGTTCATACCCTCTCATTCTACCAATTCAACCACCCTACGAGCTAAATTCATTAAATGCTCGTACTAAATTTAGAGAATTGAGCACAATGGTGCTTCCTTTGATATAATAAAACATTTTTAGTTGTTATAACTTATATTTACTTTTAATTTTCTTAAATTACTTTAATCTCTTTCAGTCTTACTTCACTTTTTAATTTTATTCAATTTTTATTATGTACTAATTTTATAAGAATTTATTACTAATTAAAATTTTTACATTATCTTATAGTTTTAATTTGTGATAAAAATTTTTAAACATTAGTCTCACTCTCAGCCACCAAAATATTCCTTGCTTGGCCCAGCGCATATAACCAATGTAGGCCTAGTGGCCCGCCTCTAGTTCATTACAAATTAACACAAGAAATATAGATGAAAAAATAAAAAAAATAAAAATTTAGGTTTTATGAAATTGGAGTTTAAACTCATATTTAAAATTTTTTGAACTTAATTAATTATAAAATTTATATTATTTAAAATTTATCTAATATCAATAAATTAAATTATGTTTATTCAAATTTAAATTAGAAGAATAAATATTTTTCAATTTAACAACCTCTAACTATAGAATATAATAACGGTAAAGTTGTCTCGTTGTGACCATAAGATCATATGCTCAAGTCAGGAAACAACTTCTTTGAAAAAATACAAAAAGAAGGCTGCTTATATTATGACCCTTTTCAGACCTTCGTAAAGTAAGGACCCTTGTGTACTAGGTATGCTAACTTTTTGTCATTCCAACAAATAGAGCAAAAATGTATGGAAAAAAATAAAAATCAAATTTCAATTGATTGAATTCATGTTTAAATATTTAAGTTTTATAGAATTTGAGTTTCAAACTCATATTTAATAATTATATTTGGGTTCTATCAAATTTGAGTTTAAACTCATATTTAATAATTTTTTGAATTTAACTAATTATAAAAAAACTAGATTATTTAAATTTTATTTAATGTCAATAAATTAAATTATATTTAATCAAAATTTAAATTAGATGTTTCAATATTTTTAATTTAAAAGCTGCTAGAAACAAAATCTAATAGGTGCCATTTAAACAAATAGAGCAAAAACAGATCACAAAAATAATGTTCAACTTATTGAATTTATATTTTGGTTTTATGAAATTTGAAATTTGTATTTATATTTAATAATAATGCATAGAATTCTATCAAATTTGAGTTCAAACTCATGTTTAATAATAATATTTAGATTATATCAAATTTGAGTTTAAACTCCTATTTAATTATTTTTCTTAACTATAATTTAAATAAAACAATGTATACAGATTGTAAGTTATAGTATCGAAAGGTATCGATCCTATAAAGAACTAATTAAAACGAATTAAACCTAGCTTGTTCGCTATTAGTCTCTCGCCCATATTTAGCCTTGGACGGAATTAATTTGAACCCCAATTACAAAAGGTTGAACATGAAAAACAAAGTTCAAGAAAGGGGGGAAAAAAAGGCAGAGCAAGAATCTCCAAGCAAGTGAATGCTTATCTAGGGCACAAAAGAAAGGAAAAAGTAAATAATCTTTGATCTTCTTCTTTGCTGGTGGGTTATGGTCCCCTGCCAACTTTGGGTTTCTTAGTCCCAATCCTGTAAAGCTGCCAAGAATGGAAAGTCTTCTATAGAAGGAAAGTATCCAACTTCATTGTGGCGTACACATAGCACATACAAAGGTTGTCCTTTTAGATGTTCTATTGCTAAGTGCTTTGCTTTTTCTCAACCAATAACCTATAAAGTTTAGGATTCATAACAATGACCTCTTGAATTGTTTGGTATAATTGAATTAGTTATCATAGACATATTTGAAGAGTAGAGTTAAAATTGATACATTGGACTCGATTCAATTTGATGGCAATAGATCAGTTTCGAGTTAATCTAATTTTGAGTTAAATTCAAATCTGAAAGGAACAATTCTAATCAATTTATTAAATTAAGTCCTCGTAGATCGAATTTGAGCAACACAATCGAATCTACCGAAAATTCAAACCAAATTAAATGACACAATGTTGGAATACTGTAATCGACACACCCATTTGTTATAAATAAGTGTGAGTATAAAATTCTTCACCAGAAGTGAATGGATATATAAAGATTAGAGAAATATACTTTTTCCTTTTCTCTATGTTATTTTTATTCAAGAATTGATGCATTAATGAGCACATATAAAGTAACCAACACCTACTTTTCCCATCCAACTACCACCTTCCTCCTCACTCCTTCCCCTGTTTTTAATTTAAGGTATGATCTTGGAGATGATTTTTTTTTTGTTACAACTAAGAGAAACGAAAACTACCTCATAAAAGAAATACCACATGCAATGACTACAAGCTAAAGAAAAAAGATGGAGTTATAATCTGACATACTATCAAATTAGTCTCATATTTTTAAAAATTATCAAATATCACCTCTATATTTTAGTTAATATATCTTCCATCCCGCCAACTATTAAATTGTCATTAAGAATCTTATTTATACACATAAAAATGATGTCATTTTTTAAAACTATAAGAGGGTGATTGATAATTTTTAAAAATGAAGGAGTATATTGATAATATGCAAAATTACAGTATGCCAAATCTTAAGGTATCTTAGAATTTAACCCAAATAAAATTTTCTATGGGTTACAAAAAGGCAAAGCAAAAAGAAGATATGCCCTCTCCAAGTGTATGTCTTTTTGGCATTGCAGAATAAGAGAAAGTATGAAACTTTCTGCAACTTTTGTTTCTTAATAAGCATTACTAAGGTTGGCAATGATTCTCCAAGATCTCTGTCTTATAAGCTTCTGCAACTTGCTCTGTTTAATAAAAGGGCCAAAGTTGACTTCCAATGAGCAATATTTTGGTGTGAACATGATCTCATCAGGGCATGTTTATGTATAGGAGTTGAACCACTATATTGTTTATTTGTCTTCAATATTTTTTTTATAAAAACGAGATTTGTATTTATTATTTTTAAGTCATAGAACAAATTTGATTTAAATAATCAATACAATTTTCATAAAATATGAATTATTATTTTAATAAATATAAATAGTTAAACATTTCTCGTAAAAATTAATATTTAATATTTAAACTAATTTCTTCAATTTTTAATAAAAGCGAGATTTATAGTTATGATTTTTAAGTATGGAATAATTTTATAAATTTAAATCAAATAAAAAATTTGATTGAAATAATAATTAAATTTTTTAACAAAAATAATTATAAATAATTTAACAGCTTATATAATAATTAAAATCCAAGATTTTAATATTTAAAAATACTTTTTTAAAAAATTCCCAAGAATTCTTACTCGGGATACGTATAAATAAAAATATAAAAAATTAAGAACTTTGATGTTTCAAAAACTCAAACCTTGATTTGAGCAAATACTTGGACCACGATTGAGGGAAGATGTCAAAGATTATGATCTTGATACAATTGGATCATGAACAAGTTAACACATGATCATATGGTTGACCAATTTTGGTATTGTCTCTTATCTCCATCAATATTAATTAAGCCACCATGATTATTTAATCAAACCTAATTTACATTACCCTTTGGCACGTCTTTTGCCATTCCACCAAATAACACGATCCTAAGTACATAACTACACAAATCCATACCTTAATTAAACTACACAAATCCAAGAAAAAAAAGGTTTAAAACTCTAAAGTCAAAATCACATTAAGGTTTTATAATAATAAAATATATAGTTTCAATTCACCCACTCGTGTGGTAATGCAAACTCTCAACCTCAAGGTGAGATCACCTTCAAAATGATTAAACAAAGTCCTTAAAGAACAATATGTTAGCTCTTTTGATTAGAATGAATTGAAAATTTCAAATACAATATACTTATAATTTTCATTAATAAAATTCAAGATTGCTGAAATTCAGGGCTTTTTTTTTAATTTTTGATTAAAAAATAACAAAAAATACATGTAATATGAATATCAAACGTGTACTAATCAAATATTACTGGTATGGTAGTGCAACTTAGCTCTAAAACATGACTCAAACTAAATAAATTCGACTTAAATTAATAATAAATTGAAATTTTCAAATACAACATACTTATAATTTTTATTAATAAAATTCAAGATCGTTGAAATTCTCGAATTTTTTAATTAAAAAACTCATTATCTTTAATTTTGATTAAAAAATAAAAAATACATGTAATATGAATATCAGAAGTGTACTAATCAAATAATAATGGTACAATAGCACAACTTAGCTATAAAACATGACTCGAAGTAAGTAAATTCGACTTAAATTAATAATTTAAGATAATTATATTGTATTATTAATTTAATTCAAATTTAAATAATTATGTCCAAGTTTAAAAGTCGGGTTAAATATTCATGAAAATGAAATTTAATTAGTTTATAAAATATTAATATTAGGAAATTTTAAAATTTAAAGATAAAATTATTTTTAGTTTTTTTATCATTATTAAAAAACTCCTAAACGACAACATCACCACAATGGACTTGGTTTTATTACGTTGTCGGAAACAAAGAATAAACGAAAAACAGATGTTTGACTTTTTTACAAAGAAGATGCCCACAAAGTTTATATAACTATTTTCTAGCACGCGATTCCCGTAGTCAACTCCTCCCATAAACACTTGAGAATATAAATCAAAACAGCCAATCAGTGATTTATTTTTTATTAGAAAAAAAAAGTTAACTAACAAACAAATTCTTACAAAAGTCAACCCCTTCTGTCACCTATCCCTTGTTAATGTTGTTGCTCCACTTCTTGTTCTGTCTTCTCCTATCCCTTCAGTTTCTGCACAAAAGCTTCTATGAAGTTGAACTGTCTCGTATAACACACAAAAGAAGAAGAAGAAGAAGAAGAAGGAGCTTTCTTTTTCTTAACGGTAATGGGTAACGCCGTCGCCAAAGTGAGTCACTGTTTTGACAGCGGTGGGGGTGTTTCACGCCGGCATGACATCGCCGTTTATCTCGGCGACTCACTTTACGAGGGTTTGGGTCACACGTTTTGCTATGTACGACCCGAACCTGCTCGCTTATCTAACAGCAAAATCCATTGCGAGGACACTCCGACGACTTTCCGGTCGATCTCCGGCGCCTCCGTCAGCGCCAACACGTCGACGCCTCCGTCAACGGCTTTGATCAGTACGTGCTCTAATAGCTCCGGGTTGGATCGGGCGTCAACTTTTGAGAGCACAGATTCGTTTGCTTCCATTCCTCTGCAACCAGTCCCTCGTGGTCAGTTGCAGAACGGGTCGGGCGCGCTGTTTCCCGGAGGTTCAGGGCCTATCGAGAGAGGGTTTTTGTCGGGTCCGATTGAGCGCGGGTTTTTATCCGGACCCATTGATCGTGGGGTGTATTCGGGTCCGATTGAGAAGGCAAGACACAGTCTTTCTCTTGAAAGCATAGGAGATGATGAAATGGAACATAAGCCTAAGAAACAGAGTTTAGTGAAGACACTAAGGAGAGTGATATCTAATACTATAACTCGTGGGCAAAGATCAATATCCGATTCGATGAAAGGTGGTAGAGAATTGGATACAAAGAAAAATGGAGAAAGTGGGAGTCTTAACGTGAGTGGTAGTAGTGCTAATTTGAGTGGTCAAGTGAGTTTGAGTAATGACGTTGATGGGGATAGTGAATTTTCTGTGGAGAGTCAGAATGTGCATTGGGCACAGGGGAAAGCTGGAGAGGATCGTGTTCATATAGTTATATCTGAAGAGCATGGATGGGTTTTCGTGGGGATTTATGATGGATTCAATGGTCCTGATGCTCCTGATTATTTGCTTTCCAATTTGTATAATAATGTGCACAAGGAGCTCAAAGGATTGCTATGGAGTGATAAGTTGGAATCCACGTTAGAAACAGAGGAAGTCCCTGTTAATGGAGAAGAAAAGGAGAACATGGATGTAAAAATGGAAGATTATTTGAAGAGAAAACAGGGGAAGAATTTGGGGTACAGGTGTAAAGGAGTCGCAGAGAGGAGGAAGGAGAGTCAGAGAATGTGGCGGTGCGAGTGGGATAGAGAAAGATTGGAACTTGATTGGAAACTAAAGGAGCAATTCCATTCTAAAGCATCAACCAACTCTAATGGCGGTGGGATCAATCATTCCGATGTTCTGAAAGCACTCTCGCAGGCGTTGGTGAAGACGGAAGAGGCTTATATGGAAGTTGCTGACAATATGGCATCGGAAAATCCTGAGTTAGCTTTAATGGGTTCTTGTGTTTTGGTGATGCTGATGAAAGGAGAAGATGTTTACTTGATGAATGTCGGGGATAGTCGAGCAGTTTTGGCACATAAGAGCGAGACCAATCTTGGGATAGGGACAGGATCGCAGGATTTGGAGATAATTCGTGAGGAAAGTGGGCGTGACTTTGAGTTGTTTGATGGAGAAGCAATTTGCAGATTACAGGATTTGAATTCACTCCAGCTCACTACAGATCACAGTACTTACGTAGACAAGGTGATCATAGTACTTGTCTTGTTTTAATGGATTCTATATGTAGTGTCCAACATGAAATAACTGATCCTTTGGATTTCAGGAAGTTCAGAGAATCAGGAAAGAACATCCTGACGATGCTTCTGCAGTAATCAATGACAGAGTGAAAGGTTACTTGAAGGTGACTCGAGCTTTTGGTGTTGGATTTCTCAAACAGGTATTTCATATTAAAATTCTCAATTCATGTCTGCTAACGATCATCTTCAAGGGGTTTACAGATTCTGAGTTTATTTTGCAGCCAAAATGGAATGATCTACTTTTAGAGATGTTCAGGATCGATTACATTGGGACAGCTCCATACATCACTTGTCTTCCATCTCTGTACCACCATAGACTGACTCAAAAGGACAGATTCTTAATACTATCATCAGACGGTCTTTACCAATATTTCACAAACGACGAAGCTGTCTCCGTAGTGGACTCATTTCTCGCTGCATTTCCCGACGGTGATCCTGCACAATACCTGATCGAAGAGGTTCTGTTTCGTGCAGCCAAGAAAGCTGGTAAAAACTTCTTCACAAATTTTATGTTACAGAGAAGAAAACACTGTGTACTTAAAAACAGAAACTGATGTTTCAGGTATGGACTTCCATGAATTGCTCGATATTCCACAAGGAGAAAGAAGACGGTACCATGATGATGTTTCTGTTATCGTTATCTCTTTGGAAGGAAGGATATGGCGTTCATCTGTGTAAATATTGAATATATCCCAATGTGAAAAATGAAAAAAAAAAAAAGAACAGAGAAGTATAGGATCATTTGCAGAATTTTAAGTTTCATATTTCTGCTACTCCTCTTTACTATTTTTCACATTTTAAAGTAAATTTTAAGTATGAACAAGAATCAGAGTTTTGATGTTTCAAGGCAAAATTCCAAGTTATCAGGTCAACTCAAGCTATCTCCAAAGTCAACTTCAATAACTGGTGAATTCAGAATCAACTTTCCTGCCAAAGAGAAAGAAACCTAACCCTACTTTAAAGGTTTTCCCTGAAAGTGATGTCACCATCGTTTTTCTTGTTCCCAAATTGGGCAATTTCCTCAACCCATTCACTTGCATCGACTCGTAACTCACTGGAAGTTGAATAGCATATTGGATTCAAGTAACTATTGCAGCTCCTATCATGTCTTTACTAATCACACAACCAGGGATCATTTACCATTTAAGCATTTTTGCAATAAAGAAGCCGGGAGGCATTGCATGCGCATTGCTTATTGCATGATTAGGTAATAAGATAATAATGGTTTTGCAGATAAAGTTATCTGATGCTCTTTTGAGCTTCATGACATCATCCATTACCATGTATATTATATTAAACAAAAAAAGCTTTATCTGGGTAGTGCAGGTGGGGATTGATAGTGATAGCTGATGAATACCTTCTTCGCTTGTCTTCTCTGTTCTGTTCTGTTCTGCTATGTTCTGTTCACGCAAGAGATGACGGATCTCTCCATGCCTTTCAAGTTTGAAACTAAAGAACAGATTCAATTAGCACATGGTAGATGAGAAGATAAAGTAATAAACCCAAGTTTTCATTGACTCTGACACAGCAATCACATAAAAAATTAGGAACCGATTATTCAGTTTTATATTATTATTATTTTTTATATATTATTTTCATGACTAGAAAATATGATCTTCTGGTCGCAAAGGAATAACTTTATCGGTTACGTTATATATTAATTTTATTACTTAATAAATTAAAATACTGAATACTCTAAAATAATTATGAAGTAAAATATGTACAAGAGTGTATAATTATTTAATATTTTTAATTTATTAAATACAAAAACAAAATGTATCATATGTAACAAAAATATTACTCTGACGTACATTATCGCATTATTTACGTTAAAAATAATTTAATGTCGAACCATTTTTACTTAAATTTAAAAATTAAAATATTTTAACATTATATTTATTTTTTCTCTATTATCATATCGGTGATTTTTTATATTTCGTTATATTTTAGTTTTAAAATATATTGTATTTTTAAAAGTTAGAGTTATATTTTATTTTTATCTTTTATCTATTAATGTATTTATTACAAATTTATTTACATAATTATTTAGAGTGCCAATTTTACTTATTTACTCTTTAACCTGCATCATTATTTTATTATCACTTCTGCATATGGGTCTATAAAAAATAGCCTCTCTATTATATAGGGGTAAAATTGCGTACTATCAGTTCTCTCCAAACCTCACTTTATTGAGAGACTTCGAACTGGGTATAATGACGATGACGATAATGAAATTAATATTATAAAAATTAAGTAAAATTTAAGATTTTTATTTCTAATTAATCTATTTTTATAAGAAGATATGTACATAAAAATTGAGTGGCAGTTGCATGCCAGTGGTTTAGTTTAGGTTTATCAACCTAA
>JANKOE010000005.1:71514074-71541134 GCA_026284465.1 Erythroxylum citrifolium | reverse complement strand
TATAATTATAGTTAATTAGTTATTTAATAGTAATAATTTAACTGTTCTTATAATAATGGAAATAAAATTAATTAATTTAAATTCTAATAATGATAACCGAAGGTACGAGAGAGAGAGAGAGAGAGAGTAGTTAGAAAGAGGAAAACAGCTAATATGAAGAAGAGAGGAGAGATGTTGGGTTTAAATAGTCAAGGGCAAATTTGTTCGAAAACAGCCAATTGAATATTTTGAATGAGAATAAAAAACACAGGGACTAAGGTGAACAAATAAAAAACACAAGGACTAAGATGAATAATCAAATATATTACAGGGGTTCTTTTATGTAATTTGCCAACCGGCGATACTCCGGCGCCGATAGATAAATTATTCTAAACAAGGAAAATAACCAGTGCGGGTAAACTATTATAGAACACACAAACAAGTACCAATTTAGCCTGCCTTTAAATGTTCCATCGTCAAAATTCTATAACCAGGTACATGAAACAGAAGCACAAAGTAGTGGCTCCTACTAATTTCAACAAAATCTGAGCTTTGGACAATTGAAGTATTAGAATCAATACAAGTATGAAACTTTGTAAAGATCTAGGCCTGTTTCAAACTCCTTGATGCCGGGAAGAAGGTGAAGACAAACCAAGTTTGTGAACAAGCCTGATGCTTCCCATCCCGCAAAAAAGCCATAGTTTAGGATATGTCATCCTCACGGGATCATGAAGACATCATTGCAAACTAAATCGAGCCAAAACAAGATTACCAATGAATACATAGTTCCCTACATTTTTACATACGCAAAAAGTAGACCCTGACAGGTACTCACGACAACGAAATGCTTGTGCATTATAACACCACTATTTCCTTGCCTGCATCTTCAAATAAAAACACAGAAACGAGAAGACATGAACAAGCAAGCAAAGACAGCATATGATAATTATAACACTCTAATTACATTGAAATATATTCAACTACTTGTGACTGCAGCAAAAACTAAAATGAACCCACAAACTTCATTCAATTACATATGCAGCCAAAGAGCCTCTTAACTTGATTTCATTGCGCTGCCTCTTGGTTAAAACATCTGTGAAGTCATTTTGTAAATGGAACAAGGTTATAAATTAAAACCCTCTGACATAGCATGTGCAGTTACAAAACAAAATTGTTGATGGCAATACAACAAAACTTTCCCATTTACAAAGGAAACAATGGCCTTGTTCTTCAAAGACTGCAGTTATCTAAAGCATCAATTTAATCACCAAATAGATCGTCCTCATCGTCATTGTCATTGTAAGAGCTCGAGTCCTTTCTGGGACTTATGCTTGAAGAATCACCAGCTTTCAGTAAAGGATCTTTATCCGGCGAAGCTACTTTATCACCAGAACCAACAGTAGAATATGCCCAGGAAGTGCCTAGTTTTCCAGAGAAGGATTCTCCATAAAGGTCATCATATATTGCAGTTTTTGGAGTGCTCTTGACCTTATTTAAGACTTCTTGAAGCTTATTTGTCATACCTTTTGCAGAACTACTATTTTCCTTCGTTGATGACTCATCCTTTCCTTTTGGTATTACCACAGTCTGCACAAGGGATTCATATTTCCCAACAAGGCTTCCTTCTTTTACACCCATAGGACCAGGTTCTGTTTCTACATCTACTCCATCTGAAATGCCAACTACTTCAACTAGCTCACCCCCAACTTGATCTCTGAAAGCTACCCTTGCTTTCTTCAATCTCTTCACAGGTCTCTTTGACTGCTCAACAGATAGGCTGCTAGATTCACAAGATTTTGATGGCAAATCTGGCCTTTTCATACCATAACGGTTAAGAAGAGTATTATATGCTACAACAGATTCTTCGTCAGCTGGATCTGGAGGTGGTGGTAAGTTAATCTCTGAAGGAAGAGGAGGACGTGGGAAAAGAGCTGCATCATTCTTTCTCAAGATGTAAGTTCGTGTTGAAGCAGCAAACCGCAAAGACTGCCCCACTTCAAGCTCAACAGGGCTATCTTTGCTCAACCTCTCATTTGCCACAAATGTACCATGTGCAGATCCCAAATCAATTACATAAATGCTGCAAGAATTAGGAGCATATGAATGGGATAAAGCGTTCAAGAAAAAGTATGATCTCTATGTCTACACTAGTCAAACCTAAAGGGAACTTCATCATGTTTTATTAGATCAAAACAGTTCTGAAGGAGCTGGCTGGATTCCAAGGTTTTCCCAAGACATTGAGTACAATAAATAAACACATATCTAGATGAAAACCATCTTAGTCAAAATGCATACATATGGATAATATTTCGATTTTCTTTTACAGAAGTTACATTCCAAAGGATTCTCTAAATTTCCCTTATTGAGTTCTAGTAGCTATATAACAATGTCTTCCTCAATCACCCGACATAGAGCAAAACCAAGCCAAAGTCAAACTAAAAAAAAACCTAAATTAAAAGGAATATAGGTTATGGGCCATGGGAAAGATGGGCATGAGCAAAGGGAAATAGATTCAACATGAAAAACAAAATATCAAAGACTAAAGGAATAATATTAGCTTTCTCGGCAATTACCACACCTTCCATTCTTGTGAGGAATAACAGCAGCATGTTGCCGTGACACAGACTGATGATCAAGCACAAAATCACAAGTCATGGACTGCCGCCCAAATATTTGTCTTCTCCTATCCAGATTAATCCGATCAAGAACCTCACCATCCTTCAAAACCTCAAGATAATAAACTCCTGGCCGAGGCTCAATCGCCCAATCAGGAGGCTGCCATGTTGATTGTCCCCCACCAACCTGGGTCAACTGTGGAATCTGGTTCACCAGAGGCCCTGCCTCTGGGACTGCTTTTTGAGCAACATACGGCTGTTGCTGGAGCTGTGTTTGTGTATGTGACAGCAGATGCTGAACCGACTGATGATTAGCTGAGCTCGAAACATGTTGATTAGTGGCTTTTGAACCTGAATTAGAAATAACAGAAAATGGTTCTGCAGACTGAGCTTTCTTAAATCGATCTAGACCTGCTCTGCCATACATTCTCTCCTCCCTGATATTTGCCACGAACTGAAGTCTCCTAGGTTGAATCGACAAACAACCCGCCTGGAACTTGAAAAAGACACCGACCCAGACGTTCAAATTTGCATAACTTTAATGATGCACAATTCGCAGAGACTCATGCTGCACCATCCAGCCACTCTCCTATCCAAACCCTAACTAGTAACACAAACACAAGCACCAAATATTTTAAAGATGTCTACTTTCACCCAAATTTGATGACTTTATCATCTTCCAATCTGGAAACAACACCATATAACCCAACTTCCTAGCTACCAGAAGAATGAACAAAAACGAAACCCCACATAGATTATAGACACGTGAAAAAAAAATCCAACTTCACGATTCCAAAACACAGAAGTATACACCAGTACCAGGAAAATAGGGGAAAAAGGAAAGAATCACGGTCAAGAACATCTGGGTTTGAGATAATTCCCCAATAGCCACGATTAAAAAAGTTTCAAATCCCAAAAGAAAAGATTTGTTAAAAACGACGAAAGCGAAAGACGATCGGTTTAAGCGAAAGTTGTACCTGATGGGAATGGGGGTTGGTTAGGGGTTGCACTCTTCTTCTGAGGAAACCTATAGATTTTACTCACAAACACTGGTGGTAGTGACTCTTGAAGAAGAGAAGAAACGATACACCAATCAGCTCTCCCGTCAAATTTTATATATTAAATAATAAATTCTAAAATTTTCCCTCAAAAAAAATTTCTAATTTTGATTCAATTTATCAAATAAAAGTATCGTTTTCAAAATATAAGAAGAAAATTTAAAAATTCACAATATTCAATTACTGATAAATTCGGATAAAAATTAAAATATAATTAAAACTATTATTAAATATAAATTAATTGATCTACTTTAGTCTATAAAAATTTATTAATTTATAAAATTATTTATTGAGCAATTTTTAACAACAAAAATTATTTAAAAAAATTAAATTAAAAAGTTGAAAATCAAATTAAAAAGTAGGGAATTAAAAGTTAAAACTTTTATGATTGAATTGACTAAGTGAATTTTTTAATCAGAGAAAAGTATATTTTCTTATATTCACTATTTCAAATGGGGTTTTCAGCTCTCAACGTAAAACACTTGGGGAGATTCTTGGAATTAATTTGACTAAAAACATTGGTAGATATCTGGTTTTTGACCTAGGAGAAGCCAGGAGGTCTGATGACAATTTTAGTCAATTGGTTAGTCGTATGAGTCAAAAGCTTCCAGTTGGAAAGCTAGCCTTCTTAATATGGCTGGTAGAGTTACTCTTTCTAAAGTCACGTTAAATGTAATGCCTGGCTATTTTATGCAAGTCACTTGGTTTCCTAACAGAGCGTGTAATGCAATTGATCGGATTGTACGTGATTTTATTTGGCGCTCCTCTGACGATAAGAGAGGTGTGCATTTACTCTCTTGGGACACAGTTACTAAACCGAAAGCTGCCGGTGGTCTGGGAATTCATCAATGTCGACCTATGAACATTGCTTTTCTGGGTAAGCTCGTGTGGAGCGCTCATGAAAACCAAAGGAAACTATAGGTCAGATTGATTTGTGGAAAGTACGCCAACAATTTGATTGTGTTGGACTGGACTCACAAGACTAACTGTTCTCCAATTTGGCGTGACCTATTGAAGGCGAGGGCTGAGATTATTGAGGGTTTTTGGTACAAAATAAGAGACGACCACTCAGTTTCTCTTTGGCACGATCCTTGGTTAATGAACGGACGGCTGATTGATTGTGTTCCATCGGTGGACGATAATGACTGGGACCTGATGGTTAGTGATATACTGGACGACACGAGCATCTGGAAACTCCATGAACTTCGTACAACTATTCCGGGTGAAATCAGAGACAAGTTTCCATCCATCTGTCCTCCGGTGGAATCTTGGGCTTCGGACGAGATCATTTGGGGAAACTCTATTACTGGTCGCTATTCCGTCAAGAATGGGTTTCAATGGTTAACGGGGGTGGAATCTGCGGGCGATGATATTTGGAGTTGGATCTGGAAGATTCAAGGGCCGGAGAAAGTGAGGATTCTTAGCTGGTTCATTTGGCATGGCAGAGTTCACACTCAAGAGCTTCGAGTAAGGAGAGGAATTGAAGTTTCGGACTTATGCAAACGAAGTGGGTCTGGTGCCGAGACAATCTCTCACCTTTTTCAAGATTGTGCGAAGGTCAATGACCCTTGGCAACGATATGCTAGCCTATTATCTGATATGTTGGTAAGCAATGCTCCCTTTTCTTCTTGGTTTAAGATTCACTGTCAAGATGTTTCGGTGTTGATGAATGGTTGGCGGTTTGATATTAGTTTTTTTGCGATTATCTGGTCTATTTGGTGTCTTCGTAATAGAGAAGTTATTGCAAATGTTGAGATTAGTCAATTTGAACGGGAGCACTTTGTTTATAATATGATTCATGAGTGGAATTCCTATATGGGGTTAGACAAGGTTAGTATTCTGAAAAGCGCTCGTCTGGTTGCCTGGAAGCCTCCGAGAAATGCTGCCGTTGCTTTGAATGTGGATGGTAGTATTCTAGGCAATCCAGGAGATGTGGGTATTGGTGGCGTTCTTAGAGACTGCCATGGTCATTGGTTGGGTGGCTTTTCTGAATTTGTTGGTCGAGATTCGAATATGGGTGCAGAGTTATTAGCTATTCGTACTTGTCTACTTATTGCTTAGAATCACACCTATAGAGATATTTGTTTTTTTTCGGATTCTTTAGAAGCTCTCCGGTGCTTGGAAAGTACAGACTGGACTTTTCATCCCTATGGTAATTTAATTGGTAATATCAAAGCTATTCTCAGTTGGGACTAGTATGTCAGATGTGAGCATATTCTTCGGAAAGGAAATAGTGTAGTCGATATTCTTGCTAAACGGGGAAGCCATGGACGGGAACCTTTTCAATTTTGGTTTACTCCTCCGGCGTTTGTGGATGCTGCGGTTCTTGGTGATGTTGTTGGCGTAACGTTTGTCAGGGACTAGTTCTCTTTTCTCTTTGTATTTTCTTTTTCCTTTGCACCAAAAAAAATTTACTGACCATGAATTTTCTAAATTAATCAATTTTTATAAATTAAAATAAACCAATTGATTTTCATTTAACATTCTTATTTTTCGATAATTAAGGACAGTTTTACCAGTTAAACTTTTTAAACTTTAAACCTTTTGTCTTATTGGTTTAACTTAACGGTTCAATTTTGAAAACATTTATTAGATACAAACAATTTATGGTTTATATAAAAATTTCAAACCTTTAAATCACATCAAATTTTTACGAATTAATCAAACGTTGAAAGTCCTAATTGAGCACTAAACTCTTCATGTTTTGCTTGTGGCAAACTCTTTGTTAATAAATCTGCAATTTGTTCATCAGTTCGACAATTATATAGTTGAATTTCTTCTTTGGCAGTTAGCTTCTTTAAGAAACGATACTTGATTTTAACGTGTTTTGTTTTATTGTGGTGCACTGGATTCTTTGCTAACATCACTACTGACTTGTTATCGCATTTTATACTGGTAGCTTTGGTCTGCTCTTGCCCCAAGTCACTAAAAATCCTTTTATCCAAACCGCCTAACAACTTGTTGCAATAGCTGCCACGTACTCGGCTTATGTCGAAGGTAAGGCCATTGTGGTCTGTTTTTTTGAGCTTCGGGATATGGCAACGGTGCCAAGGACAAAACAGTTGTTGGATGTACTTCTCCTATCTTTCATAAAACTGGGCCAATCGTTGTCGATAATCCAACCAAACTTCTACAAGCTTTTGCATTTGTCAATGTTGTGTTGTCATCCGACTTCAATTTCTCATTGATATTCATCAACGTTGCAACAATCTTGCACCTCTGCACATTGCATTTCTTCAGTGTGTCCTCCATATATTTCCTTTGCAACTAAAATATTCCTTCCTGAGTTTGAATAATTTCCAGTCCCAAAAAATATTGCAATTCTCCAAATTAGTCATATCAAACATCTTTTTCATTGATGCTTGAAATTCACGTATAAGCTGCAGGGACGAGCTAGTATAGATCATATCATCAACATAAAGACTGATGACGAGTAAGTCATCCGTATCTTGTCTTTTTATATAAAGATATGGTTTATGAGGACTCCTTTTAAACTCATTCTTGTGGAAGAACGAGTTGATCTTACTGTACTAAGCATATGGTGCTTGTTTAAGCCCGTAAAGAGCTTTTTTGTAAATGTACCGTGTCTTCCTCGATTTTGCTTTCAAAATCCGGTAGTTGGCTTACATATACGTCCTCCTTTAATTTTCCATTCAGAAAAGCATATTTAACATCGAATTGGTATACCTTCCATTGCTTTTGAGCTGCTACTGCCAGAATTATTCACACAGTCTCAAATCGTGCTACTAGAGAGAATGTTTCTTCGTAGTCGATTTCCTATTGCTGTGTAAAACCTCTGTCCACCACCTTAACTTTATGTTTTTGAACACTTCTGTCTGCCAAATACTTTGTCTTGAAGATCCACTTTAAACCGACGACCTTTTTACCTTTTGGAAGATCAGTTAACTCCCATGTTTGATTGCATTGTATGGACAGTTGTTCATCTTCCATTGCATCTCTCCATTCCTGCTTTTTCATAGCTTCTTCCACTGTGATATGATCCCTAACAAATAGAACCAATGGCGAAGTAGCCTCTCCCTCTATTTTAAATCATCGTTGAGGAATTCTCCCACTCTCACTTCTGCATAGCTGACCGACTCTATTGGAACTGATCTTTTGGGAGGGGTCTCTTCTAGTGAAAAGGTTGAATTTGTTTTTTTTAGTTGAAATCTGTGATCCTTCCGGATCATCTTCTTCGTTCTCCAGTTGTTCAGGGATAGTTTGTTCTTCTTCAGTCTCAACTTGAGGAGTTTGGTTGTTGTCTTTGACTCCCCAATCCCAACTGGCCTGCTCATCAAATACGACATTGTGACTAACAATAATCTTCCTAGTTAAGGGATCATACAACTTATAAGCCCTTTGAATGAGTGCAATAGCCAATAAATATATGTTTTCATGACTTCCCATCTAGTTTATGTTGTTCAGTTATAAGCCAGACATAACAAATGCACCCAAACACTCGTAGATGACTTATCGAGAGCTTGCTTCCACTCTATGCTTCATAAGGAGTTCGATCCCATACCACTTTAGTTGGTAAAATATTTAAAATGTGTACAACTGCAGCAGCTCCTTCGGCCCAAAAAGAATCTAACATTCTGTTGAGACTAGATTCCAGCAGAAATATAGTAAGAAAAGGGGGGATACGAAATGTGGCAATGCAGGTAATATGTGAGGAGTGGTGAGGGTAAATTAGGGAGAGAGAGGGAGAGATGAGTCATGTGAGAGTTAGTTAGAAGGAGGGAATATAAGGTTGTTAGAGGGGGAATGATTGGTATTCGGTTATTATGACTTGATTGGTGATTGTATGGAGGTTCAGCTAGCCCTCTAAGTCTAGCTAGGGAATAATAATTTCTGGATAGTATTCATCACTATTTCATTCTTGTTCCTATTCCATTGCTGCAGTGTGTTGGTTTTGAAGTGCAGGTCTCTGTTATTTGAGTTGAATTACTGTTAGAGCAGGCAGTCTCTAACAAACTGGTATCAGAGCAAGATTGAGATCGGGGATGGTATTTACAAGAATGGAGGCTATAATCGATAATGTAGAAAAAGAAAAGTTGAGGATAGTTAAAGATATCGCCGGGGTTAAGGCAAAGTTTGACAAGGTGGCAGGAGACATCGCTTCCATCTACGAAATTTTAAGAAGGACAGAAAATAGAAGGCTAAGGAAGTTGTCGAGGAAGTAGAAGAAATTTCTGAACAAAAATTTGAGGGAGAGACATCGGTTCAAACTGAACCGATACGAGGGGATAAGAGCTATCGAAAACTTGAAATCCCTCTGTTCTACGAAAAGGATCCGTTTGGCTGGGTTTTTTGAGTGGAGCGATACTTTGAGCTGAATGGCGTTTCACTAGATTGGTGGTTACAAGCAGCAGCGGTTTGTATGGAAGGGGATGCCCTAAGTTGGTATTAGTGGAGACAAAATTGGTCACCAGTAGTAGAGTGGTAGACGATTAAGAGCGCGGTAGTCAGAAGATTTGGCGACACAAAAGTGGGAAATCCACTAGCAGAGTTGTTGAAGATTCAGCAGACGGGAACGGTGGTCGACTACAACCAGAGGTTCGAAGTTATAACGTCGATGTTGAGGAAGGTTTCGGTGGAGGTGGTGACGACGGCGTACGTGAATGGCTTGAAGGAGGATATAAGAGCGGAGATCTTGATGGTCCAACCCGAGTCATTGGTCCAGTTAATGGACCTAGCCCAGATGACAGAAGGCCGAAACTGGGCCTTGTTAGAACAATCCTCCAGGAATAATAGAAACCCGAAGTTGTTAGGAGGGGTGGGAGTGTCGGGTTCTCACAATTGGGGCATGAAGGCAGCTCCGCCAGCTAGCCCTAACCCGACAAACACCTCCTGGATCCCTAATCGCAGGTTCACCGAAAAAGGGAAGGCGTCAACTCTGGCGGTGAGCTCCAACGCCAGACCCGTTCTAATACAAAGCAGTCACCAGATAAGTGGGGACCTGGTTCAACTAGCGAGGGATGAAGGGTCTTCCGAAGAGAACATTCTTTTCCTTTCAAGCGATTAACGACAGAAGAGTTACAACGTAAGAGGCAGCAAGGGCTGTGCTACTGATGTGATGGGAAGTATACGCTAGGGCATGTGTATGGGGAGAAGCAATTCCACATCCTCTTAGCTGATGAAGAACAACCGATGGAGCTACAGGAAGAAGAGGTTGAATTAGTCAACCAAGTGTTGTGTCTTCAACCCTATATGACCGAAGAAGCTACTTAAACTTTACCGGAGCTGGAGTTGTCGGTTACCTCTCTTAGAGGAATAGTGGGTCCACAAACCCTAAAGCTTAGAGGGACTATTGCCAAGACGGCGGTAGTAATTTTGGTGGATAGAGGAGCGTCTCATAACTTCATCAGAAGAGGGTTGGTTGAAGACATGAAGGTGGAAATGAGTCCCACGAGTCCTTTCAAGGTCAGATTGGGTAATGACTGTCGGGTGCAGAGTGTGGGAATTTGCAAGGGATTAGAGCTCTAGATACAAGGTATGATAGTGAAGCAGGATTTTTTTCCTTTTGAAATGCAAAGTGTTGACACGATTCTTGGAGTGGCATGGCTGGAAATATTAGGAGACATTCTGCTTAACTGGACGAAGCAAGTTATGAAGTTCAATCAGGATGCATAGAAGATCAAACTCTATGGCGAAATTGTGTCCAAAGCTACCGTGACATCACTCAAGACTGCTGTCAAACTCTTACAGCATGGGGCAGAAGGCTTCCTTCTAGAATATGGAGGACAGGGAGAGCTGAATGAAGAAATAGTGGGAGTTGAAATAGAGATACTGAAGTTGGAAAAGATACAGAGTTACTGCCATGTAGATTCTACAGTCGGGGAAGAAATCCAAAAGGTACTGCTGAAGTTCAGAAGTGTATTTGATCCTGCTACCAAGCTACCACCGAATAGGGCTACTGATCATGTTATCCAGCTGGAACTTGGTTCCAAACCACCAAATGTCAGACCCTACAGGTATCCCTACTATCAGAAAAATGAAATTGAGAAGTTAGTTAGGGACATGTTAGAATTAGGGATCATCAGACCGACCAGTGGCCCTTACTCTAGTCCAGTGTTGTTAGTGAGAAAGAAGGATGGTGGATGGAGGTTGTGTGTTGATTACAGAGCCTTGAACAAGTTGACAATACCTGATAGGTATCCCATTCCCTGTATTGATGAGATTTTTGATGAATTGGGAGGGTCCAAGATTTTTTCTAAAATTGATTTGAAGTCGGGATATCATCAAATTAAAGTGAAGGAGGAGGATATAGCCAAGACAACATTCAGGACTCATGAGGGGCACTATGAATTCATGGTAATGCCCTTCGGACTCATGAATGCTCCTGCAACTTTTCAATCTCTTATGCATGAGTTATTTAAACCTCATCTTAGAAAATTCATCTTAGTTTTCTTTGATGATATACTGGTTTATAGTGGAAGTCTAGAAGACCATTTGAATCACCTCCAAATAGTGCTTCAAATACTGCTTGATAATCAGTTAGTAGCCAACTTGAAGAAATGCAATTTTGGGCAAAACAGATTGGAGTATTTGGGACATTATATTTTAGCAGAGGGAGTATCTGTGGATCCTAGCAAAATTGCAGCTATTGTCAATTGGCCTGTTCCAAGGGATGTTAAAGCACTAAGGGGATTCTTAGGATTATCAAGCTATTACAGAAGATTTGTCAAGGGATATGGGAGTATAGCAAAGCCACTTACAAATCTGCTATGTAAAGATAAGTTTTAGTGGGATGATTCAGCACAGAAAGCATTTGAAGCACTCAAGAAATTGCTAACTACTACACCTGTGCTGTCTTTGCCAGATTTCTCCAAACCCTTTGTAGTGGAGACAGATGCATCGGGAGTAGGCATGGGAGCAATGCTAATGCAAGAGGGCAGACCAGTGGCTTACTTAAGTCAAGGATTCTTAGCTAGAAATCAGCTGAAACCTATCTATGAAAGGGAATTGATGGCTATTGTGTGGGCAGTGCAGAAATGGAGGCATTACTTAATGGGAAGACATTTCACCATACGGACAGATCAAAAGAGCTTGCATTTCTTGACTGATCAGAGGTTGTTAGGGGAGGAGCAACAGAAATGGGTTACTAAGTTGTTAGGATTCAAGTTTGATATAATTTACAAACCTGGAGCGGAAAACCGAGCAACAAATGCATTGTCTAGAAAAGCTGAAATTGAGTGCAGGGCCTTGAGCATGGGGTTTCATGAAGAGTTGAATCAGTTAGAAGACATGGTTCAGCAAAATCCTAAGTTAAAAGGCATTATGCAGGATTTGTTGTTGCAACCGGATAGCCATCCTCCATTCAATATGATAGGGTCAAGACTCTTCTATGAAAATAGATTGGTTTTGCCTGCAGAGGGACCCCATATACAGAAGTCGATTAGTGAGTTCCATTCAACTCCAATAGGAGGGCATTCAAGGTATTTCAGAACTTATAAGAGCTTAGCCAGTGTTGTATATTGGAAGGGTATGAAATCTGATGTGAAGCAATTCATCCTGAGCTGTGATGTGTGTTACAAGAACAAGTATTCAGCCCTGAAACCAGCTGGTTTCCTTCAACCCTTACCTATCCCTACTCAGGTATGGGAAGAAATTTCCATGGATTTTATAAGTGGGTTGCCTAAAGCATTGGGTGTAGACATTATATTTGTCATTGTGGATAGGTTGACAAAATTCAGCCACTTCATAGCCCTCAAACATCCCTACACTGCTAAACAGGTGGCTGCCATTTTTATTAAAGAAGTAGTGAGACTCCATGGATTTCCTAGGGTAATTGTGTCAGATAGGGACTGACTTTTCAAGAGCACCTTCTGGCAAGAAATGTTCAAGCAATCGGGTACCACTTTACACATGAGTTCTGCCTATCATCCATAGACGAACGGTCAAACGGAGGTAGTCAACAAATGTTTGGAGACTTATTTAAGATGTTTTGTCAGTGATCATCCTAAGGAGTGGCCTAAGTGGTTGAGTTGGGCAGAATATTAGTTTAATACCACCTACAGTAGTGCAATAGGAATGACTCCATTCAAGGCTCTTTATGGCAGAGAACCACCCACTTTTTTCAAGTATACTGATGAGGGATCCTTAGTGGAAGATATCAACCAACAATTAGTGGACAGAAATCAAATGTTGGAGGAGCTGAAGTCTAATTTGTTGAAAGCACAGCAGCAGATGAAGAAGTATGCGGACTCCAAAAGAAGAACGATGACTTTTGATGTAGGTGATCTGGTTTATTTAAAACTGTAGCCTTACAGGTTTAAATCCTTAGTTGTCAAGAGTAACGAGAAGCTCAGCCCGAGGTATTATAGGCCTTATCTGATCACTGCAAAGATTGGAGAAGCAGCCTATCAAGTGCAACTTCCAACTACTGCCAAGATTCATGACATTTTTCATGTATCCCAACTTAAGAGAGCTATTGTTCCTATTGCACAATCTCAGCCTTTGCCTTCTTTTTGGATGAAGATATGCAGCTGAAGGTGGAACTAGCAGCATTAGTGGGAGTTCGCAGAAGAATTAATGGGAAATTGGAAGTCTTAATCAGGTGGAAAGATTTACCAGACTTTGAGACCACATGGGAGAAGTTTGATTTCATCAACAATCAATTTCCTTCCTTCCACCTTGAGGACAAGGTGAGTTCTTTTGGGGGGGTATTGTTGAGACTAGGTTTCAGCATAAATATAGTAAGAAGAGGGGGATACAAAATGTGATAATGTAGGCAATATGTGAGGGTAAAGTGGGGAATGAGAGGGAGAGATGAGTCATGTGGGTGTGGGAGTTAGTTAGAAGGGGGGAATATAAGGTTGTTAGAGAGAATGATTGGCATTCGGTTATGATATCTTGATTGGTAATTGTATGGAGGTTCAGCTAGCCCTCTAAGTCTAACTAGGGAATAAAATTTCCAGCATCCCATTCATTTCTATTTCATTCCTGTTCCAGTTCCATTACTGTTGTGTGTTTGTTTGAAGTGCAGGTCTCTGTTATTTAAGTTGATTTACTGTTAGAGCAGGTGGTCACTAACAAGTTCGCATAGCTATAAAGTAGCCTCTCCTAAGCTTCTTTGGAAGATGCGACTGAGGAGATGATAGGTTGAATGCTTTCTAAACAGCAACAAAGAATTGCACTAATAAGAATTTAATCTTGCCGATACCAGAGTGTAGGTTGGATTACAGGTCTATTTCTCGCTATCAAGAAGCTATCAAGAAATTGCATTGGTGAAGCTAGAGTACCATCAATGCATCCTAAGAGATTGAAGCCAATAAGAGTTGATTGACTTTGGCTTCTCTAAACAGGAAAGTTAGTAGAAGTTTGACAGGGAAATTGGTTGGTCCATTTAATTGCACAATTGATGATATTGTTGAGATAGACATAGTAGAATCGAAAAGAAACCTCATTGGAGTGTTTGAAGCTCTTATACCATATCAGGATATTGAATTTGTGTAAAAACTTACATTATTGACTGCCAAAGTGATTACAATTTATATAAGAGATTACAAGAATATAAGAGATAAAATAGCATATAGTTACAACAGTAAGATTGTTACAACTGATTACAACAACTAGCTTAGCTGTTATAGATTTGAATCAGAGTTTGTTGACGGCATGAACTTAGTCTCTACACTCTCCCCTACTAATTTTACATCCCACAGCTTCCCCTGATTGCTAACATTATAGCAGTTCAGATACAAGTCCAGAACTGACCAGATCAACAAGCTAGTTCCATGCACTATTTGAAGAAAGATACAAAAGGAATGCATACACTTAACAAGTAGTTTCACTAAAGGAACTTCAGTAAAAACAAATTGCACAAACACAATGCAACAATGGCGATTAGCGAAAGAAGTAGTTTGGTCATGTACAACGGTGGTCGGAAATCTTTTCCGACCACCGTTGTACATGACCAGATATATGTAACACGGTGTACGTGACCAGATACATGTAACATTACTCCATGCCTCCCTTTCTGCATATAGGATCATCTTTTGGAGTAAAGAGTTGCAATTCCACAAGCACAGCGCTACATTTTTGCAGTTGACGATAACCTGGAGAACAGAGAGCTTCTTCAGGATTAAGTAAAATCCATATTGTAGCAAGTCGGGTTACATGGATAAGCACAGTCAATTTCATTCACTGCTCTTCGGTTAAAGAACCAATCACCCACTGATTCTGCAATGGTCTGTCACAGTAGGCAGTAGCCAGTCTTAGAAGACACGAAATATACGAACGAAACCAGATATTGAGAATGCCATGCTTCAATCGAATACCTATCACAATACTAACAAGATTTTCGCACCTTGTTATTTACTCTCGGAGAATTTGGTGAATGCCATGTCTCAGCCATCAAGGTTTGGCAATGAATGAAACAAGAATTTATGAACAGTCCCCCTTCCTTATCTTGTTGGAAATCACTCAGTGCTCTCAGCAAAGAATTACGAAAACCTGGTTATTGTAAGCAGACAAACAGAAACAACTTGATCAATCAAAGATTGAATAATGATTTCCACTTTGTGATATCCATGTTATGCAACAATGGAAACAACCTATTTGAGTGATCCAATTACCTTGCAGTATCTCAATTTGTTCATGATTACAATATTTAAGGCTCAACCTGCATTTATACCAATAGTAAAGACGATCGGATACATCCGGAACCAAGATATGTTGTACCTAAAGATAATATAACCAAATAAACGTATTGTCCAGAGATAAAAAGAAGAAGATAATTCCAAAATGAAAAGAGGCTAGAAGTGTATTTAGTGAATACATTACCTGCCAAAAGTCATAAGCTGGGTTCAGAATGAAAATAGGGGTCCTCGTATATTTAATTATTTCTCGAGGAAAAAGACACTGCCATCATAGTTCACAACAAATAAAAGAAATGATGCTTTATGAATTATTAATTTATTATTAAGAAATCAAACAGCTATTCTAAGAAGTTGATGTGTGGAAACCATATATACAGGAGACAAGGAAAAAGAAACGAACAACACCTGCCTTAGATGAATCCATTGTCTTAATACAACTCTTGGGCAAACTTTTTGCTACCCCCTGCAGATTGACAAGTTAGATGTATGTCGAACTATTACTAATTTTACTTTTAAACATTTCTTCACTCGTTACAATTCAATGACTTGGAGCTGCCAAGTAAGCAGACACTATGCATGCATGGCATAAAGAATTAAGAGAAAATAGAAATTCTCAATACTGAACTCAGAATGGAAAGAAGTTTGCCATTTTGGATAACCATATCAAACTGAGTGATTAAGAGTTAATATTTATTTGTCCATTAATGTGTCAAAACTAACATTTCATCCATAATTTTGCAGGTGGTGTATCACGCACATCAACCATCAACAAGTAAAAAAAATTAGGAAAGAAAAAGTAAAGTTAAGCCCATTGGCAAGTTATTGTTGAAGCTTCTACAATGAGGAGTGAGTAAAACCTGAAGTTCGACAACATCTCTGTAGAAAGATCTCATGGTGTAATTCCCAAAAACATCTTTCCTAAACAAAGAGGAAACAATGATTGTTAGTTGCATTTATGCACATCTACTAACAGCATTATACACGTAAGGCAATCAATAGTTCTAAGACATCTTTCACGAATAAAGAGCGTATCATGCAGTTGCATAAAGGTTACAATGCTTAGAAATCGTACTCATCTAGGAAAAAGCCTGCATCAGCAAGACATTTGACGGTTGCATCTTTTGGCAAGAGCTTTCGGAACCCATCACAATGAATATAAGTAGCCAACCCTCCAGCAGAGCATCCTGAAAGAAGAGCCTGCAAAGTTTCCATATATACCAGCAAATGAACAATGCTTACAACACCGAAATATGGGCAGCAAAATGTAATAGCCAACAAGGTAAACTCAACAACAAGTGCAAGCAAATCCCTCTCATTCATTTATACTCTATAAATTGACATATAATAAGGAAGAAGCAAGGCCACACCTGTTTAGCAATGGACAACCCTAAGGACAGAAGCTCATCCATAATAGCTTCCCAGATGAGTTGGCCTCTGAAGAAAAGTTCTGTTCCATGCTAAAACATAAACACAAGCAACAATGTCAAACAAAAGACACAAAAGATTCTAGCTTTTTAGCAAGAAGCCCCAACAAGCAACTAAAACTTTAGTTACCTTAAGCTCGTTATCCGGGTGACCAGCAAACGAACCACCATCACAGTAACGTATCTTGACCTTGTTCCAATCATAAAAATCTGCAGAAACAAAAACAATAACCCAAACATAAACATAAACCAACAACTGCATATTAATCAAAAGTACTAAACTTTAACCTAAATTTACCGTGAACTTACCGGGATTTTCAGAGGGGTAACGGCTTAATATTCCGGAGAAGCGAATTTGCCGTTCCATGAAAGTAGAGGACCCAAATTGCGTCGTTTTTCGCTGCAAGCATGACTCCATAGTATTACACCAACCTCCACCCTGTAACACAACAACAACAAAAAAACATAATTAAACCAAAAGAAGTAAAATTTGATTCAAAAATTGCAGAGAAGATAAAGACCTCGATGTGAAGCAACCAGTTGTTGGAGCCAGATCCAAAACCCTTTTGAAAATGGTAGCCAGGTGAGCTCCCATCTAAGCACACTATTTTTACAAAAAAAATAAAAAATAAAAAAGAGTCCAACTGAGAGCAAACAACTGTGAGTTGAAGAAGGATGGGAGGTAGAATAAGTACGAGCGCCTCTATCTTTGGCACTGCTGAGCAAGGTCAAGTCAACGAGATCGGCGGTCTCAGTTGGATCTAACGGTCGATTGAGATCGACCGAGCCGATGTCGAAGAAGAGAGTGAGGGCGAAGAGGATTACAGCCACTCCGACGGCTACGATTGCCCAGTCCTTCTTCGACCATTTTCTCCACCATAAAAGAGCGCGAAGCCTGGGAACTGTTGCCATAAAAGTGCCTGATAAAACGAAACGAGTCAACTCATAACATTTCGATTCAGCCTAAGTTTTTGTTCGGAAATCGGTCAGCAAGGAGCCCAAGTTGGTGGGGCTAACCTGTTATTTTATAGTCCACGTTTTACTCGCGATCCTTAACATGTCAAATTTTCTGCATAAATATTTTATTAAATGCTTATAAATTAATAATTTATTCAAAAATTGACATTTTATAAATTTTATAATAATTATAAAAATTAAAAATTAGAACATATTCTAAATATTTATTTTATTACTTTATAAGCTATTTTAGAAGGTAAGAAACACAAATTTTGTTTAAAAATTTTAGAAAAAAATTTAATTTTTAAAATTCTTGAAAAGACTTATTAGTTTTCAATTAAACTTCAATTACAAATTAATATTAAATTTTAAATATTGCATTCAGACTAATCAAATATTACTTGTATAAATATCTAATTAAACTCTTAAATCAAACCCAAATCGTTCTTAAATTAAACTCAATTTAATATAATAATTTATTATAATTAACTTAATAATTAATTTGAGTTGAATTAAATTATCATGTTCTTAATATTATATAATATTTAACTAATTCATATATGATACTCATATAATGCATTATTAGACTTTTTTTCTGAAAAATTAAGATTAAAAGAAAATTTCTTAAAAATTTTAATGATTAAGCACAACAGGATAGATCTATATCTCTTAAACTATTTTCGATCATCAATCATTTTGTGCATCCATCAAATTGATAAGTCTAAATTTTTGGTTGCATTGGGAAAACAATCTGATGCATTGGTCTTTCTTCAGGTCAAGGGCTCCAATCCAGCCATGAAGTCTCAACACTTCCAAGAGAGCTAAGGAATAATAAAATGGGATTCCATGGTTTGCTAAAATTACTTGTCCAGGGAGAGTGTCTACCAGATGAATCTTTGGACGCCAGGCTCATGGCTCCAATGGAATGGTCGAAACAGGAACATTGTCATCGTGAAGCAATCGATCGCCAGATATATAGCTCCGGTTAGCAGTAAAGTTCTACTGTAAGTGATAGGGGAATGAAGTATCAAGAAATAGAATGGTATGGTGTAGTATCTGAATTCAATCAGAGGAGCAGGAACTAGAACCGCAGCTGTAGCCAAAAAGTAAGCCAATACCCAGATTTTTTTCTTTCCAGCTTTCCCTGCAAAGGAATGATATTTAAACAAGAGACAACAGAAGTTGGAACTGAAGCGCATAGTGAACGAGTACATACTAAATATACTGAAGATGGAAAACCAGGAATATACGTAAAGTGGGATCAATAGATACTTCATCAGCCAATGTGCATTGATCACCTTTCTCCAAAGATAGAAGGTATAATGCCGATTGTCGGCGAGAAGATAGGGATGAGCTATGCTGCAAGAGTATTGACAGATCAGTTAGATTATGTTTCTAGTTATAAATTATGTTAAAGCTGATAAACTTCTCACAAGAAAAAGGGGAATTAAAAAAGAAAGCAAGAATGGGTTCTTCAGAGCAATAACAGTACATTTTGACCCAATATATTGAGCTGCATTAGTAGATAAAAGAGATATATGTGCAAAGCAAGGAGCATCTATAAACTTCAAGAGACAGCCAATGGAATTTAACAGTTTGACTCAATATATTGACCTGCATTAGTGGATAAGAGAGATGAATGTGCAAAGCATCGAGCATTTATCAACATTAAGAGAGAGCCAATGGAAATTTTATCTAATCTTTTTCTTGGTCTCACCTGAAAAAGTGTATGGACAGGAAGCCAGCAACAAGACCCACCAGCCATTGACAAAAGCTAAGTGGCCAATTCTTCCTGAACGACCGGGTCATATTCAGAACTTGATGAAGAGAGAAGTGAATAGGAGCCATTAACAAAGCAGATACCAGACTGAAATACATGACCTGGGCAAAATGTGCAGAAACAGCATGAGCTTCTTTTGCACCTACAATATCAGGAGGTTGAGTAAGAAACCAATTCATACAAACACAACTAAGTTCAAGAATAGTATGGTTGTACCAAGAACAACACTTCCATTCCAACGCACAAATGCAACAAATCCCACCAACACCATGATGAAGGGGATAAAGGTGAATAGAAGTTTCCATTTCATATGCCATGATGTCAAACAGATAGCATGAATCTCATCAATAAAACCTGCAACAGATTCCAGAATGGGGTACTGTCAGCATGATGATAAATGAAACTCACTAGTCTTAAGACTAATAAAGAAATTGCTAATAGACAAGTGGGGACTGTACAAGGAGAGTAAGTACAAACTTCTTAAAGTGAAACATACATGCAGAAGCAGAACAGAACCTGGAAAATATGTTGTTGAGGAGGCAGGTCTATGTACCATATGATGCTTGTCGGTATTCATAGCAATATTTTGCTTTCTCCTTCTCATGTTAGAGCTTGTCTTTACAAGATTGATGGAAGAAAAGTTACCAACTTTCCTGCTTAGCATATGAGATTGATCAACTTCCATACTTTCTCCTTCATGTGCCAAAGTAATGTCAATAATCCCAGTACAAGCAACAAAAAGCATCCATATGATATTTGTTTGCCGAACCAAAACTGCAAATGCACCAAGCTGCATAAAATCAAAAGGAGTAAGGACGATCACTTTTTAGAAAACGAAATTAAGAAGGGTACAAGTGATCATATATGTTAATTGAAGAATAGACAGAACAATGGACTGGCGTCTATAAGAATGGATTATTGTATTTGGTGAATCATGACGATAACAGAATGGTTTGCCCGGTTGACTTTATGGAGGAATCCATTATCCATAAGATATCATAAGAAATTATCATCCATTTGCTCCATGGACAGAATGGTTTGCTAGACTTCATACTTGGACAATAATGATGATGATAGAATGGTTAGCAACACTGACTTTATGCAGGAATCTATGATCCACTGAATATCATCAATAGTTATCATGCATTTGTAGGTAAGTTGGCAAAAACCGAAAGAAGATAATCTATTTTACTGCCAACAAATGAAGCTTAGGCTGCAGTGAATATAGGAGATTTCCTTGTAAACATTAGTTAAATCAAGCACATAGTAAAACAACTTCAATTTTCCCTCATTGGAAAGGAGAAACGTGCAAGAGAATGCTCTATGTTAACACACCAATATAATAATTAATTATTCTACCTAATATTAGTTCAATTTATATCAAGAAAAAGAGATCATGAACACTCATACTTCTATATCTTAAAAGAAAGGAGTTTAGCTGAATTGTGTACCAATGCGCTTAAGTAATATCTCTTCTTCAAACATGCAAGATACATAGCAAGCACCACAGTGAGTGACGCAACATCGGTATAGTAAAGAAAAGTGAAGAACCAGTGGAGGGGATACAGTGCAAGAACCACAGCAACAACTGTTGCCTTTGCATTTGCAATAGCTGGTCTCAAATGGGTGATTATCTCAAATACGACAAGGCCACATAATACTGCCAACACGCAATTTACAGAGCGAAGAATTGCAGTGGAGCACAATTCAGACAAGGATGAAACCACGTTTGTCAAGAACATGCCTGGAAACAAACAAGCAACATGGGCAAGCGAAAGGTAGTACCTGCAAAAGTTATAAACTCAATGTATCAATTTCTCTATTTCACATTTGCAAGTAAAAC
Organism: Erythroxylum citrifolium; assembly: GCA_026284465.1. Taxonomy (NCBI): domain Eukaryota; kingdom Viridiplantae; phylum Streptophyta; class Magnoliopsida; order Malpighiales; family Erythroxylaceae; genus Erythroxylum; species Erythroxylum citrifolium. The sequence goes on along the minus strand of JANKOE010000005.1, from coordinate 71,519,878 downwards.
TCCCATTTCCACCAGTTTTCTACATTGCAGAATAATAAAGATCAGAGGATTCACCGATATTGGATATTTTCATCAATCAAAGAATGCAAAGTTGGTATTGAACAACAATCAATATAAGAAAAGCGTACCAGCATTGAAGTTTCAATCTTCTACATTCTATAAGCTAATATTTCACTTACACATCTAAAAACTAAGTAACAAACTTCAAATTCGGGTGATTTGTTGTAAGAGATAGAGATCTTACAGGCCAGGTGGAGTGGTAATCATAGGGTCCCAACTCCAAAAATTTCCTCTGCAGTACTGTTGAGTCTGAGGAATGTGGAAAATCTCATCCTGCAAGCAATTGGTTCTTCTTAGAGCATTGAAAATCACAAACAAACAAGCAAAAATTCAATCTTTGATTTGGTTTTCAAACCTCTTACCATATAAGGATCGGATACAACGCGATTTACGATAATAGAAGTGGGTATCACCCACAAGCTCATTATCACTACCACTGCTATTCTACCCATCTCTCTGTACCTGTTCTTGCTCTCAGATCTTTACAAACTACATAAATTAGGGTTCCATTCAACGATCGGTGGACTGGCTCTAAGCGCCGCGTTTGGAGATGGGAGAGTCAAGCTCGATATCAAACGAATTCGACAAATAATTAACAACTGCTTCCGGTGAGTTGCTGACTAAATCCCAATACTAATAATAAATATATGGAAAATAAGAATATTATTTAAGAAAATAGTGTAAATAAAAACAATAATTTTAAAAAGGATACATGAACTTATCAATACAAAAACAAAGATTTTTGGGTTGATTATCTTAATTACCAAATAGAAGATAATGGAATGATAGAGTTAAGCTCCAGTAGAATTCAAGAACTAGATATATATAAAAGCATGTGATATCTAGTGATAATTAATGAGTAAATTGTATTGAATAGATAAAAGGGAAATTATAAAAAAAGGGTTCAAATCAATGTTACGAATACGGTATTGGATTTGGTGCTAGATTGAGTTGTAATACGGTACTGTATCAGTACCGTTAATATTAGGTACCATTTCGGGTAATTTTTTAAATTTATAAGATAATTCCTGAATTTTTTCAAAATTACAAGTTAGTTCTTTGTCATATTGTATAATTGTACTGGATATTTTTAACCCTATCTCTAAAAATCATAATAATAAATAATAATCACAATTTTAATTTAATTTATAAAATTAATTTAATAATTATTAATAAATATAATTAAATTTAAAATATATTTTTAAAATATATAAATTTCAAATAAATTTTGATTTTAACGTAGATTACTTATTAAATATGAAAAAATTTGATAATATAAAATATCAGATAACAAATTATAACTAATTTTTTTGATTTTTTAATTCAGCATTAAATTTTTAAAAATTTAAATTTAGAAAATACTATTTAAAGCTTATATAAATTAAGTTAAAATTATTTTTTGAAATAATAAATCATTTATTACTCGCATCTTCAAAAACATTACTTTATTTATAAGCAACGATCGCGTAAAATTCTGCTCAATGCGAAATTCGGAGAGGTCTGGTATATTTGATTTATAAAAGTTTTTAAACAATAATTAAAATTTTAAAAAATTGGGAATAAAATTTAAAATATTTTATATGTTTAGATGTTTTTAAATTATATTATCTCTAAAATCTTTTATATTTATATATTTATTTTTATTAAAAAATAAAATATGTAGATGTTATGTTTCATAAGTGCATTAGAAGAAGGATTTTGATTTTGACACGAATGTAAACTCTAAATCTCCATTGTTATATTAACCGAGCTATATTATTGTTCTTCTTCAACCTATTTAGAGAGAATTTGAGTGTTTGTGTTTAGATATAATTTGATAAAACCTTCCGCTTCTGCTTAATTCATGTTAAATCCAGAGCATGAATCCCAAGATACCGATGTACAAGTTGGTGAATCGAATCTTGATTCTTCCCGGGTTCTCACCCCAGAAGTTGAAGATTTGAGTAATGATTCACCAATGGAGTCAGAAACGTCAACAGAAACACCACCATCTTTGCCAAAGATCAGGGTAAAGGTACCGGAGCACAAGGAAGTGGAGGAGGAGGAGGAGGAGGGATTCAGAACTCCGACATCTTTGGAACACAGAATTCCTGAGCTCACGGAATGTCCGCCAGCACCAAACAGAGTCGGAACAAGTCCTGAGAGAAGAAGATGGCCACCAGTTCCCTCCGGCAGTTCCGATGACTTCCTCTTCCGTCCAATATTTCATTATACACCATCTCCAGAAAGTCTTCTCCGTCCACTTCCTCAGAAGAATGCGAGGTTTCATTGAGATGTAGAAAGAAAGGACAATCGTTGAGTATCGAAGAGCTTAATAACTTTAAATTATGTCCTCCCTCTTTTCACATTCATGTAAGGCAATTCAGTATTGCAAATATACTTTCACGAGATTTGGAATTTAGCTAGATTATAAGTATGTGTCTGAATATAACTTGTGAAAAGTGTTTAATAACACTCAATCGTTATCATCAATCCATAACTCATCGTGTTCACTTACGAGTCAGGCAGGAATCTGACCAGAAATAAAGAAAAAAACGTGATTGGAGAGTAAGTATAGCTTAGTAATGCACTTTAAAATGCATGCATGTAAATAGAATACGAACCCAGTACACAATCGAGTGAAGTACCGCAAAAGATTGAAAGCAACTCCTTTTTCTCTCTTCCATTGCACTCCATTTTGATGTTGTAGTCCTGTTAATCTTCTTCTGTGTAATGTCATAACATGGAGTGCATGAACTGGGATGCTTTTAGTGAACGTCTTAAAAGGCATGGGATTGAGTGAAGAGAAAGAGTTGCAGTCTAGAAAAGTGCGTGGACCATTCTCCTGTTGTTAAGGAGATGTTGAGAAGAGAAACAACAATGCATGATGATGATGATGGAAACGATCGGAAGATGACTGCAAATTCATATTCTTCGAAGAGTTTACGAATGAGCAAAAGAGGAGGAGCTTCTTTATTGAAGAACATTAAGGGTGTTGCTCATTCTATATCAGTTCGAGAACAACAGCTCAACACCCGGGTGGATTAAGGTTAGGCAGACAGAGAATGAGCCAAGTGCTTTGCGTCTGCTAAGATAGAAATCTAACTGATAGATTTGCAGTAACAGATAGATGACACTAAATGTATTTGCAGTAACTGCTTTCGTCTTCAACGGACAAACTGTGAGATTACAGGACATTGAAACGAAGGCTTGCCTGAAGTTGTTTGCTCATAATGATTATGGTACAATTTCTAAGACTGGAGCTGTGGCTCAAACATGCTGCTGTTTGTTTGTAATCTGTATTACTGAAACTTCTACTGAATTGATTTGACAGTAACTTGCATAAGGTTCGATCTCATGGATGATAACTACTTCATAAGTAGCTCACTTGATGATAAGATTAGAGTATGGAGGATACGCCAATGGCCAGGTAGAGCCATGTCTTCTTTAGTGTGTTGGTTCTCCATAGAAGTACTCAATCTGAACTCCATTATCTCAGAAAGCTCGTAAATTCCTGAATGTTTCATAGTTTATCAACATTACTGTATCCACATTCAAATCTCACACTTCTTTTTGTTTCTGAATCTAAGGATTTATGGTGCTGAGGGTAATGGGTTAAACTAAGTCTTAAGGAAGAGGTTGTTGTTCTACAGAAGAAAAGTGTCAGGGGAAAGAAATTACAGACTTCCAGGTAAACCCCGTCACTACATTTCAGGGGTGTCTGCTCTTTTTGTTTCAGGATTATGTTATAATCATAGTCACAACCTCCATGAATGCTTAAAAAACAGCTTGCCCAGTAAATCCATCGGAAGTTCTGTTTACTTCTGCGGATTCCTGAGTACGAATCATGGATGGTACAGAAATTGTTCATATGTTAAGGGGTAATCATCACCGAACATTCCGAAGCATTCATGTGCTGAATCACTTGTATCCTGTCCAAAAAGACACATCAACGCAAGCATTTCTGATTTAACAGGTTTTAGAAATGTCAAACAGTCAAATTCCTTCAGGCACCAGAAAAGCCAGGAGTGTGATCACCACTCACCAGAGCTTCCAATATAGAGATGTATCAGTAAGTAGCAATCCCATGGAATGATACTGTGAACGTTCCTCTACCCATCACAGCATTCTTCTGCTTGCAGTTGACCCAGAAGGTGGTGTTGGAAATAGCAAGAGAGAGCTCAGTCCTATGGCGCGGGAGTCACCAAACAGGGAAGTGATTCCTACCTCCTCTTCCAGAGAAAAATAACAGCACAGAGATTTTCCGAATTCAAGTTCAAACTTTAGGAATTCGGGTCCTTCACAACCCGAGGAACTTTAGGAGATTTTACTTTCTACCGTTGACTGATTTACTTTTGTACACAAAACGACAAACCAATGAAGATTGGCGAGACATATTACGTCGGATAACCGATGCCATATATGCGATCAGTAAGATTCCACCTTACATGTCCTCCAGGATTGTCCACGAGTGCAAAATTTCTGGAGCAAGTTTCCCACAAAGATACTAAATAGGGACTTTTTTCATCAAGATGAGGAGGCATGGGTTAAATCCAAACTCATGAAGAACTCGCAATTGCAGCAAGGAGACTGACCTGTTACTTTTGGAGTTACATGCTGGATGCTTTAGACATTGCGTAACAAAAGTCTCTTTAAAGAGGGGTTTGTTTGGTTGGAAAATGGTCCATGGGCAGTTTTGGAGCACGTAGGGTGGATGGTCAGGGTGAGAAAAATGAAAAAAAACGCGTACTCCTGACTCAGGGACTCTCAGTGGGCAGTCCCGTGAGTTGGACCAAACCACCAGTTGAGTAGGTTAAGTTCAATACAGATGGAGCGTTGAAACAGGGCTCGCGCACCGCTACCGCTAGTGGTGTAATTCGAGGATGGCGAGGTAAGTGGTGCAGAGGATTCTGTCAGCATATCGGCAGCAGCTCTTCCTTAACGGCTGAACTTTGAGGAGTTTATTCGGCCCTCAACCTAGCTTGGTCCCTTAGATATCGTCGAGTCATGCTAGAAGTGGACCCCTTGGGCGTAATTAACATCCTCTCTTCTCTCCATACCGATATTGATGTTTCAAATTTTTTGTTAGTAGGTACCTGTGGATTGCTTCAACGAGACTGGGAGGTAAAAATCCAGCACGTATATCGTGAAACGAACCAGTGCGTCGATCACCTAGCCACCCTTACCTTTCGGGCCAGCCCTGACATTCGTTTTCTCCCGGAGCCTTCACCGACAGTCCAGGATATCATCCAAAGGGACATGCAAGGTGTAGTGTACCGCAAAATTCTTGGATTGTTAGCTTTTCGAGTCTGCTTTTTTCTTGTATTAAAAAAATCGGCAATATCAACAACAAACACGGCCTTCGTTCACGCAATCTGTCTAAAACGACGGCGTAAAAAAAAGCCCAAGCCTTTGTGTTTAAATTCAAAACTAAACGACTTACCGCCTGAAGCAAACTCCGATCTCCAACGAAAGGAACTGAATAAATTCAAATCAAATGAACTCGTCGATTTCTTACTGGATCAACGACAAGGACCTAGACGACGCTGCATTGTGAGCCGCGATCCAGATCCTGCAAACCTCTCGCTCTCAAGTGTTGGAATTATGCCCATGACCCAATCGTTATGTAATAGATTGAACACTTTAGTTTTGTAATTATTAATTTTGATTAATAACATGGCAAATGAGTTTATTATCATATTACGTTTATTGTTTATTATTCTAATATGATAAGTCCTTGATTAAATTTATACACTTGCCATCAT
>JANKOE010000005.1:71455529-71478678 GCA_026284465.1 Erythroxylum citrifolium | reverse complement strand
TGATATGTTCAATCAGTCACATAAGGTATGGAAATGCTCAAACTCCAATTTCCACAATTTCGGGATCACTCACTATGTAACCTTCCATGTGAACCAACATGAACTTACCGACATAATATTATATTATATAGTACCCACGTTTTCTCTTCTCAATCCTACCCTCTTTCGAGGTAAAAAAAGTATAAACTTCTTTTATAAATTAAGAAAAAAATCAATTATTTGGACTTAAATTAATGAGTTATGAGAGTCTTCGTTCTTGGGAAAGAGAGCCATTAGACTTTCTTGAATCTGCTTTATTCGTTGGCTCTTGTAAAAGAGCAGCTATATCCAAATACTCAGATTCCTTTCTTTCAAGATGGGTCAACCTCCCACTTTGAAACTAATACAATCATCATCAACGAGAAGTTGCATCAACTGAGCGGGATCTAATCTCTTGTTTCTGGTTTTCTATGTCTATCCTGTGCCCTCTTCGTCCCATCCATCCATTAACTGTTAATAAATAGATGAGATAAAGAAGGCACATGATGGCACTGAGAATCGATAACAGCCACCCCGTATCTAAACTAAACTCTTTGTGTAAGTTAAACAATTACATTTGTACTTTTAAGGAAATCTTAAAAAATATTTTATAAAAAATTTAAATTTACTCATTATATTAAATTGTATTCTTAATTTTGGATAATGTGATGATTGAACATGTGCACTTTACATAAATAATCATGTTATAAAAATAATTAAAATATAGGGTTGAAATCCAATTGGTACAAATTTATGTTTTAAACTGCATGCATACTGAAATTGGACTATGATGGCATACTATATTTACATCATACAATTATACATGCATTATACATAATTATGCATTTTTTATAAGTATCAAAATAAATTAAAACAAATTATGTTTAAAATTATAATTATGGGTTAAATTCACTAGACCTCGTATAGTTTGAAACATTATCGATATATCCTTTAACCTTAAAAAACTATCAATATCTCTTTATAAATTTAGTTTTATATTTTTCGTTCTTTCTAATACCAATTTTTGTTAAAAACCCTAATTACAAACTTTAAAATGACATCATTTTTATTACACCACGACGACGACAATAACTAATATGAATCTTGCTAATACGCGAGATTTAGAAATGTTCAATAGTATGCAGTCTTATTTCTAATTAGTAGAGATACTGTTTTTAAATTTTTGTTACATAACATTATACGTGATATAGCACGTGTATTAACACGACGTCGTTTCAGGATTCCCAGTTAGAATTTTTAGCAAAAGTTGGTGATAGAAAGTATAAGAAGATTAATAAATTTAACCCTGTAATTATAAAGACAATAAACTATAGTTATATAATTGTACTTGCACTATTCGTAATTAGACTTATATTATTTATAAACATCGTAACAAACTTTATCTTTAGTGTAATCATACGATCCGAAAATTTAAATTTAAACTATAAGCTAAGGTCTACAAGTCAAAAGTGGTTTAGTTAAAAGACTTCAAAGTGACGTATGAACAAAGAAGAACCAACTGTGAGGTTGAGACTAAAGACTAAAGACTTGCACAAAATCCAAAAGCATGAAGTGACCGGCGGAGGAAGGTGTGTACCAGACTTCCAATCACGCTTCTTTGGAGCGCGTGAAGTTCAAGATCGAATCACTCTGGCCAAGTGCCGGCGTCAGGTCCACAAACTGACAAAAACAGCAGTACTTTATCTGTCCCTCTAGTGAGTCGTGAAAGTTACACGCGCTCAACTCGGCGTCAAGAATCTCTTCTGGTCACTCGTCAGACATTCCATGTTTATTCTCTTCATGGTAAAAGATCTTGCCGATCGTCATATAGAATTCTTCAAAATGAACATCGAAAGTTGGATCAGAGACAAGTTTTCTTCAAAACCCACATGGTGATCTCTTTGGTATGGGATTTAGTGTTGTTTTTGGCGTCTTTTGAGGATCTTGTTACTGTTTATAGTAGTTGTTTCTCGAACTCGTCACAACTACCGACAAGTACTACGTTAACCTCTTTTGTCAGACCGAGATCATTGAAGAATCATTCATGGTTGGTTATTACCAGTTTTTCACCTGACCGACCTCCTATGCAACAAAAGAGGACAGTTTGCCATGATTGTACACTACACTAGTAATCTATTGTTCGTGTCTTCGTGATGATCTTTATCGTTTGATTTATTCTGTAATATGTAAACGTGCATCGTAAAGAATTGGTTTTCTTTAGGGTGAGTTTTGCTGGAAGTCGCTTAGCTCCAGGTGGATCACATTGCAGAAGAAAGAACATGTTCTCTTATCTACTGGCGATGCAAGAATGGAACATCTTCACGAAACCAAATATACAGAATCTCTCTCAGATTTTAATAATGAAGTCATCAATGCCTGAAACTGAACCGACCCATTATAGATAGAACTTTCTTTTTTTCGAGAACCTAAGGTTTCCAACTTTGAAACCTGCCCTTTGGTCCCAATTCGCAGCAGCAAAATCTGTTGAGGTATAGAGAGAGTGAACTATATGAATGGATGAAGATTTCAAGTTCTGCATCGAATGATCTATTGAGATAAGTGTTCATTACTATAGTAACCTAGAAGCAAGCAAAACCTGGCTTTATATATCAAGGAAGAGGCCTAACAACTGTACATCAAACCGAGACTGCAATGAGAGGAATAAGACTTCTTCATTTGGAAGGCTATATTTTGCCTATATCAAGACAGATTTTGGATTATCATAAGTTGAGATTTTACTATTTGAAGAGGAAAATGGCTTATTGTGTTAGCAATATAATCACTTAATGTTTGAAATCAAGTTATGACCATTGTTTTCAAAAGTGACTAGAAGTTAAACAAAAGAAAGTTTAAGGTTTGAAAAGTTAAATAAAGATCAAATAAAATTAAAGAATTTAAAAAACTTATTTTTTCCTATGAAAAAATTTAAAATTTAATTGAAAAAAAGATTATTAAATAAAAATTACTCGATTTATTTTAATTTGTAAAAGCTAATTAGATTAAGAAAACTAACCGACTAATTAATAAATTGATCAGTTTTTAACTACAAAGATTGTTAAACTAAATTAAACAGCAAAGTTAAAAACGAATCCAAAAATTAACCGATTCAAGATTTAATTATTAAACAGACTGAGTTGGTTCAGCTTATAAAACATCAGGTATACCATTATTCTAAATATGAACAAAAACTAAAGATTAATGAATAACAATGATAATGTTTCTTTAGGAAATCTATTATGCGATACCTACCTCTGATTGAGTCGTTTCTAGGGTGGTTGAGCTGTTAAATAGCTCGTTATCACAGTTTTGGTGGGCAAAACAGCTCGATATGATCACTAGGTATTTTCGGTGAGAAAAATAGCCCGTTGACACAAAATTTTTAAATTTAAGAATTGCAAGTCGCATTATATTGTATTTACAGACAATTATAAAGGAATGATACGAATACTTAATAGTCAACTTAAACTTTTATTTAATAGTTGAAAGTACTCTAGCTGGATATCATTATGTAAAATCAACTGCTCTACTTCAGAAGAGGACGAGACCGCACTTTGTAGCTTGGAGATTATGGAAAATCAGACAAGGGAAGTATCAAAGAAGCACCTCTTTTAACTTAATAATAAGAAAGTTTTGGAATGCTTGATTGGTCAATATTAAACATCGTGAAAAGCTCACCATGACTTTGTAAAAGAACGAATTGCTGTCTGTTGAGACTTAACTTTGATAGGGTATATTCAAAAGAAGTTCCTTCCTTCAAGTTCAATCCAAATGGCTGTTTAGACGAAGATGATCATTTTCACTTGATTATAACGAAGTCTTGATTAGCATATTTGATACAATCTCCAAAGTCATAAACCCCATTTTGGTAAACATGCTAATACATTGAAATCTAGAAGTAATACACATCAAGAAACAAAACAAAGCAAAGAAAAAACCATGGAAGACCTACCATTCTAGGGTTTTCCTTCTAGCTAATCTTGAAGAAGGCTAACAGATCCCTTAATCTCGTCTCGGAGTAATTTCTTCTTGAAGGTGAGAATTCAAGGAGTTCATGCTATATATGGTTTCAGAAGTAATATCCTAAAATTTGCACTTGAACCTACACTGACCAAAAAAAGCTGAAGCTTCACCACATAAATTAATCTATAGTGGCTGGCTAGTGGAAGAAGAGCTAAAGCTAGACAGATCTGTCCACGCAGTACTACTCCAGTACTGATCATTCCCTGGATTATTCATTCCCAGAAACTGCCTGGACAAGTTCATCTCCTGATTTTCCTCCATTTTCACTGGAGCCAACAGACTTGCTCCAGAACTGCATATCTTTGGTCTCACTTGACTAGCTCCACCATAAGCTTGCGTTTGTTCAACACTACCTTCAAATGGATATAACCCTGATGAAGACGTTGAATCTAACCCACCCAAGAAGGGAAATTGTTGATGTTGCAAGCGCCATTGATCTAAACCTCCTACTGAGAGAAATGAACTACCTGAACCACCACTTCCATCAAGACCAACACCTGCTAAACCATTCCCTATTTGAAAGCTCAGATCACTTGGTCCTCCAACTGGAGCTGAAAGGCCACCGCCGTAATTTAAACCTATGTCACCGGCTGAAAAATCAGTGAGATGATGTAGAGGAGCCATGAACCTTAGTTGAGGAAGCTGGGGTCCAAGGCCTATTATATCACTTGTTCCACTATTAGAAGAGACGGTGCTCGTAGAACCAGCGGAACAAGTTTGCCGGTCGCTGCTTACCGGAGACTTTGAGCTGCTTCCCCCTTTACTTCTCTTGTTCCTCCGGCAACCACCTCCAACTGGGACATTTCTTAGGGCACCCCCTCTGGTCCAGTACCTTCTACAGGTTTTGCAGAAGTGGCGAGGCTGTGAAAGACTGTAGTTGTTGAAATAACAAAACTTTGTGTTGGTTGATTCACATCTCGGACAGTTTAATGCTACCTCTGGCATAGGTATGTTGGCCAACCGAGCTCGATCGGCCATTGAACCTGGCCTGATCGAACCTGCACCTCCAGTTCCATGAGGCTGTGGAGGAAGCAGTGGTGGTGGTGGCTGTGGAGGAAGAAGCTGACTGCTTGAACCAGAAGTTGCACCAACTTGGTGATGATTTGATTGCTGTAAAATCGAGCAAAAGTGATAATCAAATATCTGGTATATTCAAAACATGATATATACAAACAAAAGCTAGCAGGAATATTTATCTTTTGAAAAAATTTCTGCTTTATAGACAAAAAAAATCATACAAAAAACAAAAATTGAAGAACAACCCTTACTTGTTGAAAGTTGGCTGGATCAAGATAAGGTGGGATGGAAGGAAAAACCATGGTGCTTGAGCTTTCTCTTTTTGTAAAGTTTGATGGGTGTGTGTTTATTTTTTGCTCTCTTTCTTTTGGGAGAGAATACAAGTGGAGAATCACATCAACAAGGAGGAGTCTTTTGTGCAGAGAGAGAGGTAGAGAAAGAGAGATAAGAAGATGGAAGTGGGATGAGAACCTAAGCTAACATAAAGCAAGGACCTTTATATATATATATATATATATATTTATATATTATGTATCCATTAATTATGCACAAACTATATATAGTGCTACTCTATTTGTTTTTGTATCTTTCTTTCTTAATTCATAAGCTTCCTTTCTGATTCTTTGTGTGCGGTGCTTAGATCGATTAATAACTAGTGGACTCCTACAAAAGCTTGCTTACTTAGTGAGGTGGTTACTTAGTGTATGCTTGAGAGAGATATAAAGTTGATTAGTTACTTAGTGTATGCTAGAGAGAGGTATAAAGATGATTAGTACTAGAATGTGATAAACAATTTAAAGGGTATGTTATTTAACATTATTTTAACTAATACATTGGAACTAATCAAAACTATGAAATTAAACGTGCGTTGATTAGTTATTACGTATTTAATGATGAATTTAAAAGTTAATATTTTATTAGTAACGGAAAATAAAAAAGACATAAATATCTCGTATAGTTTAAGAAACTTTCGAAAAATTATATTATGTTTAAAATTTTTGCAATTTTCTAAAAAGCTCCTTCTCATAAATTTTGGTTAACAATAATAATAAAATGTTCGCAATATGAATAACAGACGTAAACTAATCATTTGTCACTAATATGATAACTCAACTCAGTTCTTAAATTAATAATTTAAGATAATTATGTTAAACTATTGATTTAATTAAAGTTTAATTAGCTTAATTCGAGTTTAAGAGTTGGTCCATTTGCTAAGTTTCTTTAAGAACATGAGATTGTTGCCCAATACACTATGTCTGATTCTTCGAATCAGAGTAATGTGGCAGAAAGAAGAAACCGAATATTAATGGACATAATGAGAAGTCGGAGTAATGTAAAACTCCCTGATTTCTTGTCAATTGAAGCACTAAAGACAACTATATATATATTAAACCGAGTTCTGCTATATCACCTTCCATTTCCTCCATGTATATCACTAAAGGTCCATAGAATGCCGCTGAATGATAGAGCATTTGGGCAACGTAGGATTAAACCAGTATGGTAGCTCTATATATGAAGCTAACACTTCTTGCTTAACCCTCTCTGTAAGAGCTACAAGGTTCTTTCAACTTGTTATGTGGATACCGTTAAAGACTGAACATTTGTGCGACTACGGTGATTGAGACAAATCAGTTTCAAAAATAGTTCGAGGTAACCATCATTTAATTAGTTCACGTTTAATATTAATATTGCGTGTGGCTTATCGTTTTGTAACTAAAGTTTAAAAGAAATAATTTTTTAAAAAATTAAAAATAAAATTTGTGACTAATTTTTAGTGGTATCATAAGTAATAAAAATAATATTTCAATAAAAAATTGAATTAAGGTACAATGAGAAAAAGAAATAATAGTTAAAAGAAAAGGCGTGAGTCCATGTGTCCCCGACCGGATGAAACCTTTTCCCCGGTCTAGCCTATTCCATTCCCCACTCTTTGCTTTACTTACTTTGCATGGGAATATATGTAAGTGGCACATCATTGCTACCACCACTCTCCAATTGATGCGCGTGATTTCCAGTCTCCACTTTCGTTTTGGTCAATAGTCAAGGTCCTTGATTAGTGATTAAGCAACTTTAATTGACTAATTAAGTGACTTTTATTTATAAGTTAGAAAAATTTATGTTGACCTACGAAGTTTTGAATAATATCTATAATATAACTAATATAATATTTTTATATAATAAATGTGCCTATATTATCATTTATTTATAGATTTTCCCAATTATTAGAAAACGCAATCAGTTTAGTTAGTTTAATCGTTAAAATCATTAACTGTCCAATTTTTTGGTTCGGTCATTTAACTTTTATGTTCAATTTATTTCAAGAACTCAAATTCATGAATGTCAAGTTCTATTGTTACAACACAATCAGTTTAGTTAGTTTAATCGTTAAAATCATTAACTGTCCAATTTTTTGGTTCGGTCTTTTAACTTTTATGTTCAATTTATTTCAAGAACTCAAATTCATGAATGTCAAGTTCTATTGTTACAACGTCCTGACATTAAGGTTGAGTAGCTTAGTCGTGTCGACAACAAGCTAGCTCATAATTTGGCTTGTTTTTTCATTTCTTTTCCTTGTTTTATGTTTTGGGATTCTTTTCCGGTTTGTCTTCTTTAGTTTAATAAAGTTCGTTTTTTCCCCTAAAAAAAAAAACTTGAATCAATATCAATTTTTTAAATAATTTTGATATATTAAAAAGTATATTGATAACTTAAACTTTGATTCTTTTTACATGAATACATAAAAAAAAGTTAGTATACTAAATAAAATTTTAAGTTTATATGATATTTCACAAATTTCATAATTTAAAATTTTAAACGAGTTAATAATTTAAAATTAAATAATCATTTGAACACTAAATTCTTATGATCCAAAATATTCTAAGAGTTAGAATATTATTGAAGACTTTTGAACCTAAGACCATTCAATCACTTAGTTAGGGATGACAATGAGTTGAGCTTGACTCGATAGTTTTTGCCCGAGCTTGAGATTCAATCGTGTCTGAAACAGCTCTACTCGACCTGACTCGACTTGATATTTTTGGAAAACTAAAAATATAAAATAAAGTCGCTTTTTGCAAAATGACTTTTTTTCTTATAATTGTCAAATCTTAGGCCAAGTCGGGCTTTAGGCAGTTTGAGCTCGAGCCTAGTCTGATGCTCGAGTTTTTAAAAAAATGAGGCCTGAGACTCTATTTGATGTCTGGTCAACATGGGCCTAGACCCAAATATCATACCTACAATTAACGGCAATGTTTACATTTTTCTCATGCTTAAATGACATTTATTGCAATGATTAGTTTACAGGTTAAATGGTCATTAGCCTTGTTGCTACAAAGGTTTTTTCACTACTGCTCGTGAAATTCCTTGGAAACATACAACCTTGTCAAGCGATCTCTGTCAACAAACGTTGATGGTAGAAACGTGAAAAGAAACGTCTAGTAATATACTATAAACTTCTGAATGCATTCCTGCGAAATGATAAGTTTTCTCTGCCCAAAATTCGTACACAGACACTATTTCGGGAGTATATTTGGGTAATGTTTCACCGTTTCCTTTGTAAAGCATAATACCACGAAAAATAATTAAAAAATCAAATCAGTTCGATCTATTAATATTTTAATAATTTTCATTATTAAAAATTAACTAATTAATTTTTATAAATTAATTAATTTTATAAAAAAGATAAACTAATTTTTTATTTAAAATTTTCTTTTAATTAAGCTTTAACATATTTTATAGATAATCTTATTTCAAACTCTTCAATTTTATTAAATTTTTATTATATACTAATTTTATAACAGTTTAATATACATTAAAATTTTTAAATTTTAAACATGTCATCTTACTATTTTAAGTTCGATTTTTTAATGGTTTAATTTTTAGTCCGAATGTTAAAACATTGTTAAATATAATTGGTTGGTCCAAAAGAAAAGGAAAAATATCACCTAATTCTCCAGAATCAACTTGAATCCTGTTTTTGTTAGGCTATGAAGGCTGGATCAGTGGAGATAAAAAGAAAACCAGCTGACGCAAAGGTCTTGCCTTTAAGGAAGGACATGTCTAAACCGACAAGTGAGTTCATGTCATTGCTCTCCTGCCTCCTCCTTACGGCACCTTTAATGGATTCGTGATAACGAAAACAATGGATTCGTGAACAGTTCATCCCACCAGAACTGCCGGGTCAATTTTTATCTGATTCAAAACTCAAAAATGCAGAAATCTCGAATTGACCGACTCGAAATCATTTGGACCCTTCTGAACTCAAGCCAGTCAACTCAGGGTTTACGCGTTGACTTCAAGCAAGGCTGAGTTCGGACCGAAATGCCAACCCGAATGTTAGTGTCCATGGTGCTGCTTGTGTAGGCAATCACCTAGTGAAAGTATTTGCCGATTTGTGTGTGGGAAAGAATGCGGTATTATAACTATTTACACTGTTTAGACCTGAAATTTTCAGAATCAAGAAGTTTTACAACAAGTTTCTCCAACCTCCTTGAGTTTGTACTTGGCTTGACAGCACTTGGACTCCCAAAAAAAACACAGGGATCTTTACCAAAAGCAGAGTTTCCTATACACCAACCACCTGGAGTAAACCTTCCCTCTGATCTCTTTAATATCTCTTCATCAATCTTTCTGAGAACATGATGGTCCTTTGTGAACACACGAGCAAACGGAGCACCACTCTCTACCATGTCTTCAAAATGCTCCAAAGTTAAATTTATTGGGTTCTGCTTTGGAGGATTATCCCACCTTATGTAACGCAAATCATGATTAACAGTAGTATTCTGGTAATCCTTATGGTTGCAGATAACAGTATGAAAATAACCCTCTTGGGATGACAGGAAGTTTGTATAATACATGAGAAGAGTACGAGGAAGATTATCCCATCCCCAGACACAGAGTTCAAGAAATGACTTGGACAGCATTACCCATTCAGAGCCTGGAAGAAGATAGTTTATGTGTGTTTGTTAGAACAACAACCACAACAACCAAGTGAAAGTCCCACTGATACATGAGGTCTTAAAAAGTCCAGTAGCAGACAGTCTTACCCCATCCTAACATGTTTGATAGAACAGAAATGGAAATGAAGCAATTTGATGTCTTCCATATTTCATATAATACAGAAAACTAGCTAAAAAATAGAAGTCTTGACTGAAACTTCCACATGACAGACAGAATTATTATAGCATTTCAAGCTTCACATCTAAGTTCAGAGGTTAATGTCAATTTTAAATCGTCTTTTTTTCCTAAAAAATCTTTTCACCTTAGAACTTTAACCGCTAGGACGTAGCCCTTACGATTAAACAAAAACAGCAACCTCCAGAAATTTGAGTACCAGTAATAAACTGGCATAAAGCAGTAGATCAAGGCAAACTGATGACAATGATGCAAAGATAAGTGAGTTTCATACCCATAAACAATTTGAAAGAAGCAGGAAGTGATCTTTTGTCTTTAGCCCAAAATACACCAGATTTCTTTGAGTGATACAAGCCTGGATCTACGATGATAGGCCTTGCTCTCTGGTGCCTGGAAGTTTAAAATGAGTGTTAGCCATAGAAGAACCACAAAGCAATAGTATTCCATAAAATCAAGGTTCCTGTATACTCACTCTTTCCATCCAAGACTACTAGTGTGCTCTATGAAGTTCAGATCCCTAGGCAAGTATGAGAAAATGTGCAAGATATCTGGAAAAAAAGAAGAAGGATAAAGAGTCAACACACAATCGATTATTTGCTTGGCTCAACAATTAGAATATTTTTATCAGGAGTTCAAAAATAGTTCTGCATAGAAGTACGCTTGTTCACATGAGGGTATTGCATTTTAGCAAGTCTACCTCGACTCTCGTTGGTTAACTAGTCGCACTTATCTCACTGTTTGCTATCAATTTAACACTATCAACAGGTTAGGAATTCAGATGCCACAAACCAGCTGACGTTGTAGAGTGAATGAGAATTCAAAGCTTTAGTCATTTGATTGTGGCAAAGTCTACAATTATCAAAGATACAGGTGGAGCTACAAGATCATCACATCATCAATATCTAACAACATTATGGTATAAGTATATATGCTAAATCCATCCGATTTATAAATGTTGAGTTTAGAAATGGATACCAATCCCAAAAATGGCATATCAAAATAAGAAAGATTAAAAGTTACCGTCCTGAACCCTAGTGATCAAAGGTTTCAAAATTATTCAAAACAAACATCTTTAAGAGGCGATTTACTGAGCTTCTCTCCCAAAATCTTTAAACTACAAAAAACAGTAATCATGGCTTTTAAATGAGGATGAATTTCATACTTCCAATCCTGTCATTCTGGTCTACCAGCATTTCTTCTCACATAAAATACTATTATCAAGGCATAGTATCCACATTTCGTTCCATTTCAAAAACCAGAAGAAAATATCATTAACACCCAATATCTCCAGTTAACAGAACTTCAACCTAGTGAGCGTATCCAGGTCCAACTATATTCAACGTAAGCCTTAATCCAAATGCTAAATACCAGCTATACAACAAACTCTTTTCGCAACATTACTACACATAGTATGATCAACACATGCAGATTATAACATTAACACCAACATCCAACATCACATATTCATATAACCAATTAATCAGATATTCACCAAAACCAAATCCCTAGAGAGGAAAGTCATCAACCCAATGGAGGAATTGGCATAAAGTTACCGTCTTGAGGCATGACAGGATAATCCGAAGGGCTTAGATTAACAAACCAGTCCCAATCACCAGCCAGCTTCAACAAAACCGCAACCCCATGAAGCGTACTAGCAATCGAAGTGGGACCCTTATAAGTAGCCAAATCAGCTTTACCAATCACCATCACATTCCTAAACTCCCTAATCACCCTCTCCGACTTGGCATACCTCGCGAGCTCAATCCTCTCCGAGTCCAACGCTTGGTGATCGAGATGCAACAAGTAGAAATTCCTCGGATGGTACGCCGCTTGCAGCAATCTCTTCACTTGCGAACCATCGCCTCTCGTCCCACTTATAAAGTACGCGAGTCTCGGCAATCTCGGAAGAGAAGAGTAATGTTCACCGTCAAAACCGGTGCGTGTTCGTCCGACATCACTTGGTTTCGGAGACTTGGAGTGGCCTACAAAGAGAAGGAGTGTCACCAAGAGTACGGCGAGTGTTGCTAGAGGTAAAAGACATGTTCGATCTAGACAATAGGGATTGTGACTGTGAGTTCGCTTCATTTGAGGTTTTTGTTAGAGAAGTGTGTGTTTTGGGTTAGAGATTTGAGGGAGTTGCGTGGTGGTTGTCGGTTGGCCAGTCGGTGTTGTCGATCGGATGTTGTGGTCGGAGAGGGAAAATGTTACGAATTTAATTTCAACGTAGCTTATGATAACATGCTTTGCGTAGCGTACACTCTTCAATGATCTTGCTGCTCCGCAACCGTTGGATTGGAGGATAAACATTTTAAATATTTATGACGACAAAATTTGACTAACTTATCACATTCTACGGAGCGCATTGGAAATAGTCAGTCTCTCTGTTATACAGAATAAGTCTAATACAAACCTAAACCCTGTGATTTGGGGAGACTTTAATAAAATAAGGCTCTCTTTGGTTCAGTTTATATCAGTAAGCTTTAATCAATAGAGTTTTTTTGCTGTGGATTTTTTTTAGAAGAATTTTTCCGAGAAGGTAATTGAATGTTTGACTGTCATGTAAAAAAGAGCTTTTTAGAAAGAGTTTAATATAGTAAACTGTCTAGCAATATAAAAAAAAACACTTTTAATTTTACATATATTTTATTTTGTAATAAAAATTATTTATAGATATAAACATTATTTAAAGTATATTAAACAATATGTGAAGCACAATATATTAATTATTATATAATTCTAATCTATATGAAACATAAATGAAAATATATCTAACCAAATCTTTTATATAGATTATAACATAAGTAAACTAATATAAAAAATATATATTAAAATATATAAAAAATTCAAATAATATTAAATAAATCTCAAAATAAATATCCAAGTTTAGTAAATAGTTAAATACATAATAAACGGAAAGATGAATTTGTGGGTATTGTGAAAATTATGTGTAAAACATAAGAGTAAAAGGAATAAAAAATAGGCTCATTAATTAATCTAAAAAATCTACCTGAAAAAGCGTATTTTTGATAAGCTTTAAATTTGAGTTTCTTCAAATGTTGTATTTTAACAGTAAAAAAAGGCATATCTATTTAAAAAGTGCTTTTAGATTTTATAATCAAACACTCATTTTTTTTTAAAGAAGCTTTTGCGGTGGAGAAAAGTACTCATTAGCCTTTTAAAAGCCGATCCAAACGAACACTAAGTACATGTTATTATTGTTGCTACTAAAGCCCTAATTTGATTAATATTGTAAAAATTGGATTAAAAAATAAATTAATAAAATAAGAATTTTAAAATTAAAAATATTCGGCCATTATTAAATTGTCATTATAATAAAAATGAAAAAATTAAAGAATTTAAAATAGAAGATATTGATTTTAATTAAAAAAGAAATAGTAAATAATAACTAACTTGTTTATTTTAATTTATAAAAATTGATTAATTTACAAGTAACGACAATTAATTAATAAATCTATTAATGTTTAATAATAAGTATTTTAACAAATAAATCGAACCCAACATTTAGTTAATTTAAAATTTAACTGATCAAATTAATTTGATTTTTTATCATTAAATTTGATTACTCTATAAAATACCCTTTTTGGATGCTTAATCTTATACAAGACACAACAATCACAAATTGCTATGATTTTGTGACATAATGTTGGAGAGAATCGAGTTATAATGTTTGAATTATTTCATAATTACATTAGTATAGTTATGGACTAATTTAATTAGATTAATCATTGAATGACGTTAATAACTTCTTCTCAATTGATTAGAGCACAATTCAATAATATTATTATAGGGTTTTTTCAAACTTTGATTTTAATATAAAAATGATAAACAAAAAATAGTAATTATGAAATTTTGTATGATCTTGAATTATCAATATACTAAATAATGCATTTAATAATTTACTCACAAACTTAAAATTGAAATGTTTGAAATTTTAAATCTTTAAATTCTTAAATAATCAATTAAATTGAATCTTATTATTTAATTTTAAATTATTAATTTATAACGTACTTTATTCTAAATTATTATATACTTCTAAAGATTAATTAATAAAGGTAATTTAGAAATAGTCGATCTACTAATTAAAGGTAAAGTTAAAGTTATGTAATATTACATCTTATTAGATTTTACGTATTAGCAAGATTTTTTAATTTTAATTTTTGTTTCGGGTAAAAGGATTCTTATATCACATTAATACCATTCTCTGCCTTTATCACAATTGTCCACCGATTCTTCTGTTTTCAAGGGCACCATCATCTCTGTTTCCTCACGGAGCAGAGAGCGATTACAACATTCCAAGTTGCAATCTTTAAAAGTGAAAATTTCAATAATTATGGTTCTGAATAAGATAGAAAACAAACACTCACCATGCCCATTGATCTATTCTTTCGGAGTTCCGATTCTCTGTCTAATATTATGATATTTTATTGTGTCCAATAAATCTGTCATTTATTTATGTGAGTCCTGCATTAATCCCACAAAATAAATGTCTGAGATTTTATGAGACAGAATAAGACAGAGTAATATAAGACTGAAAATCTTGTCTCATTCTTTTGTGTATTAAACATATAAGCAATCATGATAGGTGTTTTCTTTCTTTCAGATCCCTTCCCAAATAAGATTACTAGTTCCCTGGGACCTGGGAATTTGGTTAAGGATTTGGTGCCAGAAAGCCATACATGAGCATCTTTTTAGACAGGAGTCATATTCATTACAACTCAAGATACTCTTCTCTTTTTAATGTTTAATATTCAATCCCATTACACTCCAAAATTTGTAGTCTAAAACAGACAGCTAAACCAGCAAAGGAAATGGACTTTTCTACCTTTTTGTTTATTAGGTTTGTGTATCAGATCCATTGCTGCAAAAACCCTTTAAAAGGTTCAAGCTTTAACGTAATCTCATCACTAATTTACTGACCGGGGATTGAGATTGAGATGACAAACTTTACTTGTAACAATAACAGGATAATCCCAGATTGAAGAACTGGAAGTTAAATAAAATGGAGTTTTAAGTAGAGATGTATGAATGTATTGAAAAACAGAGTCTTGAATTCTACAGGCCTGCTCTTTACAGCTCATGAATTCCAATCTTTCTGCCATTTTGGACAACCTTTTGCTTGCCATTCTTACCAGGAACAATTAAAGACAAAAGTTGAAGAAAAAACCCAAAACTTTGGACAGCCCAGAATCAACAGTAACAGACTATAACGACCTAGATCTTAGTATCTGTCAAACCAAACTAGCAGCATCAGGCAAACCTTGTTGAAGATCGGAACCTCTGGAAGCAGACACAGTACTAGGTCCATTATTACTTCGCTTACCAGCACCAACCGAAGCCCTACAAACAGGGCAATTAGAGTGAGAATTCAACCAAGTGTTGATGCAAGAAGCATGAAAAGAGTGCTTGCACACACTCAGTTGCTTCACATCTTCACCATCACTGAACACAGAGAGACACACAGGACACTCGCTCCCAATTTCCTTCACATGGGTTTCCTTGTTATACTTAACATCTGAAACCACCTCCTTGGCATCTGTCGAACTGGGGTTGTTCTCGTTGTTAACAGAGAGCACATCGGAGCTGTCAACGTCCCGGTGGCGCCGTCGGCGGAAAGGTGCGGGTGGGCACTTGATGGAGAAGAAAAAGGTGTAGATCAGAGCAGGGATTGTGATGATGGCGATCAGAGCGAGAACGAACTCGAGCGGTGATAAGTCCACGCTTCGTGATGGTGCAGGAAATTGTGGTGGCGCGGGAAATTGTGGTGGCGCGGGAAATTGTGGTGGATCGGGTGCTATGTACTCTGCTGGTGAGTGTTCCATGGGAGGGAAGTGCAAGGGAAAAGAAGTAGAAAGAACTCAGCTTTGGAGTAGTCCGGGTTTGGTGGGGAAGACTCCCGGAGTCGTTTTTGTATTATTTATTTAATTTTTGTAATTTTGAGAAGCTCTATGTATCCATACTTCCATAGAGCAATTATTGAGAGGCGTTGAAGGGAGTAGAAGCAGATAACGTGGCAGGTAGAGGACAGGGTTCGTATTGTGTATATATACTGAGTACTGAATGGAGAAGAAGAGGGCCTCAACTTGACAGGCATTGGGCCTCTGGAGTTTATCTTACAAGCGCGCCTTTGACCCCACTCTTGTGCACTGCTTTGTTTGTATTTGTAATATGCCTGCTACTACTTAATTGCAATAAATAAAAAAATTAAATGCAAAATAATTAAATTTGTTAGTTTTTATTCAATTTTTCTTAATAACTTTTATTATTAGAAATAATAAAAAGAATAATATGAAATAAGTAATAAACTAACAATAATAAAAAGAATAAACATTTATTAAGTAATATTTATTTAGTTCTTATATGCATCATTCAAAAACAATCTCTATATTAATTAAGAGTAAAATAACCTACTGTTGAACCTCTTAAAACTTCAAATTTCAACAAATTTTTAGTAAGTTGTTGTTGTAATTAACTTTTACGAATTAAAATAAATTAGTTTTTATTTAACAATTGCTTTTAATTATGATAAATGGAGATTATCTCTTTCTTCAATCATATTATTTACTCCTATTTTAAGTTATTTAATTTTGTTCAATTTTTACTATATATTAATTTTATAATAGTTTAATACCGATTGAATCTTTAAATTTGAAATCTTTTATCTTTTTTACTGATTTAAGGGTTGTTTAGTTTCTAATTTTTACATTTTTTCTTATTTCTACTTTTATTTATTTTGTTAAAAAATAAAAATTATTTGGTTAAAATTTGATATAAAAATTGAAAATAAAAACTTGTTTGATTGAGATTTATAATAAAAAATTGAAAATAAAAATCTATTTGATTTTGTCATTTGATTTTTTGTTTTTATTAAATGTTAATATTTATTATTTTAAATTAATTAATTAACATTATCATTATATTATTTTCAAATTATTAAATCAAAAATTTATATATTTTGAAGATATTTTAAATTTAACTATATTTATTAAATTTAATTGATTAAATTTAATTTAAATTCAAATTTTAAATATATTATAAATAATGTTTAAATTTTAATAATAATTAATATATTAAATAATTAAGTATTATTTATTTAATTGATAGTAAATAAAATTATTAAAACATAAAATAAAAACCACTTTTTGTGTGGTTTTCATAAATTTTGAAAACTAAGAGAACTAAAACCTCAAATAAATAAGTCTTTTATTAAAATTTGAAAATGAAAATATATAACTTCAAACATTGCCTAATTAGATTTCTTTAACAGATATTATTTTTTTGATTATCTATTACATAATATAAATAATAATCTTTACCAAAAAAATATATAAATAATAATCTATAAATTATATATTTTAAAAATCATAAATTAACATAAATTTGATCTGACTAAAATTTACAAGTTTAATTACGGTCTATCGTCTTTTTTAAGTCATTAAAGTAAAAAGTATTTCCTCAAATAATGATTCAAACATCAAATATTTAGATTATTTATTCATTGTGTAATTAAAATTCACCAATTATTTGTATTTATTGCTTAATTTGAATTTATAAATTTCTTAAATGATTTACGTAATCAAATTTTGTTGAAGGACATTTATAAATTTCTTAAATGATTTACATAATTAAATTTTGTTTCAAAAGTAATATGCATATTAAAGAGTAATGCCCTTATAAATTGTGTATAAGGGCATGATAAGGATATTTCATGCTTGACAAGTTGAACTCTTTCCCTTATCTTTGAAAGGTTGCCATCCAAATCCTTTGACAATAAGCTCACAAAAATCTTGAAATAGATCTAAGACTGGTCAAAATTCAATCCAAATTGTATTATTTAAATTTCTATTTTTTGTTTCAAATTAAGATTAAATTTAATTAAATTAGGTTGACTTGTTCATCTAAAACGTCTTCGATGATTAAAAAATATAAATGACTCGACCAGTTTAACTGTAAAAAGTTTGAATTGTCTAATCTTTTAGTTCGATTTATTTTAAAAACTCTCGTTGATAAAAACTGATCAATTTTCATTAATAATTAAGTTCTTAATTAATTTTTATTTAACAACTTCTTTTTTTAGTTAAATTTTAAAAATTTCGAACGATAAGAATAATATCTTTTAAATATATTTTAAATTTTTTAAATTTTAGATGATTTTATAATAATTTAATATTAATTAAACAGTTTAAACCTTAAACATTTTTGTTGATTTATTTAACTTATTTGTTAAAATTTAATTCAGTTTTTAAAATATTGAAACTGTCTGTATTGGACTCGGGCTTTGACAGATGGAAAAGAAAACTGGTTTTGAGGCAGGTTCAAGTCTTGAACCTCTAAAAGCTTTCAGAGAGGGATATGGTATCCAAAAGAACTACAAGTTCCTGCCATTTTTTATATTGAGTTCATATCCTTTGTCTAATATTACTCTTCTTATTATGTGTCGTAAAATCTCAGCTATTTATTTTGCGGAACCCACGCGTAACTTATGCGGGACCTACATAAATAAATGGTTGAAATTTATTAGACATAATAAGACACCATAATATTAGACAAAAGATCTAGACTTTTTTATATTACCCTTCAACAAGTAAACACGCTCGAGTCCAGTGACGGATGTAGGGGGCTAGCAGGGGCTATAGCCCCCCTAAGATTAAAAAATTCCTTTGTAAACTAAAACCCAGCCCTCCCTAAAAAAAGGAAAAAAAAATTGTCCTTGTCTTTCAAGATTAAAAAATTTTGTCCTAACCCGACTAAAATTTTGGACCCATCACTGCTTGAGTCATTGAACGAAGGCATTTTATATCCAACTTTGGCTTTAATACCGGAAAATTATTGCCCCACCAGCTAGGTAACGAACTGGAACCTGACGTGAATTCTTTGGATGCAAGTTAAGTCACATAGTACATGATGATTACTTCAGATATTTCAAACCTCCCATGTTACCGGAATTCATGTTTTGTCACTAACAATCACTAAACAAAAGCCGGAACTCGAAATACTTGGAGAAAAACATGGTCCATCCATCACATGCATGTCAGAATGTCATCCTCCAGGTTCAGGAACTTGGTGGACTTCAGGTTCTGGAATCCTGGAAAGTATGGAGAGTACCGTTTGTCTTGCAGGTATAGCTTTAGCCCTACAAAGCGGGCAATTAGAATGCAATTTTAACCAAGTATCGATACATGGTGCATGAAATAAGTGCAAGCATTCAGGCAACACACGAATTGCCTCGTCTTCACTGAACTCGGACAAGCACACCGAGCAAGTCTCTTCACTGTACTGTTTGGTATATGTTGATATTGGGATGTTCACAATGGTGGTGTGACTTGTGCTAGTAGCTTCTCCTCCTCTTCCTCCTCCTCCTCCTCCGCCGCCGCCGCTGCCGTCATGGTGGTGGTTGTTGTTTCGAGAGCTTTGTTGCTCATTTGGTGGGTTTGCATTGCGAGTGTGAAGATGATTGTAATGAGTAGTAAAGCAATGGTAAGCCGCAACCACGATTGCTCCGGCGAGGATACCACAAACACCTATAAGAACAGGGTCAAAATCTGCTCGGTGGTGATGAGGTCCATCCATTAATTACAGGAATTGTCAGTCTTTAACGAGATTGTACGATTGGAAGATGATACTTCAAGTTTCTAAAATAGAGGGAACATTAACTACTTCACCATCACTTTGTCGTTCGTAAGTGGCACGGACATTAGATTAGATGGATTAGAAGACACTCTACACTATATGATATGCCTACAAAGGAAAGTGACCCCTTTCTCATTTAACTATGAGAGTTTTCGAAATTTGTTTCACTTCCAAATTTGATATAATAGTATGTTATAAACAAAATTAAACTTTTAATTATATATAATATTTTATATATATGTATTTTAAATCTACCATTCAATAAGTTAACAATTCAAAATTAAATTTGATAAGCTTAATTTAAATACTTTTTAATTATCTTCATTTTTGTTATTGTTATAAATATGGCATAATACGACAATGACATTTTGTTTTTACACCATTTAAAGTCTCTCCAACGATTTTAGGCTTTTTATTAAAAATTTTAATACTTGTTTTGAAAAAAAAATCAAACATAATCAATGTTTTCAAAACCGGATCAAAAGTTAATGCGGTAAAACAAGAGGCCGAAGGTTTCTCAGTATTAGACCGCCAAAAAAATAGTTAAAATTTGAATAAAATAGAAGAGTTTGAAATATTACAAAAAAAAATTGTTCTCACTTATCAAAAAATTTAAAGTTTATTTGATAAAAGAAACTATTTAATTAAAATTAATTGTTTATTTTAATTTATAAAATTGATTAATTTATAAAAATTGTTCGATTAATTAATAAACTGATAAATTTTTAACGACAAAAATTATTAAATCAAATCGTAAAATTAAAAATCGAATTAAAAAGTTGGCCGGTTCAAAATTTTTATTATTAAAGCAAGTAAACTGGTTCGATTTTTAACATAATTATTCACAAATATGATCGACATTACATGTCTAAAACTGAAAAAATAAAATTCGACTGGGATCAAGGAGTTCCAAGGAATGATTTATGCTATTATCGCCACAAGCACAAAATTGTCTTCAAAGTTGGCATATTTTGGGAGGTGTCAAATCCAAAGTCCAAGTCAAAAGGTTTGCCAAGAAAAGACACATTTCTTATGTCTGTTTTGGAATTGAAGCCTAGTTTGGCACTTCATGATCTCATTGAACCTATGGTAAATTTGACTTAAACGTATCAACAAGTTATCCACCTCTCCTTTTTTTCTGGTTTCACATGGAAACTTTAAGGTGTAAACAGTAAGGAAGGATTTTTTTTTTTTTTAGAATGAGAACGGAAGGAATAAAGAAAAAAGAATGAGAATGGAAAGTGATATAATGAAATTAATGATCACGTGTATTTAATATGTAATTATTAAAAATGTGATGTTAATATTCAATATCAAATATTAAGAAAAAATTCTTTTACTCGTATGTAATTATTATAGTTTTTAAAATAATTAACCAAAATATTTTGATTTTATAAATAAATAATAAAAATTGTTTTTAATAATTTATAAAATTATTGATTTTTAAATAATTATAAATAAATTTATGATATGAATAAAAATAAATAACTATCAAAAAACTTGTTTTATTTGATATAATATCAATAAAGCAGTTACTTTTATTGAAGTTGTTTCTAGACCCGATGTAAATTTGTGGTGGGATGTAATGAAGGACGAGATGCAACCCATAAAGCATAGTAAAATTTGGGAGCTAGTTAATTTGCAGCGAAACTACAAACCTGACAACTGCAAATGATTTTCAAGACTTAAAAGATTTTAGGATCAAGTTAAGTAGTTTATAACTAGCTCAGTTGCTAGAGGGATCATTCAGGGAGAAAGGTTGACTTTAATGTTACCTAAAGTCAACCTTTCTCCGGTATTCTCAGAGGATATATTTTAAGTGATTATGACAATTGTAGCTCATGATGATATAGAGTTATATAAGATGATTGTCAAAACCGCTCTCCAAAATAAAGACCTTTATAAATAGGCATATATGGAACAACCTGAAGGATTTTAAGATTCATATGGAATTGACATGGTTTGTACATTAAGCAAATCAATATATGGTTTAAATCAAACCTCTTGGAAGTGATACCTTACATTTGATGAGGTTGTGACCTCTTTCAGCTTCGTGAAAAATAAAGTTAAAAATGATTGTATCACAAGGTTAGAGGGAGTAAATTTATCTTCCTATTATTGCATGTGGATGATATATTGCTCATCTTGAATAACTAGACCATATTGTATGAGGTTAAGCAACTTTTCGCCAAGCATTTCAATACAAAGGACCTTAGTGAAGCATTCTTTGTCCTAAGTATGCAGATTGACCGGGACATATCTTAAAACTCATTAGACTTGTTATAGAGTGCATACATTAAGTATGTGTTACAAAGGTATAATACGGCCTATCGTAGCACGTATCTCTTATAATGAGAGATTATTTTTGGTATAATGTCAAAGAATAAAGTAAACAGAGAGGCTATGAGGAATGTTCTTAAAACTGGTACGATTGATAGCCTGATATATTCGCTGTTAGACTGTTTAGTCAATATCTGGTTAACCCAGGTATGGACCAATGAAATGCAGTCAAGCGAGTGTTAAGATACTTAAAGGAAACCAAGAATTATAGGTTTACATATAGAAAAGTCAACAGTCTAAACCACATTGGGAATCCATATTCAAATTTTAGCTATATGTCCAAATGATCGAAAGCCCACTTAAGGTTACATTTTATGTTTGCAGATGGTACAATGTTATGGAAGAGTGTCAAGTAGTCATGGGTGATTTCCTCGACCATATATGCAGAGTGTATACTGTTGGGACCCGATCCGGGAACCGGACCCCAACCGAAACGAATGAACGGAAAACGAAAAATTCGAAAGAACGAATCGAAAGAACGGATTTTTTATCTAATTCGAAGCGAAACGAAGTCGATAAAGACAACAAAGCAAACGCGGAATTAAATCGAATGCAAATCGAATACAGATCGCAAGCACAGTAAACAAGCGGATCAAGTTGACCTGAAGCAAATTCCAATATCCGTAACAAATAGGATAGACAAACTAACGCTTTGGAAACACTAAGACATTCCAAATTCGGTATAAATTTTTTTTTCACTTTATTACATGACAAACAAAACAAACGATTTTTCCCCTCCTTGCAAAATCATCCTTAAACATCTTTAATCTTATTTTTACTCTTTATTCAAACTTATTATCTAACAAAATTTCGACAGCATAACGGCTGCTTTTCCTCTAACCCAACCTGCAAAGTATCAAAATATACTTCTAAAACATATCCCAATCAATCATACAATCATCAAATCCTCCGGACCTTCCGTCCGGGATCTCAGTAGAAATAAACGCAATCTTAGTTCTAAACACTTCAATCA